>OZ026844.1:26336833-26936833 GCA_964023205.1 Lutraria lutraria | reverse complement strand
ATTGGGGAAAGATTCCAGATACTTCTATTTAAACATACCATTTAGTTACGCACTATTTCCTTTATGTGGCATTCTTTTAACCAAGCTGTTATGGAGTCCAGCGCCAAATATAAGTCTATGATTACAAAGGACTTGATTTTGATAAAAATCAAGTCCAAAAATGGTTGGAAAACATATACCAAATACTGAAGAAATTCAGTTGTACATAAAGGTTCGCAGTAAACTCGGTTATTCTTTGAGCTTTTTTTTCTAAATAACCTAAATAACCTGTGTTTATGGGTCTAGTAAGGTGTCTTATGAGATGGTTCACAGATTAAAAAAAAGTAATTTGGTTGTGTCCTAGAGTCTGTTGAAAATGCCCAAAAATCAGGTCGACCAAAGACAGCAGCATGTGACAAAAATGTTTTGAAAGTCACAGAAAATCTTCAAAATGATGCTTGATATACTGTATGCAATATTGCACACGTCTATCAAGAGTTCATTTTATTTTAAAGAAGATGTTGAAAGTTCAGAAGATTTCTGCTTGGTGGGTGCCCCATCTATTGACTGACGACCAAAAAAGGCGGCTTGTTGAAACTGCCAAAACATTGCCAAAAATGTTCCCAAAATACTACCACAAGGTTTTCACAAATGTTGTTGCAGGTGATGAAACATGGATACATTGACAAAGGTTGGGAAAAAATATGGGCTACCTAACATAGCCATAGGCCAAGATATGCAAAACGCTCTTTGAGTGTAAAGAAACATAAGAAACATCGCCCTGTCACAGTTTTTAAACAAGTTCACCTGTTGCATGACATTTATGCTTCAGTGCACACCTCTGCTACAGTAACACAGTTTTTAAAGTCAAAGAGAGTTACTGTTCTACCACCTTATTACCATACATGCGACTTCCTTCATATTTCCAAAACTGAAAACCTCCTATCGGGCCATAGATATCAATCCCGACAAGCTGTTCATCAGTACCTCTGTAGTACGCCAAAATCAGTGTATCATGACACTTTCAGGAAACAGATCCATAGATTGAAATTATGCATTTTTTACCAAGGGGGGTATTTTGAGGATATGAAATGAAAAAAATTCATGTTTCCATCAGTTTTTAATGTTTCAGACCACAATACACAACACTCTCCAAACATCCTTCGTATTATGCAAATTCTAGTGAATATTTTACATGTGAGGAAGCTATCCAGCCAGTTTATACAAGTTAGTGGTTCCACCCAGATGTAGGCCAGGGGTTTTCCTCAACTGTTGAATCTGGAAATATCAGCAAGAAACCCTGGTAATGTTAGAGTGATGAATTATGTACAGCGTTTGAGTATAAATCAACAATGTAGTACCATGCAATCACCATGTAAATTTTGTTTTGAAAGGAACAATTTCAACTTTATTGTTATTTCATTTGAACATAACATGAACAAAAAATTACCAACTGTATTCAAATGACTATGGTATTTCAACTGAGCATAGAAAAAATATTCCACATTAGTTGAAGGTTGACATCTTTATAGGAAGCTTATGTGATCAATAACATGATTGACTGTGGAACCAGTCTCTTCATCATATGGACTGGTACCCAGTACTTGTAGTGTTTGGTGTCACTGAAAACAAAGCTTTTCACTTATCCATGACCATCTGTTAACAAAAAAGTCTGCTAACAAAAGTCACAGGTCTGAGTCACCAGAATGGGTGTTCTAATACTGTGTGAAAAATCTTATAATATCAATGGTCAGGATTGTTCTGTATGACAAACTACCTGGTTGACTTATAATGTTGGGTGTATAACTACTGTTCCTTACATTCTCTCTGATATTGAGTTACAGTTCATTTGCATCGGTTCTTCAATGTTGGGCGTAGGATTAATAAAGGGTTATTGAACCTTTGCTTCGGATGTTCTATTGTAAATTACTTCAGAAAAACAAAAATATAAAGCACATTATTTTAACTTCAGAATTAGTTCAACTTTGTTACTTACACTTTTTTTGGATTTGAGTCTATGAGTCCATGGTGTTATTGATTTTACCATCTTACTAGCAAAAGTTTAATGACTGATAATGTGAGTAAATGTAATCATTTGCACAAATGGTTGTCATATTATGTTGTTGTTAACAGGATTCATGCACAAAATTCACAACTATATCAGTCAGTGTCATAGCTTTCCCAGCCTCCCTTACAAAATACTCATTGCCCTGTGTACATCATTTCAGCCAAGCAGACTGTGTACAGTTAGATGTGTACAATATAAATGTCACATCTCCAGTGATACTAACTAGGACACCGTCTACTGTTACAGATAGCCAGTGTGTTGAGGCACAAGTGAAGCAAACATTTAGATAATTAATATATGCAGTACTCATTACATGGTTTTAATTCATTTCAGGTGGAGTTTAATTTCTTTGATCTAGTCTAGAGTTCGTCTTGTGGAGCAGGTATGAATTTTTTTAACATATATTTAACTTATTTATTCATCTACTGAAGAAGTTTCCCTTCTGTCGTTCAATCGACCAAGTCAAAGTTGTAAAAGATGAAGTTAATGGTGTAGAAAAATGTTGTCAATTGTGTGTGAATGTTATATTGGTCTTCCTGTAATTTCAGCAAAGTAATATCACTATTTAACGGTCATTACTGCAAACTGTAGAGTAAGTTAAAACCACACAGAGAATAACAGTTTGCAAAAATTGGTTAGGTTAGGTCACACACGCATAAAACAGTATGAAAGTATTGCTCTATTGAAGTCATTTTTGCAATTTCTGTCTTGTATTCATTATACATTTTTACAGATTATGCGATAATGTCTTTTTTCCAGGAATACTACCAGTTTCAGTTTATTTTAAGAATGCTTTATGTAAATGTTGTAATTTTCTGTGTGGTAAAGTACAGGTGTAGCTGTGTGCCCCCTGGGTTTTATTTCATGGCACATCAGATGTGGTGACAATAATGGCAGCTTTAATATCTGCATGTATTTTGCACAATATCAGTCAATGTTTATTTGATAAAGTCATGAAGTGTATGTTTTATGCATCAAAACAGTCTCAAACATGTTTATGTTTATAAAATGATTTTTAGCTCACCAGAGCACGATGTGATCGTGTGTTGTCTGTCATCTGTGCATGCGTCCGTCAGTGTGTCATCAATTGCTTTAAACAACATCTCCTTTTTAAGCAGTCAGTCAATATCAACGAAACTTGACAGGGACGTTCCTTGCATGAAGCTTAGTTAAAAATTAAATTTCATTAAAAATTCTGGTTGCTATGGCAACCAATAGGAAAAACTTTAAACCATGTGGCCTAGAGCTAAGATATTTCGTATGTAGCATTGTCTAGTGGACCGCTAACAAGTTAGTTCAAATTATGGCCCCTGGGTCAAGATTGGCTCACTTGATTTATATAGGCTCATATGTAGGAAAAAGGTGAAAAATGTTCGTCTATAAAGGTATTTTTTCTGGTGAGCGATACAAGGTCATCATGGCCCTCTTGTTTTAAGTGTTTAACTGTAAGGCAAACTTTAGCAAAAGGTTTATTCTTTTCAGACTGTATTGTAGGCAAGGGTTTTTTCATACAATAAAAGTTAATGGTACTATAATGGCTGTTTGATGGATATGAAAAGTTCCATTGATCTCATATTCTCTAATTTTTAACTGTTATTACAAAAAATTTAATGTATGTTTTACAATTCATGTAGGAGATAATATTATTCCATGTCTATTTGAGGCCAATGATACTAGGAGATATACCATGTCTATTTGAGGCCAATGATACTAGGAGATATACCATGTCTATTTGAGGCCAATGATACAACAGAAAGTTACACTTTGTTTACACAAGACTGCCCTAGCGATTCCTGAGCCATACTTACTCGGCCACCGGTTGGCCGACTTCATACTTGAATTTGGAAGGGCTAACTGCCAGGGTAGAACAGCGTCATTAACTGTCTAATTTCCTGGACTATGGATTCCCAAGCTACTTATCTATTTAAAGCCATGCCTCATTTCTCATAAATGCATAATTCTCTCTAAAACGTGAATATTATGATGCCTGTCACTTTATGTATAGCCGTGTCTCAATCAATTCTTTGTCACTGATTGCGCAATACTTATCAGAAGAAACACATGTACAAAGTTGGGATGTTTCTTAAACTGCCCATAGACACACATTGAGAATTGAAAGGCTGGTTTTTAGAAGCGGAAGTGAAGTGAGAGCTTCTAGAGTGATTAATATGTTGTTGGTACTACAGAAACTGTAGAAAAACGATTAATTTAGTGTAAGTCTTTTTGTATTATGATTCCGTTCAAACATTGGTGCTAAATGCATTTTTTACCAACTTTTACAAAATGTTAATTTTATTCTTGTGCCCTGAATAGGACTTGGATGAGGATCCCAGTACTTGGGTAATCATGAATCAACTTGAAAAATTGAGTAAGAGTACAAAATTTAATGGTTGTCATTACTGGGGTTAGTGGATCGGAATCTTGTTTTGTAACATAAAGCGTATTAGTTGTTCTTAAAATTTACTTGGTTCTGGATATAATATATCAGGGCTCAAAATAAACACTAGCAAACTAGCAAAATGCTTGTGAAAAATAGATTTTGCTAGTTCATTTTACGACCA
Source organism: Lutraria lutraria (assembly GCA_964023205.1). Lineage (NCBI taxonomy): Eukaryota > Metazoa > Mollusca > Bivalvia > Venerida > Mactridae > Lutraria > Lutraria lutraria. The sequence continues at coordinate 26,932,225 of OZ026844.1, read as the reverse complement.
CTAGCATTTTTTTGCGAGTGGAACTAAAAGTGTCATAATAACTTAATTTTTTTATGCAGTAATGCAGTACAATTACATGTACATGAAATACAACCTATTTTGTTATAACATGAATATTTCCGAAAAACAGGTGTTTCAAAGGTGGATTTCAAATTTTGCAAGTTGAAATTTTGTGTATTAGCAAAAAAATTGCTAGTGGCAAAAAAGTTAAATTCAAGCCCTGATAAATAGTTTCAAAAGGGTCTACTCTTTTTGCTAAGAGGTCTCATGGGATTTTTAGCTCACCTGATTCATCAGGTGAGCTTTTAGGATCGGTGAATGTCCGGCGTCCGGCCACAATTAGTTTGTTTACACTCTAGCAACCGCAGCTCTTTACGAATCTTGATTAAACTTGCTCACAATGTATATGGCCGCAATGTCTCGGCTAAGTTCGATTATGGGCAAAATCTGATAATAACTTCTAGAGTTATGGGCCCTTGAATTACAAAATTTGCTATATTTAGCTTGTTTACACTCTAGCGCCTTCATTTATTCACCAATCCTGATAATATGTTCAGTTAATGTGTATAACAAAAAGATCATGGACAAGTTCGAGTATGGGCAATATCGGACCAGAACTTCAAAAGTAATGGGCCCTTGACTTAGAAAATTTGCTATATTTGAGTTTGTTTACACTCTAGCGCATTCATTTATTCACCAATCCTAATCATATTTTCAGTAAATGTGTATAACCAAAAGATCTTGGACAAGTTCGATTATGGGCGGAATCGGACAGGAACTTCAAGAGTTATGGGCCCTTGACTTTGAAAATTTGCTATATTTTAGCTTGTTTACACTCTAGCACCTACATTTATTCACCGATGCTAGTCATATTTACAATGAACGTGTATGACCTTATGGTTTTAGACAAGTTAAGTTATGGGTGGAATCGGACCACAACTTCAAGAGTTATGGACCCTTGGATTAGAAAATTTGCTACGTTTTACGAGATGGAAACTATATTACCTGGTCATTGATTATTGGCCTTTGTTCTCAGGTGAGCGATAAAGGGCCAATGTGGCCCTCTTGTTAGAGAACTGGTCGTTGACATACACCATGAAATAATGCTGGTAAATCCATTACTTGAAAAGGAGTTCATATAAATGTATACCAATTAATAGAACCAGTTTATATTGATTACATCACTCCTAGAAGAAAATTTAATTTAGCTGTCTTCAGAATTGCAATTTTTAAGTTTTAGATGGGTTACTAGGTAACAAAAGAATCTTGATACAGTTTACGGATTGTAAGTTCTGCATGATGGATCAGATTAGTTCAGGTTAACCAATGATCCACTGCCCTGGTCTGACTAAATTGACCAACTGAAGTGTTGACGTAATGTTCACTTTATTCTTTTTCTGGATATCAGAGAGTGTATGAATCATATATTCAAGTATTTAACTATGTAGATATAGTCTTAATGAATAATTCAGTGAGTGAATGGAGACAATTAAGATAAAATGTCTATCTTTCATTGTGTAATGGTCCCCTTGTTATGTCAGTAAGATAAAATTCCATTCATACAGGTAACCTAGTTTCAAGTACTATTTATTTAATACAAGTTGAATTCCATTCAAAATTCACCAGTATTTCTCTCAATTTGATTTGGCATATTTTATATGGATGGTAATATTGTTTCACTAATAAAAAGGTTGATCAGTAATTTGGATGCACAGGATTTGTTTATTACTTGTTTACTTATCTTCTAATAAAGATAATAATTGGAAATCTGACAAACATAGGGGTAATTAACTAGTATTGTCAAGGAGTTGTCATTGTTTTGTTAGGAGAGCAACACCTGTTATTTTAATGTAGATATATTATTGGACTGTAGACATTGTTAACTTGTCTTTTTGTCATATCATGGTGTTAGTATCTACATTTCTGTATATATTACACTTATTTTGTGCACCTGTCACTACCACATGTTACATTAATTTTGTGATCAAATATTGTAATTCCTTTATACATTCTGTAAGCATAGCTTACATGCATAGACAAATTGTAATGGATATTTACAGGAAATATGCTTACATTATGTTAAATTATATCAAACATATCCTAATAAATGACCAAGAGAGCATTGAATTTTACTGATTTTGGAAATTGACCAATAGTTCAGCTTTTCATAGCTGTCACTCTCTCAGCATGCATGAAATTTGATGCGGACCAAAGCACAATGTTTCGTCTACATCTGCCATGCAACAGTTATTATTGTTAAATTAGTTCCTGCTCCATGTTGAAGTGTAAGTTCATCTTCCTTGAGTACTTTCAGTACTTTGATTATTTTGGTTGGCTCTAAGAACCAGACAATAAAGAAACCAAACTTGTATTAATATTTACCCTTCTTACTGCTATTTGATATTACACTAAGATTTATTTCAATGTGTCAGCTTACTATGTGAACACTTCAATAAGATAGATAGATAGATTCAGCATATAAAAAACATGGTATGGTACAATACAAGATATAAATGTTTTAAATATCACATTGTTACACAGACTAGAATAATACGCATAATGAAAGGCAATATGACATAATTTTTATAATACTAATAATTTTTTAAATGCACCAGTACATGTATGTAATTTTATATACCGGTACTCAGGATGACACAAAAAAGGAAATGTGAATGCATTGAAAATAAATAAATACATTGTGATAGCTGAAATGTTTCAATATTTTATGCTTCTATAAGTTGTCCAATGTGCAAATGATAAGTCCAGATAAATTCGAATGTCAGGCATATTGGATGGATTAGTTAACTAGCACATACTATGGAAGTTTGCTTATAGAGCTTTACTGCACCGACTTCATATTTCTTCACTTAAATACTGGTGTGAGCTGAGTGCAAATATGAATTGCCAGGGATGTTGCTATATTTTTCAACAAGGAATGGAGACATCTGAATTAGGTGGGGGCATGTTTATTAGGAGATATTTGCTTTTAAGGATTTCAGAGACCCATTTTATATGCACCATCATGCATCCTAATACATTCACATAATGGATTTCACATCACTTTATCTTCAGATCAAATTATCAATAAATGTCTAATTTAATTAGTCAGTGTCTAAAATTATATTCGTTTATGAACACATTTTCTTTTTACTGATAATTTGATACACAGAATATCTGATCTCTAACAGGTGGCTGGATTGTGCAGTAAATCAAACTGCTGTCTAGTATTCAGTATTATAGTGATATATTCTCTGTCAGAGTAGTAATTACTTTGTTTGTATTGTTTTTGTGAATGTAAATAATCTGATATTTGTGACATTGATAAAATTGATGAAATGTAAACCTTTAAGTATTTCACTACTTCACTTCAAAGAAACTTTTTATTATATAACATTATACAAGTTTTATCTGGGTATTTACCTATATCTATATTTGGTGTGTTGGAATTTATTTATACCTGTTCTCTTACCCTTCAGAATGCATTCACGAAATCAGGAATTTTTCTTAAACTATTCTTGCTTATTTCATGAAATATTCATGAAGTATGAACAAGAAATTTTAGCATCTTCTGTAATATTGTCTTAAACAATGAATTCAATTTTTCTGTCTGAGAGATTTATGGCTGACTTTAAGCAACAATTAAGATCAAAGATTTCATTTATCCAGATGTCTTCTCCTGGGTGAAGATTTTTACCTCCTTTTTAGAGATCAAACATGGTCATTGTTAGTGAGGCAAAATCTCAGATGAAGAAGATCTTGATCTTAATTATTTTAGAATCACAGCCTCTAGGTTAGACCTGATTGAAATTTGAATTACAAATCATCCTAGTTTGATCTTTTAATTGATTTCATGCAGACCTTTCATTCATTCATTCTGCTTAAATAGGGGTTTTAGCAATCTGTACAGGGGTAGACTGGCATGTTGACATTTTACGTTAGTTAAGGGATCAAATTCTGCCCATTGAATAAAATGGCCATTTATATGGTACACAGGATTGCTACTAATTGGCTTCATATACATTCAACATGAAACTATTCTTGTTGGTGTATTTAGTGATTTGGAGTTAGTGATTAATGCTGGTAATTATGCAGATTTGTTTTCAGAGGACTTTGTGTTGAAACTCATTGTTTTAAATTACCAATTTATTTTAGTTAATGAGTGTATGTAGATTTCTTTTCAGAGGATAAAATCTAATGTTCACAAGTTAATTGATGTATTTGGAGTAGCAAGATTGAATTTTCCAATTTTTTCATGTTGTGATTTAGAAAAGATTTGAGAGACCAACTGTTTGTACATGCATGTAATTAATATGTATGTCAGTTTCACTCAATGGTGTCTTATTCTAGGTCTGGGCGTTGGCAGTTTTACAATAATGAAAACAATTTCAATTTTCTCCTTTTTCTACATTCACAAAGCTATTATCATTAGGACTTCAGCTGCAGAAATGAAAACCAATTTAAAAGAAACTGTAAGTTTCAGGCAATAAACATTGTAGGTAGATTTAAAAAAAAGAATTCTGTTATATACGGGAGCTGGGTCACAATACAAGTATACATGGACTGTATTCTAACCAGTACTATCGGTTATAAACTTACCCTTCCATTAACTTCTCCACATATATTATGCAGGAAAAAATTGACATTCTCTGTCCATTATTCTTATAGAAGGGTATGACTGCCTGCGACCCAGATGTCCAGGTTACAAGTCCAAGGCACTAGCCACTGGACCATGGCCGTGACCATATCACACACTAGTGCGTTGGTATAATTCCAAGGCTTTTGGTGTGCTTTATTGAAGTTTCATTGTTGTTTCATAGATGTACAATTCATGTTTAAAACATGTTTTTTGTATTACTTGAAATAATGTGTTCCCAATGAGTTGTTTAGCATTCTGCAATATTTCCTAGCACAGTAAATTTTCCCTAGTATTTCATAAAATTGTTTCTTGTCATGACATTGCATTTGTCTTGTATAATACTTGAATACTAAAATAAATATTAGAAACACTCAGTATTATAAATTTTTGTGCTGCACATTTCATTTCTGCTGTACATATCATCCTTCATGTTTCTTTGTGGTGACTGTTTGTTATACAAGAGGTTAATTAAAGGTTAAAATTGGTTCAGTTTTTTTGTACAAATTATGGTAAATGAGTGAGTACAGACTTCTTTCTGCTATAAATGTCATTAAGTTGTATATTCTCAGGTATATTCATTATTGGCATGACATCAAGAAAATTCTTTTTTTTTTTGCTTGAACATGATATAATATTTCATGGATATAGACATTAATACTTTATTGATAGTGTGTAAAGATAATGGTAAAACTGTTTAATGAACTTTGTGGTGTACTTTTTCTTACACTCATAATATAACAACAAAGGTACTTAGGGGAAGTTAGAAACTGTTGGTTATGTTGTTAAAACAACATTATAAATATAGATACTGAAAAATTGGTTCTTACTGTTGGCTGAGTCATGCTAGGAAGGTAGGGATCTTTTATTAGTGGTTATGTGTAAAAATTATTTAGATATCTGACTTAGCGGTAAGTTGCTATTGATTGCATTATTATCTACAGTACTTAATGTTTGCTTTCCTATTATGATAATATTGAAATTATACTGATTGTCCAATCAGATTTGAGGATATGTTTGATTGACCAATCAGATTTGAGGATATGTTTGATTGACCAATCAGAGAAAGTGAACTCATCTCTCATATATTCTCTTCATAATATTATTTAAATTCAGATCTGACTTTTTTCTGGCTTTATCTTTTTTTCAGTGGGTTCAACAATTTTTCAGTTATATACTGTGGTGTTTTATCATTTAATAGTGTGGTTATAAACACTATTATATCATATGATGGTGAATGGCTAACAGATGGCAGTGTCATAGTTTTCACCACATTGTATAAACTTGGATATAGGGAGAATCCTGTAATGAAATTGTACACCTGGTCTTCTCATTTGAGCAGGATATTAACGCCTACACCTCAATATGCAGTCAGTGGTTCATGGTGTTCTATGATACATTCAGACTGGTTGCCTCACACTGTTTACAATCTCCTCTGTCTGGTACAGACTGCTCCCTGCACAATGCATGGTTGTCCATTAGTAAGAAGTATTCCTTATCTGTGAATTATTTTAAACCCCCAACATGGGTATAAAAGGGAGGTAATGGGGAGTGGGTAGTTTCCCTTTATTTTTAAACTGTTCAGCTCAGGGAGAGATTTATTAAAATATCTGATATTAAATGCTGTTTTTAATCACTGAAAAAAATTGTTTGTTTTAACGATATAACGGTCAAGTACAAATATGGGTCATCTGGGGTCTATAACTAGGTCACTAGGGCAAATCTTAGGAAGTTTGTTAACACTGTAGATGTCACACTTTTGATTGGATCTTCACTAAAGGTTCAAAACAATGTTTTAATGAGTAAACAATGATTGTCATGTGAGCGATATAGGGCCATCTTGGCCCTCTTGTTTTTGGTACAGTTTCCCAGCTGACTTCTTAAATCTCAATTGATCAGATTCTGCAATGGGTACTTAATAAAAAGCATGTCTAAGATCTACAGATGCCATGTAAGCATTTAGATTTACTAACTTTAATGTTGATTCAAATCTATCCATTTTAAAATAATGATAAACAATATATTCATTTAATTCTTTCAAATTCAGAATAATTCTATATCCATTATTCTTTTTCTTAACTAAGAAAATTGGAGAAATAAACTCATTTTCTTTATACTCTACTTCTTTTATTACATTCATTGCAATCATTTTTAAGCTCACCTGATCAGGTAAGCTTTTAGGATCGTTGAATGTCCGGTGTCCATCATCCGTCCACAATTAGTTTGTTTACACTCTAGCATCCACAGCTCTTAACAAATCATGATCAAACTTGGTCACAATGTATATGGCCACAATGTCTCAGCTAAGATCGATTATGGGCAAAATCGGACGATATCTTCAAGAGTTATGGGCCCTTGACTTAGAAAATTTGCTATATTTAGCTTGTTTACACTCTAGCATCTTCATTTCTCTACCAAGCCTAATTTTCAGTAAATGTGTATGACCTAAAGGTCTTGGACAAGTTCGATTATGGGCGAAATCGGACTTGGACTTTAAGAGTTATTGGCCTTAACTTTGCTATATTACAGCTTGTTTACACTTTAGCACCTTCATTTTTCATCAATCCTAATCATATTTACAATGAATGTGTACGACCTCAAGGTCTTGGACAAGTTAAGTTATGGATGAAATTGGACCGCAACTTCAAGGGTTACGGGCTCTTGGAATAGAAAATTTGCTATATTTCAGCTTGTTTACACTCTAGCGCCTTCAATTCTTACATTTCCCTGCATCCAGTATTCATGAAAATTAGAGTTGGTTTTGATCAAAATCTATGTAAAAACGGGTTATACGAGATGAAAACTATATTGCATGGTCATTAATTATAGTGTATTTTTTCTCAGGTGAGCGATCTAGGGCCATCTTGGCCCTCTTGTTTGTGATTTTGTTTATCCAAATTGTTTATAGTCATGCAATCATATTATGGAGGGAATATATATCGCCTTAGAACGGCAAGGAAATAAAATAAATTCTTACACAAAAAAGCAAAGAAAAAGAATGCAAACTTATTTTTATCCGAGTCTTGCTTGGGAAAAGATAAAGATGTTGAAATGATCTCGGGATTTCTCTGTTTGCAGTACGCTCGTATATTACATCACATTGGTTTTTTGTAGGCTCTATGGGAGTGCTTTATGCAATTTCATGAAACATTCAATGGTTTCGCCTCCAGCTACCCCAAAAAACTGTTTTATCAGCTCACGACTTGCTGCAGTAAATTGTTAATGCACATTTTACTCTGCAGAGTGCAAACTGTTGCATGATTATTTGCAGTTTGATAAATCTGTATAAAATATTGAATTCTATGAGACTTAATTCTGAGAAATATTTTATGGCTGTTGTTTGGCAGACAAACAACTTTTTGATATCATAATTATTTAATACCTGTATGTTCAGGTATGTATGATGTTGTTATAAAGCACTTCTTAAACAGTCTTTAAGTCTTGGTTTTGAATAATTTCAATTTTACACCGCGCAGGTGTCTAGAGATTTCTTTTTTTTTGTATGACATTGTTCTCTTCTCAACACAAATGAAGTTGTAAGTAATCTTAGTGTCATGTATGCTTTATTACATGTTTCATCAATGTGTTTGTTTGATGTTAAATTGTTACTTAGTAAATGAATTCCAAGGCAGTGCCCTCTATTTATGCATTCTAGTACTTCTAGCGGTGTCCTGCTAGCTCCCCCAGTTTTTGTCATACGTTCAATAGACTAAGGTGTTTGACGATGATAAGTATGCAAATACATTGCAGTTCATCGTCAAAGCCACTTGTTCTTTAAAAGCTAACAGGTAAACAACTCAAACTGAGTCGCATTCGGTTTCCTATTTAACGCACAAATTTCCGTAAAACTTGTTGACAGTACAGTACGATGAATTATAGTAAAACCTATCAACATGACCAAAAAATGTACCTTCAACAGGCGAAAGGTATCAAATATTTTGCCGATGCTTCAGACTACCTAAAAAATGGTCAACAAGACGAAATAAAAAAACAATTTAGTTATGGTATCAGAACTAACTTATATCAGCAACAACCAGCCAAGCCGTTCCTTTTTAAAAGGAAACTTTATCTCTGTTAAACCCAGCTTCCTAATCAAAGTACTGAAAGTAATCATGAAAGTTGAACTTACAACATTGAATGGGAACCAGTTTAACGTTTGCATTGCATATTATAGAAAAACGTACATTGGTCCGAATCAAAATTCATATGGGCCAAGGCTGTGACAGCTATGGAAGGTTGAGATATCGTTCAACTTCCAGAAGTAATTGTTTTAATTGGGTTTGTTTTAACTGTTATGAGATATTTCAATGGTTTAGATCATTAAATTAGCATTAGGTGCGTGTGAATCAAGTATAAAAGTCAGACTTTTAGGAATATGTAGTCTTTGTTTTAAACATTACATGCTTTGTGATTGACATTCAAACTTCTCTGGTGAATTGGTGAGCTTCATGTTGACAGAATTACAATAAGTTCTGAAACATTTTAGGCTTTTATGTCACGAAATTGTATTCAATTTGCATTGGTATTTGTATTCATTGCATAAACTCTAAGAAAATTAAAATAAAATTCAATTAAAGATGAATTTAATTCATCATATAGTAGATGAAATATTACTCTTGGATGTAAAAAATTAATTACTAATGTCATTTAAAATACCATCAATTTATAAGCTACAATAATATTTTGTTCTTAAGATGTTTTTAGCTCACCTGATTCAATCAGGTAAGCTTTAAGGATCGATGAATGTCCGTCGTACGTCATCCGTCGTACGTCCATAATTAGTTTGTTTACACTCTAGCATCCACAGCTCTTAACCAATCTCAATCAAACTTGGTCACATATGTATATGGCCCCAATATTTCAGCTAAGTTCGATTATGGGCAATATTGGACATGGACTTCAAGAGTTATTGGCCCTTGACTTAGAAAATTTGCTATATTTGGCTTGTTTACACTCTAGTGGCTTCATTTATTCACCAATCCTAATCATATTTTCAGTGCATGTGTATACCAAAAGATCTTGGACAAGTTCGATTATGGGCGAAATCGGACCAGAACTTCAAAAGTTATGGGCCCTTGGAGTAAAAAATTTGCTACGTTTTCACCTTCATTGTTAGTTTTGATCAAAATCTATGTAAAAACGGGTTATACAAGATGAAATCTATTTTCTTTTTCTTGTTTATTGTATTGTCCATATTTTTGTTTCGTTCTGTTGGAACACAGGATATACTCGTAGCTTAATTATTGAAATACAATGCCATAAATCACACGAAAAAATTGCATGATGGCCAAAAAACTGATGTGAAAAAAGTCTCATAATTATATTGTCTACATCTGTGTTTTTAGTTCACCAGAGCACAAAAGTGCTCATGGTGAGTTATTGTGATTGCGTCATGTCCGTCGTCCGTGTGTGTGTGTATGCATCAACAATTGCTTTAAACAACATCTCCTTCTTAACCGGTTAGCCAATTTTAACAAAATTTTACATGGATGTTCCTTGCATGAAGCTCTACCAAAGTTGTTAAAAAATGTTATTTCATTAAAAATTCTGGTTGCCATGGCAACCAATAGGAAAAACTTTAAAAATCTTCTTGTCCAAAACCACTGGGCCTAGAGCTTAGATATTTAGTGTGTAGCATAGTCTAGTGGACCTCAACCTAGTTTGTTCAAATTATTGTTCGAGGGCCAAAATTGGCTTTTTTCGTTAAGTCTTTTTATCTGGTGAGTGATATAGGTCCATCATGGCCCTCTTGTTTATCTTTCTACAAAAACGAAACAGTTGTTTATTGCGTATCAACACTCTCCCATTTAGTGTAACATGTTCTTTCCCATTTGTTGCAGACGCGTGATCCACGTGCAGGTTTCACCTGTTCTTACACAATTCTCATTTTATGATACATGATTGTCTAACACACATCATTGAATCATTGATATCTATCATAACCACAATAGCTTCATACATATTCCTGTAAAAGCATGTTTTCTTAAGTGTGCTCAGCAGTTATCACTAATAAAATCCCCCCCCCCCCCCCCCGCACTTTTTTTTGAAAAGGTTTAAAGAAAAGGTACTTAGTTTAGATTGATAAATTTTGTGCAACTGTTAATGGCTTTGTTTATAATTAGAATGACTGTTATCATCCCCACGCCCTGATTTCTTGTTTGTGGAATCTGTCATTTCTAGTGGAGTATGGCATGTTGAACCTCAGATTTTAAGAGGTGTGAGAACAGGCTGCGACCAACCATTTACTGATTCATTGGCAGATGATGGATGGGAAAAAACACATTCTTATCTTACAACAGACTTGAATCATGTTAAGTTGATAGGTACGACATGGTATCATGTCTTTTACATGATCAGTTATCAATAAACTTAAGCCTAAAACAAGTCATGGTCTTGACTACCCGATTGAACCTATTTTCTGATGCCCACACTTAAGTTTCTAACATCAAAATCAAAAGTCTGAAAATATTTTGGGATATATTAAAGTTCATTCAGTTTATTTTAGTAGGAACATTTTTTTAACATTATTTCTTTAAAGGGGCATGCCCTTGAACTGAAGCGTCTCGAATAGTAATCATTGGACATTTAGTCCAATCATAGTAACATTTTAATGCCTAAATCAGCTAATGAAAGCCCTGTAAAATGTTTATGAAATATCCTGCTAGTTTACTCAAAATATATATTTCAAGATTTACCAAACCTGCCGATTTCAACTTAAAAAATATTCGTCATTTTCACAACTTGACCCTTTCGGGATCTGTCAAAACTAAAAACTTCGCGGAAAAATGTCAACAAAATGGTGAAATGGTTAGTATCACTAATGCTATGTTTATTTTTGCATATATCAAGTTTATTCTATCAATTAGTTATAGGTAAATATCAATGTTATGCTGGTTTGAAAGGCAGCGTGCGCTGAGTTAAATTCTCTGACGAATCGGAAATATTGTCTATTCATATCGATGTACAAATACTGAAGCGAGCGTTATAGAGTCATTTCTGAAGGCACATTCTTTTTTGACTTTTTGGTAATAATTGATTTTACATGTGATAAATGCATTTTTGGTGTATGAAAACTAAGACACAGAAGTTCCTGGGCATGTCCCTAGTTTACCCCTTCGAATGGAATTCATGAATAAATGAATTTTTCTTGAACCATTCTTGCATACTTCATGAAGTATGAACAAATATTTGACAGCATACCCAATATGTTTGGTCCGGTAACCCTAAACATGAGTATTAATTATCTATCTGTCTGGTTATTCAATTTCCATTCACAACAATCTTTCAAAAATTGCATATTGCTATATTGAAGCTGGAACTGATTGTGTATTGGTGCATGAAGCCAATTTGTGATAAATTTATACCAGAACTGGTCAAGGTATGCTGATGTTTTCATGTTGTCTCATTTTGGTAGTTTCTCCTTCCTTTTCTGTGTAGATTTAATAAGGAAACTGGGCAGATTTGACCTTAGGTTTTAGAAAGATAGTTGTTTCTGGTTACCGACCATCCCTAATTTTTCCCTGTGACCCTTGACTTTTTATAAGGCCTGTGGAATGATAATCCACTTTCTACCCTTTTTAGCTCACCAGAGCACGAATGTGCTCAGGGTGAGCTTTTGTGATCGCCCTGCGTCCATCGTGCGTCGTTACGATTTCGTGGCGTCCATGTTTACTTAAAACAACATCTCCTCCTACACCGCTATGCCGATTGCAACCAAACTTTGCTGGAATGATCCTTGGGTGGTCCCCTTTCAAAGTTGTTCAAAAAATTAAATTTCATTAAAAATTCTGGTTGCTATGGCAACAAATAGAGAAAACTTAAAAAATCTTCTTGTCTGAAACCACAGGGCCTAGAGCTGAGATATTTGGTATGTAGCATTGTCTAATGGAACTCTACAAAGTTTGTTCAAATTATTACCCTGGGGTCAAAATTGGCTCCACCCCGGGGGTAACTTGATTTTACAAAGACTTATATAGGAAATTTAAAAAATCTTCTTGTCAAAAACTACAATGCCTAGAGCTTTGATATTTGGTGTGTAGCATAGCCTAGTGGACCTCTACCAAGTTTGTTCAAATTATTGCCCTAGGGTCAAAATTGGCCCCGTCCCGGGGGTCACTTGATTTATATAGACTTATATAGGAAAATTTAAAAAATCTTCTTCTCCGAAACCACAAGGCCTAGAGCTAAGATATTTGGTATGTAGCATTATCTAGTGGACCTCTACCAAGTTTGTTCAAATTATTGCCCTAGGGTCAAAATTGGCTCTGCCCTGGGGTTTATTCTTTTTTATATAGGAAAATTTAAAAAATCTTCTTCTCCGAAACCACAAGGCCTAGAGCTAAGATATTTGATATGTAGCATTGTCTAGTGGACCTCTACCAAGTTTGTTCAAATTATGGCCCTAGGGTCAAAATTGGCCCCGCCCCGGGGGTCACTTGATTTATATAGACTTATGTAGGAAAATTTAAAAAATCTTCTTCTCCGAAACCACAAGGCCTAGAGCTAAGATATTTGGTATGTAGCATTATCTAGTGGACTTCTACCAAGTTTGTTCAAATTATTGCCCTAGGGTCAAAATTGGCCCCGTCCCGGGGGTCACTTGATTTATATAGACTTATATAGGAAAATTTAAAAAATCTTCTTCTCCGAAACCACAAGGCCTAGAGCTAAGATATTTGGTATGTAGCATTATCTAGTGGACCTCTACCAAGTTTGTTCAAATTATTGCCCTAGGGTCAAAATTGGCTCTGCCCTGGGGTTTATTCTTTTTTATATAGGAAAATTTAAAAAATCTTCTTCTCCGAAACCACAAGGCCTAGAGCTAAGATATTTGATATGTAGCATTGTCTAGTGGACCTCTACCAAGTTTGTTCAAATTATGGCCCTAGGGTCAAAATTGGCCCCGCCCCGGGGGTCACTTGATTTATATAGACTTATGTAGGAAAATTTAAAAAATCTTCTTCTCCGAAACCACAAGGCCTAGAGCTAAGATATTTGGTATGTAGCATTATCTAGTGGACCTCTACCAAGTTTGTTCAAATTATTGCCCTAGGGTCAAAATTGGCTCTGCCCTGGGGTTTATTCTATTTTATATAGGAAAATTTAAAAAATCTTCTTCTCCGAAACCACAAGGCCTAGAGCTAAGATATTTGGTATGTAGCATTGTCTAGTAGACCTCTACCAAGTTTGTTCAAATTATTGCCCTAGGGTCAAAATTGGCCCCGCCCCAGGGGTCACTTGATTTATATAGACTTATATAGGAAAATTTAAAAAATCTTCTTCTCCGAAACTGCAAGGCCTAGAGCTTAGATATTTTGTATGTGGCTTTGTCTAGTGGACCTCTACCAAGTTTGTTCAAATTATGGCCCCGGGGTCAAAATTAGCCCTGCCCTGGGGTTTATTCTATTTTATATAGGATTTTTTTTTAAAATCTTCTTCTCCGAAACCACAAGGCCTAGAGCTAAGATATTTGGTATGTAGCTTTGTCTAATGGACCTCTTTTAAATCTGTTCATATAATGGCCATGGGATAAAAACGGCCCAGATTGGTCACTTGATCTTACTTAGACTTGTATAGAAAACTTCAACAATGTTAAATTCCAAATGACCTTTTCTCCTGGTGAGCATTTATAGGGCCATCATGGCCCTCTTGTTTACCTGTCCACATTCTTATATAGAGCCCTGACCTACCTACCCTGTTTTTTTAATGAGCATGTAACCAAAAACTGATTCTTACATTGTTCTTATATATCATGTATCAAACTATTCTCTAGTTTCTTGTCCCAAAGTTTTATGAAATATTTGTTTTGTATATGCATTTAGAATTTATTTTTCACTCTGTGATTAGCAATGAGTATAGTAATATAACAATCACAATATTATTGTAGACAGCTGGGCATGTGGATGAAAGCCATGTTTCAAATCCCACCCACTTTCCATTACTTTGGAACCCCTGTATAGAATATGTAATTCAGATGCACTTGGCTTGCAGTGTATTACTCTTGATTTTTAATCCAAATTCATTGCTTTGTTGACATTTACATAAGCAAGGGAATTTCGAAATTGCTTATTCTGACAGACATATTTGCCAGCAGCAGGTTCAAGCTGTTAGAAACAAGTACTTCTCGTTGTGTCCCCTGGAGACAATCCTGCAGTTTGAGAATGTTTTCAATGTCAGAATAATGGAACAAAACCTAACGGAATTATGTTGTTATTTGTCGTGTTTTATTTACTCCTGATTATTTTATAATTATTATCATCTGTGTTATGCTATCTTGTGGTTTAAATTAAGTGTCTCAGAAGGACTAGTGCTTTCTGTAAACTTGAGTTTTATGTAGTTTATATCTAAGAGAATTTATTAAATTACTGTACACATATTTATGCTGTGATGGCCCTGTTGTCACAAAATCTTAAGTCTGCGATTATTTTAAGTCTGTTATTATATAATTAACTCACAAATTACGTGTTTTTCTGTGTGTATTTTAAGTATACTGATTTAAGTGAAAACTCTAACTAGGTCAACATTTTAGGGTTTAGCTCAAATGGAGAAATGTATACGTTAATTTGAATAGGGGTCTTAATTATCCATGCATTATTGAAACCTGTTTCCTATATGTATTTCAATGCTTATTTTATCAGTCAGTAGATAATTGATATTCAGTAACACTGAAATACAGTGTCAATTATAGTTGCATGGACACACAATTAATCAATGGTCAATATCAGTGATATGCAAACTTTCTGATAATGGTCCTATATTGGACAATGACTCAGTGGTTAGTCAGATAGATTATCAGAAATAGTCAACTCTACTGTGTGTACAGCACTTATTTGTCTCATGGGAGGAGAGCTGTACATTGATTGGACAATTCCCTGTCCCTGGAGTCAGAACAATACTATGGTATACTATGGTAGAGCCATATGTTAAACCAGCAGTTTGGTTGTGGAATTTGCATGGCATTGAGTTAACAGGCAGTCTGTTGATGAGTTATGAGGAATGCAGGTAATGTTGTTTGGCATAAACTGTTTATAATGATTGTTGTTGTTTACTGGGCATACAGAATGTTCACATTGGAGGGTGGAGTGTTGTGCATCAACAAACTAAAGATCTGATCATTAGATTGCATATAAGTAAATGGAATTTACTTAGGCTGCATGATGTATTGATGTACTCAATGATTTTATCACAATATTCCCTTTTAACGATCACAGCAGATGCAATACAGCAGATGCTGTGCAACAGATTGCGCTTGGATGAAATTCTACAAACTAATTCGACATGGGCTTAATTTGCTCAATCTAATTGCATTCTGACATATCAAGACGTAAGAAGATTTTTCTTATATTTATGTTCAATGCAACTGGTTAATGAACGAATCATGTATTTTTGGTGCAATATAATCATCTGGGGACTGCAGATAATGAATAATTAATGAGGAGTTGAGATCATGATGTTACATATAGTGTATACATATGCAGTAGGATAAATTCACTGGTGATTCATAATTAGTTATATGGTTCAGTTGTGTGACACAATATCAATTGTGTTGTCCATTTTTATCTCTTTTATGGGTTTTAATGTCCCATCGACATTCAAGGTTGTGTGGCAACCTTTCAGCTACACCAGCAGAGGAAATATCCAGCAGGAGTACACTTTGTTAGTATAAGCAAGCTTAACAGCTTCTTTGCATTTCTTTGTCCTTAAAGACACTTGTGTGCTCCTAGAAAGGTCTTGGTCAAAGGGCAATAACGTGTATACCTTGAAGGTGCTACTAATGGACCCATAGTTGCATACTGAATGACCTTTTTTGTTGCCACAGATATTTACAATTTGTTTGATGTACATGTAGTATGTTTGCTACTTCAGTTATCGGAGTTCATTATCAGATGTACTTGTAGTTTGCCATAGGTTTTATTTACCAAAATGTTCTGCAGGCAATCTTAAGCTGTAGTTATGTGTAATTATCATTCTTTTGCTACATTAATTCTTACATCATAAAAGTGATTTTTACGAAGATCTCTAAGATTCACTGCTATTTAGAATCCATGTACCTGGTGAAATTGGCATTCATGATGAGCGCTTTTTGTACTGTTACCTGGCAACACCTTCTTACATCCTTTTTTTATAACCATCAATGTGTTTGAAGATGGATTATTATCCCACAGTTAATGTTATGTTGCACATCAATATTGATTGAATCATGGTATATTAAGGCAGAAAAAATGCATTGAATGTTATCTGATGTTTTCATTTTGTGTTTGTCCTTGAAACGCTGTAATCTTGTGCAGATTGATGTATTGGTAATTATTCGGAGGCAGTTTTCATAGTGTTTTCAATATCATCTCAGTTGGAATGCAATCTGGCAGACTTGCTTTTTTTATGGCAGCTTACCTAAGGAAACTTGTAAATGGCATAACATTCAGAGTGGTGAGTGTATTGAAAATTGTGCATTTACGTTCTTAATGCAGCTGGTAAATTTTCTCATGTTCAGTTAATGTATTAATGCAATTAGAAACATTAGAGAACTTTTCATTTATCTAGTTTCCTGGACTATTAGCAGGTTTTATCATGATTCTTTAATGAGTATAGCATTTGTAGCCCCAGCGGCTCTATATTGAACTTCTTTGATTTAAAGACAGTGCTTAATTTTCTGATAGTATGATCGAGCAACTGTCAATGGGATGTTTCAAAGCACTAGGCTGTGTGAGCTGTGTTTGTTGTTGATACATTGAACCAGGTATAATTTACTGTATTAAATTGACCTGTCAAAAAAAATTTCATACTTCATGAATACTTCATGAATACTTCATGAATAGTTCATGAAGTATATAAGAATAGTTCTAGAAAAATTCATGATTTCATGGATTAATCCTTTCGAAGGGGAATTGTGCTAAGAATGATTCATAATTCTTGCATTTTACTTGAATTAACATAAGTTGAGCATATGTAATTGTTATAATATGTATAATATAGATACTGTTACTACAGGTGCAAAAGGTGCAGTGAACATGAAAATGGAATGTGTATAAATTTGTTACACTCTGTTGGAACTATGTACTATGAATGTGTATGGCACACCAACTAGTTCACAAATAAATCAGATGAAGACTGAATGAAATACTTAACCTAGTTTTTCATGCTCTAGTTAATTGCATGTTTTCACTCAAATTGGAAATTTAAAACAAATTGTTTAGAAATAGCTTCTTTTAGTAATTCTATATACAAATTTAAATGGTTGACTTATATTTCACTTTGTTATCAAAATTTGTATGTACTATGAATGAATCATTTTAGCTTAGAGTTATTTATAATGGTTTACACTCAGTTCACACTAACACCTCACATTAATTTATTAAAATGTGAGCCACCAGGGCTTTTAAACATGTTTAACTTCTTTGAACCTAACTGGAAGTCATTGGTGTTGCACTATTTCTCATATTAAAAGTATGACATTTTATAAGTATGTTATATTTGTGGTATTATTTCGCAACATTTATTAGATTTAATGTTAAAATTACATATATCTTATGCATGTCCAAGCTTATCTCTACCTGCCCTGTAGTACAGTACATCAGGGAAGACTCGCTATTGAAAATGTACCAGACCTCAACTGTATACCTGTGCTTATAGGGCTGCATTTGTTACCTGCCGATCTGAGTTCAAATCCCGGTCGCATCAGGTCATATCCTTCTATCAAAGTTTGATAAAATGTAGATTTTTGTCCATATTTGGAGAAGTGAAAATTGCTGGGTCCTTATAGAAGGTTTAGTTAGTACTGGTTAGAATACAGTCCAGGAAAATTGATTAGATGTAAACTGTAGTTGTATATATGTGGTAACCAATTGTAAATGTTTAAATGTATATTTATACCATTTCTTTCGTCATCTTGTTACGTCTATGTATTTGTATATACTTATGTATGTAAATATGTTGTTCACATGGGCCTGAGAGCCTTATGAATCTAAAATAAAATAAACATAAAGCATGTTGTCCGCATGATGAAGTGGCTGCCATATTACTGAAAAATTGTTGAAACTAAAACCAGTGAAAATACCAAATTTTGTTTCAATTTTTACCTATAGAATGTTAGTGGTTTTCTTTTGTTTCAAAGTATTATTAATGAAAAAAAATTAAAGTCATTTACCAATGACTAATAATGCAGTCATGTTATTCTGTCAGAGTTTAATATAATCATGTGTGAATTGTCATGAATCTGACAAATTGTGTTAATTTTACAGTCTTGGCTAAATTATAGATCTTGTATGAAACGTGACCATTTACTTCTGTTATCTGTCAGTTTGTCTGTTAGAACGTCAGATTCAATATTGAGATACAGTATATGATGTCCTACATTATAATTGGTATTTAATTTGATTGTATTTTATTGCTTATACCTGCTCATTAAATAAATATATGTATCAGTTTATTGTGTAGGAATAGCTTCACTATGGAATGCTTTATCTGATTAACTACCTGAAATCATAGTACAAGAATGCTGTATTTCAGATAAAGCAGAAAAAATAAAAGTGATAAAAATTCTCCACTATTTTAGTACATTGCTAGACATTATTACCTGGTAGACAGTTTGGTGTTTGAGAAACTTTCGTGTTTGAGAAACTTTCTCTGGATTTGTGGTCTTGGTTATCCTGGTCAAAACTTTTTAAGCTTGCTAAACACCAACATCAACCCAAATGACTGTCCAAATGTTTTCATCTGTCAAGATGTTTTAAAAGGCCTTAGTTTTAGGGGTCATCTGGGTATCTTTTGCCAAACATAAGTATTTACCTGATTCTCAAGAATATTTGTACTGGTATGGAAATTTTCATTTTTGAAATGTTATAAAGTCACTATCAATAACTTCTATGTGTACATTCTGCTAAAAAGATTATTGGGAATAAAAATATTGGCCAAAAAATAATACTGGTAAATGCCAGTCATTATAACTATATTACATTTTCTCTTTTTAATGGAAAATTATATGTATATATTTATGATTTTCTTGCCAATGTCATCAGAAGGTGCATGCAAGTTCAAATGTAGCAGCGTTCAGTCATGTTGGAACTGATGAGTTGATCAGCTGTGACGAGTGAGGTCTTGATATAATTATGGACAAGTGTGTGTTAAATAGTGATGACAATTGGCACCAGCTTACAGACTTAAATACACTAGCTGTGATCATGTCACTAATAGCTGAATTATCATTTATTCAATGTATTTCAAAAACAGCTGACTTCATTATTAAAAATAGAATAAAATTTGATCCATTTTGATAATTTTGTTGAAAAGACGTCTGTAAAGTATATGGTTCACATTAGTGGTGCATATAAACGTTCCGCAGGCACTCCCAGACAAACATTTTTGTTGTATAGAAAGTTTTTACCTTGAATGAACTTGGGAAACATTCACCTCAGTAGTTGTATATGGCAGTAAATAAGAAATAGAGTGAACCCATTCGACTGTAAAGTATTAAATACTATCCTAAAACGTTTGTGGTCGTGAAAGTAAGTCTGATAGTGTAAAACTAAGATTTACTAAATAATGACACTGAAGTTGCTGTCATTTAGTGTTTGTCTGAATATAAAATAGTATAAATACCAGTGATATATGTGGGATGTATATGGTCGAAAAGGTATGTGCGGGATCATCTTTTTTTGTTGCATAAATGTTTGTATTAAGTGTGGAATTTATACTCTAGGTATTAAGTTATCTTACCTAGTGTACATGTTATTATGTGAGTATTTAATGCTTTTATCAAAAAGATTTAGTTATGAGAGCTTGTACCATTTTAGACCTGGTAAATAATTCTATAGTTATCATTTTATTTATGAAAGTTTCTTGTTCTAGCCCCGTCAAACTGAATGAACTATTCATGAAGTATGCAAGAGTTCAAGAAAAGTTAATAAATGATGATAGAGTGTTTGTGGTCCTGGATGGTAAGACAAGTTTCATGTATTAGGAAGCTCAGTCCAGCTAGAGGAAATAATGGAAGGTTGTTGGTTAATTCTGTCCAGGTTTACACGTAAGGTCTTCCCCTAAAGTCACCAAACCATCCTGGCTGTGTGGCTGTGCAACATTTTAACCAGAGAAAATAAAGTGTAAACATAGAAATTCTTGTCTGTAAGTGTATAGTAAAATAATTAAGATAGTAATGAAGATGTTTTCCTGTGTGCAGTAATGGACAGATCTTTTTTCATGTTGGCACAGCTAAGCCTCAACTGTAGTGATTGATAAATCAAACAGAAATGTTTTGTTTGAATGTCTACTTTTGTAATTGGATTAGAAACCTGAAAATTTTACTCGTAAAAACGAAAACTGCTGTCTGTTTTTCGTTTCTAAAAGAAATTGTGTCTGTCCAAAAAATTTACTTTGCGGATTTGATAAATGAGGGATGTAGCCAAAATTTATCTCCTTCAAACCTATGAACAAAGGCAATAAACCCTTGGGAATGACATAATGTGTCCTTTATTTTGTGGTCATTTTGTTGCAAGTAATCAATGAATTCAAAGAAATGCCATTATTCACAAGGTGGTCTTATTCGGAGATGGCTGCTCAAATGTTAATTTTGACAGAAGTTTTGCAAAAAAGTACCTATACAATGAATTTGTGTAAATAACGCATTGATTCAAGTTTTATCCAGACAAAACTGTCAATATATCATCATTTTAGAACACTTAATTGAAGAAGATTGACTTTAAAAAGGTTTAGAAGTCCGACTTGGTACAAAATTGATGCAATAAAGGATAGTTTACCTACTTTCTTGGGGTATATTTCTGTTCTATCTGGGTTCTGGCTTAGATAATTATGATGGAAGTTTTACCATACAGTAATTTTGAGTCTGGGCAAACTTGCTATTACCCTTATATTTAGACAGTATTCATTACAGGCCCTCTGAACTACATGTTATCTACTACTCTGTCAGTTATTATGGTACCAGAAAAGTTCTTTGGATTATATAGATACGATTATTACATCATTTTCTGAGTGAATGTTTGTATGAATAGTACAGTGCATGATGGGTGTACATGAATGAGTTATGATAGCTGTTATATGTCTCAGATATTCATGAATTATTGATGACTGTGTCTGAATGCTTTTGCGTGGTAAATCTTGACTTCTATAATATTTAAGTTTTTCTGATCCTATAATTATTTCTGCAACAGAAACTGCCACTAGAATTTTCAAAACTTGAATAACTTGTTATATAATGCTTTAACCAAATTTCTTGTTAACTGATATTATATTTTTCTGGATATGGATATAAAATCATGTGCTTATTCTGAATCATATAATATTGCTGTGAAAATTTCTATAAACAAATTTATTTCTGATATACAGTTAAACCTGTTTTAGCTCCCACCTCTGAATAGGGGCCATTCTGTGGTCATTGATTATTTGGAACTACATGACTACTGAATAAAGGCTACCTCGTCTCTTTTCCTCGGGCGATCTTTGCTTACAGGTTTGATTGTACATGTAATTCGACTTTTGCAAAACAAATGTTCTTTTTTTTCATGGAATCTTTATTTAATTAAGGACATGAAGTCAAACTAATTATTTTGTGTTAGATATTTCTCATGTAACAACATTTAATTAGTTCCACCTTGATGTTTTTTAGCTCACATGAGCACTTGTGCTCAGGGTGAGCTTTTGTGATCAGTCTTTGCCCGGCGGCGTCGAACTTTTACCTTGTAAACACCCTAGGGGCCACATTTCAAGCTCAATTTTCGTAAAACAGGGTCAGAATATTAATATCGACAACATCTCAGACGAGTTTGATATTGGGCCATTTGGCGTCAAAAACTAGGTCACCAGGGCCAAATAAGGGAAAACCCTGTGAACACTTTAGAAATCAATGTTATGATTGGATCTTCATGAAACTGTGTCAGAATGTTTATTTCAATGATATGTAGGCCAAGGTTGATAATGGGTCATTTCCGGTCAAAAACTAGGTCACTAGGGCAAATTGCTGGAAAAACCTTGTGAACACTCTAGAAGTCACTGTTTTGATTGGATCATCATTTAACCTTATCAGAATGTTTGTCTTTCGAACATGGGTTATCTGGGGTCAAAAACTGGGTCACTAGGTCAAATCTTATGAAAAACCATGTTAACACTGTAGATTTCACAGTTATAATTGGATCTTCACCAAACCTTGTCAGAATGTTTGTCTAAATGATATGTAAGGCAAATTCGAACATGGATCATCTGTGGTCAAAAACTAGGTCACAGGTTCATGAGTGAACAATGATTTTCATGTGAGCGATATAGTGCCATCTTGGCCCTCTTGTTGTTGTTTGTACCAAATTTATAATTCAGTGTTACATGCATTTTATAACTATTCAATGTATTTTTGCAGTTTCAGTGTATTGACCTTATTTGGACAAACTCCATATTTTGACAATGTTTGCCATTTATCTATGGGAGAATGAAAATTTTTTTACTAAACTTCATTAAATTAAAATATTTTCTTGCTATAAAGTATGCACGGGAGGAAAACACACCTAATTCCTCTGTTATAGAACAAGCAGAACCTATTAAGACCAATACATTTATAAGCTTATGGGACTTTAATTACTATTGTATAAAATAAAGCCTTTAATTGATACTGAGATAGCCTTGTTGAAAGAAAAAAATGCTGAATTGGACACACTGTTGGGAGTTGTATTATAACAGAAATTTAGAAATCTGGTCCAGAATGAAGTGGTTTTTATAATGGGTTGGCCTCAATATTGAAGAGGATTCTTGAAGTGAGATTTTACTGTATATTCATGTATCCTAAATTAATGTAGACAGTATTTAACAGAATGACTAATGATACGACAAGATACAGTGTGCTCACTTATTATTGTATTTACTTATTTGTATAAAACTGACAGTTTTATGACAGAGCTACTTCATGTTTCAGTACAAATGTTCTGAATATTGATTATGATGACCGACTTCACTATAATTATAAAGAAACATTAAATTGGTTTAACATAGCATACACCTGCTAATATGAAATTAATTTTCTCTTCTTTTTTTGGCTTACAAAGGTGGTGGGGTAAGACTTGAAGTTTAGTGATTATTTTTTGTATGTTGTAGGTTTGTAATGTACTTTATGTGACATTTTGATGACATCTATGACATCATATAGACCAGCCTTATGTAGTTTGTAAGAAATAATGTACACTAAATTGACAGGGGTCATAAGTCACCCCCTTCTTTCTTCATCTGTGTGTAACAACTGAGGTGCTGATGTTGGTCAACTTTGGTAGTCACTGTGGATTTACTAATGAATCATATCTGTTATCATTGTACTTTCAGTTTGTGCTTCATTGGCTTGGGCAAACCAGATTTTGTGGATTTATATCTAACTAGGTAAGTTAATTAAGGGTTAAACAATTGTTTGTTTCTTGTAACATGTTCATGATAATTAAGGTTGGTAAGTAGGTAAATTTTACTTCTTAAATATTGTTTTCATTATTCTTGAAATCCTGCCGAGGTGTAAAATGTGAGACACTAGATGTACCATTTATTGGCCAAATGATGTAAGAAGTCCAGGGATGTGGGAAAAATTAGGGTAACAAGAAACAAACAATTTTTTATGTCTAATGTTTTTATATCCCATTTTCATTAAATTGTATAAGAGAGTCATCTGTCAACTAGCTATATTTCTGTAGTGTTTTCTTCTATAAAACAATTATGCTGCCTCTCTGGAAAACTGGAGTTTAGAATTTCCTGGACAATACGATTTTGTCTTTTGAACAAGTAAGTCTGACATTTTATGATATGTATATAGCTTCAAATAACACTGTCTATATTGTATGTGTCCATTTACAGAATATCATGGTGTGTGCATCTGCTGGATGTAATAATTAAATGTAACATTGTCTGTTGTATCATGTAGGTGGGTGGGGTGATAACATTCTAGCTATTGTTGGTGTAGATATTATATATTTAAATATCTATCTAAGGTGACAGCCGTCTGTGAGAAGACCCTGACTACTGTCTCTGTCACTCAGCATGACAAACACCCTGATAATCTAGTTACCATGACCACATTCAAATGAATAGTAATCTTAACATTTAGGAGACCCAAATTATACTGGTATATTCATAGCTACAACAGTTTGTCTGCATTCAATTCATAAATAACAATACCAAAATCATTAAGTGTTGATAATCTAGCAGAATATTTTCCGAAATTCTGGTGTTTGGTAATTTATAGATTTGGGAACTTGCTATCAGAAAAAAATAGGTTCTCCTGGCTGTACTTGTTGATGATTGAAGCCTGATGTTTATATATTGACAATGAGATAATAACATATTGATTGTGTCTCGATATGAGATTCTTCTGGCTTGATCATGCAATTTGAGTAACTTGTATAGTCTGGTGATACTCAACAACCGTTTTTCTTTTTGCTGAATCAGCTCAAATCTGATTTTGCCTTATTAGTATAAGTGTGAGATTTTGTTAAAACTAGGTCTTTTCTTTTCATCTAAAATGAAGTTGATAAATCCTTAATTCTGTCCCATAAATGTCTGCAAAGATGTTTTGGTAAATAAGTATTGAAAGAGTAGATTAATTAAATCATTGTGTATGTGTGACATTAGTCTAAGATTAAATTTAACTGATGATAAAAGCAGTTTCTATAAATAAACTTCAGATTCACTATTTTTATTTTTGTGAACAGTCTTTGTCCGGCGTCAAGCGTCATGAGGCGTCAACTTTTACCTTGCGAACACACAAATCACTGTTTTGATTAGATCTTCGTGAAACTTTGTCAGAATGATTATTTTAATGATATGTAGGTAAAAAATGATAATTGGTCATCTCCGGTCAAAACTTAGATCACCAGGGCAAAAACATTGTCAAAATGTTTGTTTTAATGATATGTAGGTGGAGTACAAATATGGATAATCTCGGGTCAATAACCAGGTCACCAGGTCAAATCTTAGTTAAACCTTGTTCACGATGTAGATGTCATGGTTTTTATTGAATCTTTACCAAACCTTGTCAGAATATTTGTCTTATTGATACGTAAGACAAGATAGAATTTGTGTCACCTGGGGTGAAAAACTAGGTCACTAGGTCAAATCTAAAGAAAACTTTGTGAACATTGTAGATGTCACAGTTTTAATTGGATCTTCACCAAAGCTTGTAAGAATGTTTGTTTAAATGATACGTAAGTCAATTTCAAACATGGATCATCTGGGGTCAGACACCACGTCACCAGGTCAAATCACAAGAAAACCTTGATATCAGCAGACCTCATGACACAGGTTCAAAACAATGTTTTAATGAGAAAACAATGATTGTCATGTGAGCGATATAGGGCCAAGATGGCCCTCTTGTTCAAAGAGAAATTCATTGGATCTGTGTGTCTTGTTTTCCTTTGCTTGCTATTATTTAATTAAAGTGCCTACTTTGAATGATAATACATGCTAGTACATGTAATCGTTAGGGTTTTAGCAGTCTGATGCCTTCACCTTAGGCATCAGTCTACCAAATTATAATTTTGGGCAAGTATAGCCATGTTGGTATTTTAAATGTAGAATTCTCAGACATATTAATGAAAATGTAGATGAAGAACCAATTATTGATTGATAAGAACTCCTAACATATCACTCCTTGTGTGTGTGTGGTCTGTCAGCTACAACTCTTAGTTACAACTCTAATATTACATCTATGTGTCCATAGGGAAATCTGCTGTAAATTGGACCATAAATAGTCCCTGTTAATCAACCAAAAGTTTACAGATAAAGTTTTCTTCTGTGTTCTTATTGGTTTAAACTTCTTATCTTTTTAGCTGGCATGAGCACTTGTGCTCAGGGTGAACTTTTGTCTGGCATCCGGCGTCATGTGTCGTCAAACTTTTACCTTGTGAACACACTAGGGGCCATATTTTTAGCTCAATTTTCGCAAAATTGGGTCAGGATGTTAATATCAATAAAATCATGGAAGAGTTCCATAATGGGCCATTTTGGGTCAAAAACTAGGTCACCAGGGCCAAATAAGGGAAAACTTTGTGAAAAACTAGGTCACCAGGTAAAAACTTTGTTAAAGCTCTAGTCTAGATGTCACGGTTTTAATTGGATCTTCATCAAACCTTGTCAGATTTTCGTCTTAATGATATTAAGGACAAGTTCAAATATGGGGCACCTACAAAAACTAGGTCACGAGGTCAAATCTTAGGCAAACCTTATTAACACAGTTGATGTAGAATTTTGATTGGATCTTCACCAAACCTTGTCAGAATGTTTGTCTTAGACAACTTCGAACATGGGTCATCTGGGGTCAAAAACTAGGTCACGAAGTCAAATCTTAGGAAAACCTTGTCTATGCTGTAGTTTTCAAGGTTTTAATTGGATCTTCACCAAACCTTGTCAGAATTTTTGTCTTAATGATATGTAAGACAACTTCGAACATGGGTCATCCTGGGGTCAAAACTATGTCACAGGTTCAAAACAATGATTTAGTGAGTAAACAATGATTGTCATGTGAGCAATATAGGACCATCTTTGCCCTCTTGTTTCAATCACTTGGGAATGTAGCAGGACTTGTTCATCCAATTTTGGTATCCAGCCTTCCTTAACTCAAATACCCATTAGCTGTTTGGAAATTTTGTTGTATTTTGCCTGAAGGTTTCAGTAAGAGCTAGTTAATCTTCAAATAAATTAGGTTATTTCTTGCTAGTATATGAAGCAGATCCCTACTGGAAAGTCTTGTTCTTGTTTTTTTAAGCTTACATATGGAGTTCATGACAAATTGACTTGTCAATGTTAACTGGTGTAGATAAATTAATTACAGCCACGAAATATTGAATTTTCCTGAGTTGGATCAATGAAAACACCTCAAATTAGAACACTAATTGATACTTGTATACATATTAAAGTACATTCCATGCTTGTTGTTTAGTCAAATACCATTGTACTGATGGCTACAGTTGACATTTTCCTGCCAATTTAGCTTACTTTTAGAAGGGAGTCCTCATACATTTGGCAAGAACAATTTGTTATCATGTGCCAGTCAAAATGTTGGCTTGTCTTGGCAATTTATTACAACACCATGCTTAATATTTTACTATTGCATTGGAGGCAGGGTGCATAAAAAGTTTAAATCAAAATCGGTCCAGAGTCGCAAACCCCCCCCCACACACACCTCATTTTTGGAGTGAGGGGGAAATGAGGGGAGACAGGAAGGAGGAGTGAGGGGTGATAGGAAGGAGGAGTGAGGGGGAAATGAGGGGAGACAGGAAGGAGGAATGAGGGGTGATAGGGAGGAGTGCAGGGGAAATGAGGGGGGAGGGGGAGCAGAGTGTTGTTCAAGTTCTGTCTTATGAAGTAATTTCAAGAAATTATCAATCCAGATGATAACAATTTACTTGGGTCTTTTTAAGTCAGCATGATTCATTTACTGTGAATTTTAAAAAAAAATCTATTTGAAAATAATGAACAGTCGTGTTACTATGGATCTCTGAACACTGCATTGGTTTGGCAAATGTTCAAACAATTAATTTTTAAGCCCGGGCATTGTTAGACATTTTAAAGGAGAATTACCAGAATTGATTGAGTCCTGATAACAACATAATACATTATTTATAGCAAGTGACCATGATGAATAGTCTTTAATCTAAACTTTAGATCGTAAATGATAAATTATGGAGAAAAATGTTTTTAAAACAAGAAATCTTCTATATTAGTAAGTAAACACATCCCCTTGGGCATTATATATATAAATAATGATATAAAGGCTGACTGTTATAGATACCAAATGTATTGCGCTGGATTTAAACATGATTTATTGTTCCTAAAACTAACTCGACACAATTATTCTTGAAAGGAAAGGTGAAAAAAGAAAAGATAACAGAGTTGTTTTTCTTTTTTATACAGTCACCCTCTTTCTGATAGTTATCTTTAGTAAATGACTTCAGACTACATAACAAAGGCTTGTATTTCTAAATTTGTACAACTCTTGTTGATAAAGAAAGGATTCGTTTTATGTAACAAGTATAATTTTGCTGCCTTTGTATTTTGTGATAGATGTAAAATTAATGGTCTTAAAATGACAGGGTATTTGGTACTGTTTTACTGTTATGTTCATGTATCATGCCTGATGGTGTATGTACTGAATGTGCTGTGTTCATTATGTATGAATAACATAATTTAATTTTGCATTTTGATACCTTGCTTTTAATGAATTGAAGAACATAGGGGATTTACCATTGACTATTCAGCCAGGGTCTTATGGTGACTTAACCAGATTTAATGGTGAAGAATGCCCCAGCACATACTTGGGTGGAGCCACCGAGCAGGACATATTCCTCACATATGAATATATTTAGATTCCCTGTGGAGACTACACATGTATAGTGATTACTTATAGTTGGATACTGCACAACCACATGACCACTGATTCTCCCTGCACTCAGAGACCATCAAATTATTGTTGCTTCTTTCGTAATAATGATGTAAATACATGACTCAAGTGTTTTGCTGTTGTACCCTGTAGTTTGCAACATTCATTTGACATCATTCAAAAATCTGATTTTTGTAACTTACAATTTATACCAAAGATGATTAGATTTGCCTTGAAAAAATTTGCAACCTACAATTTATTCTAAAGATGATTAAATTTCCGAGGAAAAAATTCTTATGGTGTCTTTTTGATGCGGTGCTAAATTATTGAATTCAAATGGTAATGTTGTCACACACGTAATTTGCATGTATTATTTTGAAATTTCCTAGCCCTCTGAGGATTTGATATTGAAGATAAGTTTGTCTGTGACATAAATTTTATCACAAGGCCCTGTGGACTTGAATAAAGGCTTGATTCTAAATTACGTTCTTTGATAAATCATTTAAATTTCCAGGATTACTTGTGAACCTATGAATTGTCTGTACAGAATCCTTTTATTCCTGTAAAGCTGTGGGCATGACTGAAAATCTTCTTACCACTAACATATAATTAAAAAATATTTTAGTTAATTAGTTAAGTAGACCTCATAGTACACAGAAATGTCAGTTAATTGATAAACTGGAAAGACAGCAATAGAAATCTAACATGTATCTTTGCTATTTTCTAGAATTATATGACCTTTGAACTGTTGTTGCACTTGTTGATGGTGAATTGGGTCAACTCCAAAGAAATGTTACAGCATGTTGGATCATATCCTGGTTTGTTTGTTTCTAAAACACAAGCAACAATTAGTATGTTCACTCCTGATTAATTACTGTATAACTGGATTGTATTAAGTGACCTTTGTTTGATTTCCTGTTTCTTACCTCTTGTAGACATTGCCTTACCATGTCAGGGATCAGTAAACATAAAATGTTACAGCTGAATATGTGTTTGCACATTCATTCTAGCCTGTCTTCACTGCATAGACAATACACCAGCACAGTCACATTGAACTTGAGTCACTTGATTTTCAATGGAGTTTAATGGAAATAGTTACAGACACTCACTCACAGTTCATATTTAAAGACATTAATTTACAATGGCTTACAGACATGTTCAGTTACATTATACATAGATCTTAGCTACTATGTATCTTCATTCCAATATGTCTATTATCAATTACCTGTGAATTCTAATGGCACTGAGATCAAAGTACTGCGAGGGAGTGTATTTACTTAACCTTGAAAACTTTATACTGTATAATACCATGACACACCACATACCAACACACACATTATGTGAATGTGTATATACCTAACATCTTGTGTTCTTGTAGATGTCTTAAATCAATGAATACAATACAGTACTATCGCGATAGTTCAAAATGCCATGGGAAATGTCCAAAACTTTCGACAAAAAAGTCTGGAATATTGAGATGACCTGCCAGGTAGTTTGTAGCCAAACTTATAAACGCTTCTAATTTTACACGCTTACTATGACTTACATTTTATCTGTTTCATGGCTAAATATTTTAACAATGGCACATGTCAAAGTGGTAGACAAATAAAACCAATTATATCTAACGAATAGGTGTGAAAAACAGCATACAGTCACTTCAAACATTCGCATCTTATTATAGTGTAAAAAACGTATCTGGGGACTTCAATTTCATTTTGAACTGTCGCATTTTTCGTACTATCGCATTTCGAAGTATCGCATCAAATCTACTTAGAAAATAGAAGGAAATTTGACGGGACTGACAAACGATTTCGAACTATCACATTTTTTAACTATCGCATTTCAGACTATCACGATTCGACTGTACTTGTCTGTTACTATGGTACTCATGTTAATCTCATTTACAGTTTTAGCTGCAGGGGTATGGTATAAAACACTTGGAAGTAATAAAAATGTGTCAGTGTAAGGAGACATGTATATATATAATGACTAATGTTTCATTCTTCCTGTTTCTGTGTTGTTATTGTTGTCATTTCTAGCCTCAGCCCTGGTGAGTATACTGAAATAGTAATTTGGTGATCCTGGTTCTAATCTTGTACAAAATGTCCTCCAGCTGGGTCCTTGTGGAAGGGTAAATAACTTGTTAGAACTGGTTAGAATACAGTGCAGGAAAAATGGTTTTAAACTGACCTAGCCACCATACATAACTGAAATATTGTTGCGAAACGGTGTTAAATTCACTCATCATTTCTGTATTTTTATCATTATCATTCTGGTTTATTGATGTGGTATTTTTTGCTGGGGTTTTATGTCGCACCAACAGTGAGGGTTTTTTGGTGATTTTCCAACTTCAGAAGTGGAGGAAGATCCCAGGGTTATATCTGAGTAGAAGCACTAATCTTCCATTAGCTAGCTGTACTGCTTCCTCATTATGTAAAATTTCTCTGGTTCTGGCTGCATTCTTGTAGTTGTATTCCTTGTCTACTTTGACAATGACCCTATTTTTTGTTTGTTTTTAACCCCAAAATTGAAGTACGATATATATGGTGGAGTTATCCTGATCTATTTTTCTGACATAAGTCAAAGTTTATACATTATGATTGTTATTATATTATTAACATCTCACTGAAGTCATGTGCGTGTGTCTCCTTGTATTTGTCTGCACGTCTAAATCCAACTTTTTATGTCACAACCAGAATATTGTTCATTTCAATAAAGATCTCTGTGTGAATTCACTGTGTTCTGTTAGATGTTAAGCCCTTGTTTGTCAAATATGATTTTATTTGGATACCTAAAAAAGGGCCCAACAAAGGCTTTGTATCAGTTTCAGTGGTGCTAGCAAATAATTGATATTCAATTCTTTTGTTGCTTTTTGTTATCTCTTGTCATGCTTTACTTGATCTGTAAGCCAAGCTTTAAATAGGTGGAAAAATGGAGCCCTTTGAAATGTAATACAGGAAGTAACGGTTTAACCCCTGGCTCCCTGGGGAGCTCCACTTTCTCCCAGTTTTGGGTAATAGCCATTGAGTGAATGATCTAGAAGTAATGTAAGGTGACATGTTTGGAGATGTAACTACAAATGCTGTGTTTAACCAATCATGGATATATATTATGTTTCATGGTAGGCTATGTTTATTAATCAGTAACAAAGGAAGAAGTGTTGTTGACAAGATGTTCGATTGAAGATGACTCATTTGAAGTTGAAACTGTTACCTGTTTCATGATGCATGGTAATCGACTAAACATGCATTTTATATTTGATTATTAACTTAGTGTATGTTATATTTCAAGTTGAGTGTTTCAAAATTTGGTTGCATCTGTACTTGGATGCCTCTTGAGGCATTGAGGTACCCATTTTTCTGTCTAATTGATAACGTACCTTTTGAAGTTTGTCAATTTATTTTCTCATATTATTTTGATATAAAAAATGTCTTCATGTTTACCAGTAATTGTTGTGTAATTAATAATAATAAAGTATGTTACTTGTTATTTAATTGATATTCTCAGAGAAATGCTCTTTTGGCAAAAATAAATTCAAATTTTCTTTTGTGTGTGCATTTTTAAAGGATTTTTAAACTATCAGTAAATTGCATTTTATTTATACTGGTCATTATATAAAATAAAGAAGATGGTATGATTTCTTTACCTAAAGTTTGTACTATCATACCAAGTTTGATTGTTTGTAAATTTTACAACTTTGGTTTGTACAATGATGTGTTCAGTTTATGTTGACATTCTTTATGACTGACATATTTCTCCTGTGATAAACAATGTTCCTTTTTATTTTAACAATTTCTTTTTCTTAACCTTTCAACTTAAGAAACAGTTTTCTCCAGTTTATGAATGTTTAGTTTTCATATGAAAAGATAACTTGTCACAATTTTCAATTTATTTGTTCAACACTTGTGTCTGTATTCAGAATGAAGTTAACTCTAAAAATACAAATTTTGTTTGGTTACATGGATTGTCACTTTTCTGGATTATTTATATGTGATGAAGATGAAGCAGTTTTTGTTTAAAGTCTTAATTCTGGTATTTGTGGATTTTTTTACCCAGTTGATGTTTTTTATTACAGCAGTTTTATGGCCATAGTGTGGTTATCATATTTTTTGTCAGTTTAAACATCTTAAATCAATAAGCTAATTTTATCAGCTTTGAGACATTTTTAGTTCACCAGAGCACAATGTGCTCACGGTGAGCTTTTGTGATCACTCAGCGTCCGTCGTTCGTAGTGAAGTGGCCTCCATATTTACTTAAAACAACATCTCCCCCTACATCGCTACACCCATTGCAACCAAAGTTTGGTCAAATTATGGACCCACAGTCAAAATTGGCCCCACCCCGGGGTTTACTCTATTTCATACTGGAAAATTAAAAAGACCTTCTTGTCTGAAACCACAAGGTGCAGAGCTAAGATATTTGGTATGTAGCATTGTCTAGTGGACATCTTCCAAATTTGTTCATATTATGGCCCTGGGGAAAAAATTGGTCCAGACCTTAGGGTCACTTGATTTTACTTGGACTTGTGTAGAAAATTCTTAACAATGTTTGTCTCCAAATGACCTTTTTTCCTGGTGAGCATTTACAGGTCCATCATGGCCTTCTTGTTTTGTCAAAATATTGTTAGGGACTTGTCTGTAACGATTGAAAATTTGTACAAATAGCTGCCATAATGGATATAAAAGCTTGGTATAATATTTACTTGCCTTTTCTGCTTCACTTGTTTGAATTTTGGTTTATCTTTCACTAAGAATGAATGGCTGTTAATAAATTATTTGCTTAATCTGATTAAAAATGAATAGAAAAACGTTTAATGTTGTATAAATAAAATAGGATTATCAGTTTATTATATCAATGACTATTTGGTGTTTTCTATATGAATTAGTGACAAAATATTGCACATTTCATATTAGTTAGGGCTCAATGAAGAAATGATTTGTCATAGACTATTATACGATTACTGGCATTAGATTTTGATGTTTTGTGTTTGAGTAACCACAAATACTTAACAAGAATGTGACATGACTTGTTGTATTGTCAGGGTGACCTAACATTTAAGACTTACTAAATAAGTGTATTAAAAATGGACTTCAGAATTTGTGACATATTATTGACAGATGTTCAAATGGTTAAAATGAAAAATCTAATCCTTATTTAGCTGTTGTTGCTTAAATTTAAAACTGACCATACTTGTTACCGTATGGATATTTCCGTATTATAATTCAATGAATGTAGGTTATCCAGCTTGTGTTTTTCACACTTCTAGGTCATCTGGGTTAATCAATATACAGTCTCACTCATTGCCCTTTTCACAGTAATTCCCATATAATTATGTGTAATCATGGTCTTATACCCATTGCCCTGTTTGGGACATTCACCTTGCGAATTCTACTCCCTGATTGACCTTGACAAGAATGTGACAAGTCCTTCTGGTATCAACCTCTTTTATCATAACTAACTTCCTATATCTTGTCTGTATTTTGACATTCACATATCTGTATTATGTCTAAAGAAGGACTTTAGTTAAGTTATTGTTTTATAATATTACATTGTGGAACATCATCTGCCACTGAAGTGCTTTTGCTGTGTCTCGGAATTTCTTCAGATATGCCATAGTTTTGCACATTTTTGCTTATGACTAAGTTTGATGTTTTAAAAGTAATGAAGTTTGGCATAAAAGAATTGTGATCAGGCCTGTATTAGATATATATATGTCCTTTACCGACCCTTGATTTTAGAAGAGGGTCGGTTGATGGGTGAAATTATTTTTCTTAATTTGACCTTACCTATCACAAAATTAGTTTATACATCTAGAAGCATTCTATAGCATTTTTAAGTGAAGAACAGTTCTCCCAGGTTTTGCAATAATTTTTTTTGAGTCAGTAGGAAAGTTTGGGTGGATGGGTAAAAGGCAAACAAACTTAATTTATGCCTCAGTACGTGTTCAACAAAGCTGACAGTATAACTTAAAAATATTTATCTGCAAGAATCAGCTTGATAGAAGAAAAATGCAAAATATTAGCCTTGTGAAAACATCCAATTCTTCTTTAGCTTAAATGTATTTTATTTAATGCTAGAAAATCAGATTTATTTTACCGGAAATAATAGAATCTCAACGTTTCTATAGTAACATTCAATATTTGAATTTATGTTCTGCTAAGTTGAGTTTATGTTAGCAATTAAAGTCACTCCTGAATTATTCATTCATAGACAGAACTGGTTACTTCTAAAATTTCAAGCTTGTTTGAAGTTAAGTTACCGTAATTACATTGAAATTTTTACGAAGAGGCATTACAATTTGATAATATTGTATGTCTTTATTACATAATTTTCTTAACTGTGATGTCTCTGTGACTGACAAATTATTCTGTTTTTTGCTCACCAGAGCACAAAGTGCTCAAGGTGAGCTATTGCAGTCGCGTGTTGTCTGTCATCTGTGCGTCCGTCAATAATTGCTTTAGACAACATCAGATTCTCCTTCTTAAGCAGTTGGCCAATCAACGAAACTTTACAGGGTTGTTCCTCTACCAAAGTTGTTCAAAAATTAAATTTCATTAAAAACTCTTGGTTGCCATGGCAACCAATAGGACAAACTTTAAAAATCTTCTAGTCTGATGTACCATGTACAAGTCTAAATAAAATTATCTGTCTGTCTGTCTGTCTAAAATCACAGAGCATAGAGCTTAGATATTTGGTGTGTAGCATAGTACCTCTACCAAATTTGTTCAAAATTGTGCCCTAGTGGTCAAAATTGGGACTGCCCCAGGTTTACTTGATTTTACATAGAATTTGAAAAATCTTGTATGAAACTTGATGCCTAGAGCTTAGATATTTGGTGTAAGCATTGTCTGGTGGACTTCTATCAAGTTTGTTCAAATCATGACCTGGGGGTCAGAAACTACAGTGTCCAAAAGAGTTTTGGTGTGTAGCATTATCTAGTAGACCTCTATCAGGTTTGTTCAATATATGTCCCTGGGGTCGAATTTGGCTCTGCCCTGGAGGGAACTTGATTTTACATAGGCTCATACAGAATTTTTTTTAGATCTTCCCATCAGAAACCACAGGTCCTTGAGCTATATTTTGTGTGAAGCATTGACTAGTAGACCTCTACCAAGTTTGTTCAAATCTTAGCCCCGGTGTCAAAATTGATTGCCCCAGGGGTCAATTGATTAATAAGTTCAGCCTGTTTACATTCTGTTCTGTTCAGTGACATCATGAATAATGTTTTTTAGACAGAATGGAAACATATCTAGTGTTAGACTGTGAGTCAGGAACATAATGGCTCCAGGAACATAATGGCTCCAGGAACATAATGGCTCCAGGAACATAATGGCTCCAGGAACATAATGGCTCAGTTCAGTTTACTTTATTGACAAACTCTGAAGTAACCTTGGTGAAATTCATAAGATCACTCAAGAACATTTTCTTCAACAATTGAATGACATAGTTCTTGAACTGTGCTTGAATTGTTCTTAAAATGTTCTAGAACAGAACATAAAATTATTGAAGAATTAAAAATATACTTTATAAGTTCTTGAACTGTTAATTAATAGTGTTTAAGTAGAGTTTATGAACAATGTTTAATGTCCTTCTACAATTCAGGACCTGTTCCTTAATGTAAGAATAGATATCCATAGGGAAGCTATGTTATAGGTTTGTAAAGGAATACAATGCAATCTCTCCAAAGCAACACTCTTTGGGAGTAGCAAACATATGATGTTGCTGAGAGGCTGATGCATTAGAGAGGTTAAATGAATGGTTAAATTGTGCATTGAGAAAAATCATGCTGTTGTTGAAGGGAGGTTGTTGCTCAAGAGAGGGCCACTCTGGAGAGGTTGTACTGTAATGCCAGTGTTCTTGATGTCTGATTCTTAATGAATATTCACTAAATGCTGTAGTAACACAAGGCTTGTTTCTTATACTTGGTCATTACTGAGAGTATTAAGGCAGACATTGGTATAATGTTATATACAGTACATGAAAGGTGTTAATACTTGTATAGATCTATCTCTGGAATCCAATGGACACTTCCTACAAATTGCTATATTGATTGACAATGCTTCAGCCTGTTATAGCATATTAATATACATGTATATATTACCCTGTGAAGCTAATCCTTTGTGTATGATTATGAGGGAACGGTACTGGTTCTAGTAATAGTCCACAATTCCCTTATCTTCTTTAGTTTGATTCCCGGCCGAGACCAAACATGTGAGTTTAGGAAAGTTCAGTGGTTCTACCCAGTTGTATGCCTTGGGCTCTTCCTCCACTGTTATTACAAGATTAGTGTCATATGAGGGAAATGTAGATGTATGTCGCAAATTGCTGTTTTATGTTTCCATGCATCTGCACAGGGGTTGTGTAATCATGCATTAGTGTCATCTATCAATTTTAGGATTTTAATGGTATTGCTAATATGTTCTGGTAATTGAATTGTCTTGTTTAAATCCTTATAAATCATATTATTACATAAGATATATTTTAGATTTACATGTTTACTCATTGTCACTGTATTAACTGAATAACATTTTCATGTGAAAAATGTGCATATGGCATCATGTTGCCGGTATTTAGTAGAATTTTAAATGAACTTGAGAAGTATTAAACATGTTTTTCTTCTGTTTTACGGATAAATGCCATTCTAAAATTATGTGGGTACCCGTATGTGTTATATTGATATATGAAACACTTTTACCTTCTTGTCATCTGAAAAAATATGCTATTCTTCATAATGGTCATGTTTGAAAACAACTAGCTGTGTGTTTAAAGTTGCCCCTTCAAATAGAATTCATGAAAATATTATTTTTCCTGAACTGTTCTTGAATAGTTCATGAAGTATTGGCAGGGATTGTGAAGTTGTTTAAAATGTTAGCATTTGTTTGAAGACACTTAGTAAACACATGCACAAAAGCATAACCATGCAAGTGACATTTAATACAAAATTGCATCTGGCAATTGAATACTAGAATGTGGCCCATGTTACATCAGAATGTGTGAAGTTTCAGATCACATGAATTTGTAATTTTGACTTAATTGATCCCAAAACTAAAGGGATCATCTACTCGATCAAAAAGAAAAGCCGTTGATGTTTCATAAATCTGGTCATATGGTTCTACAGTTCACAAGGTACTCTATATGTAGTCCCTGTTTCCACCCTAAAAGTGACTCAAATATTCATTAGAATCAGGGGAAACTATCACTTCGATGTATCATACGTTGCAATATCTATTGGAAAATATTTAAATAAAGTCTCAAAAAATAATATACTCTGTTGTCCAAGGGTGTTAGACATTAACTTACTCGACTTACTATTAAGTTACTCGACCTAGTTAAAAAGTGAGAAAAAAAGATAAAAATGTATAACAGAACTATTGTTTAATAATATAACACATGAAGAAAACATGAATTGCAGAAGGTTTTTCGACATTTTAATACTGTCTGCTTGCCTACGATGTAAACATACCGGAAAGAAAAAGAAGAAAAACGTTGTCATAAAAACCTGGTATATCGGTCCCGAACATAGATTTTCAACTGTAAAGTGACCATCTATGTCGAACCAATTAAGTCATCAACTAACAAAACAAATTTCGCACCTATTTCATCAACAAGCACCTGTATTCATTTCTCACCTGATCGGACATTTTTTGTATTGAGCTCTGAAATTGATATTTAATTAATGACAATTGTCAACGTTAATTTTTCCCTATGATCCTTTTTATAGGCCCAGCAGCATAAATTATGTTTCCCAATGACTGAATAAATTTAATTTTTTGATGCATGAATTTTTTCTTATTTCAGAAAATTAATTGCTTGAAAAAGGATAAAAAGTTGGCAGTTTGGTTCTAGACCATTAACAAATGATGGTAATCTTATGATGATGAGATTATATTTGTGTAAAGCCACAGTGAATGTTTTCTTCATTAGTTGGGTCTCTGTGTATGAATAAATGCTATTATTGTATGAGGATAGGTTTTCTCCATGAATAAGCATATTGATAACCACAAAAGTCAGTTATACATAGGGAGAGGACAAGGTGATGGTTGTGGTAATGATCTTTCATGGCTGCATGTTGAACTAAATTCCATTATACAAATTTGATAATTTTTGAATGGGGGGGGGGCTGAAGCAAGTCCATTGACCTGTCAGACAGGTACATATCCTTGACGATCTAGACTGTACCTGGTATTCATTTTATCCTTGTCACATGTCATGTAATTCTTGTTTACGAATCTGCCCCCTCCTTCTGACCCCCTCATCATCCGGCCAGTTTCAGCTGATTTTAAAATGAACAGTACACAGGGATAGAACAGTATTCTAGTTTCATATAGTTTCCTCACATGTGAACTTTAGTCCGGGGTAGGATTCAAACTGACCATTGTTAAGGGCTAGTGAATACTAGTCAGAAACCACTATAAAGTTGGCATTTGAAGCACTGAA
This sequence comes from Lutraria lutraria, assembly GCA_964023205.1. Taxonomy (NCBI): domain Eukaryota; kingdom Metazoa; phylum Mollusca; class Bivalvia; order Venerida; family Mactridae; genus Lutraria; species Lutraria lutraria. Next base: position 26,892,815 of record OZ026844.1, on the reverse strand, counting down.
AACATAACTATAGTGGTTTACTTTGGTTTAATCTTGTATCTTACAGTTCTTATTGTTTTTAATAAGTACAAGGTTACTACATGCTGATAGTACCTTGATAGTAGAATATTGGTGGTTTTAGTTGTCATTGTCTTTAATTCAATCACTGTCATTTATATTACTAAATTAATTCTTCATTATTATCTGCTAAGATTTATTTTCTGGTGAGTGATTTTAACTTGGCATCACAATAGGACTTTCAGCACTTTGATTGACAGCTATTAGTTGTCATGAAGCAGTTTACACATTCTTAGGTGCTTTCTCTTCACACCCAGGTTGAAATTTTGACAAGAATTTTGTGTTCTTTTACATGACATCCCTGACATTTTTTGCCTTTCTTCCAGCAGGTATATAAAGTATTTTATCTTTCTGTTTCATTGATGTTACATTCTGGCATGATTGATTTTCCACACTTTTCCAGCATCTTACTCCTGCTAAAGTCTTCCATGTGTTCAGTGTAATGTTACAGCCTATATGATACAGTAATAGGAAACAATTTCCTCCATTATATTACCTTGGAAAGTAGATGGAATATTGACTTTACATTGTTTTATTAGACCAGAAATAGAATATTCAAGTTTTGGGTTATTCGACAAAAAATGTTTCAAAAACACTCAAACCTGTGAGTTAAGACCACCCTTGGGAAAGACAGAAGGTGGCTTTATTGACAGGTGGCCCTTTTTTGCAGAGTTGTCTTTATCCTGAGGTGTCCCATTATGTTTGGATAAATCAGGATATTGGTGATTTAAATATGTTTATCTCTTCTTTTAAACAGCGTATAAATGACTGCATGAAGCAAAACTGGTCAGGTGAAGTATCAGCTTCTACGAGATGTGATACATATGTTACTTTTAAATCCTTACTGAATGTTGAAAAATATCTATGCATCGATATACCATTCTCATTTAGAAAATCACTTGCACGCTTCAGATGCTCAAACCATAAACTAAACATCGAACTAGGAAGACATTACGGAATAGAACGATCTGATAGAATATGTTTATATTGCTTCATTCACTTCAATCATTTGATATTAGAAATGAATACCATGCATTCTTTATATGTCCAAAATATTCTGAAATAAGAGAACGATACTTATTTAATTGGTATACTGGAAGATGTGATACTTTTGATTTTAAAAATTTAATGCGAAATGAAAATCGTGTTGTTTTAAAAAAAGTAGCACTATATGTTTCAAACCTAATGCAGTGCATTGATACATTACAATAGAATATCTTATGGCATTAAATTAGACAATTTACGTTTGTAGAAACGTATTCATATTTTAACTTTGGTGAGAAAATGTTGACATATTTCCTATTTCATGAGATCATGGTACATCGTTATATGCTTATACTTGTTGTTCAGTATCCTTGAGACTTTTTCTTAAAATTTGCTGTGGACACAACAATATATATTAAATAACTTTGTGAACATGTATATATATGTATGTATTTTGGGCCGGTGGCCTTTATTTACGAAATAAACTTGTAAAACTTGTTTGACAGTAATGTATTATGAAACTAACATTTCTATACCAATATTTCTTGGTTCACTCAAAACAATAAGATTTGGTTTATTTCATTTGAAGATTGCTGACTTTGAGCGTTTCCAAGTCTACTTTATGCTAAATGCCATTTCCATATGATTTATAAACATAAATGGTATTTTATATAATGTTCAGTAAACCTATATGAATTTACAGCTACAGTCTGGTATGGTTACATAAGGATATTGTTTGTATGATGTGGGGTTGTACTTGATATTGCTTTTTACTCATTAAGGATGTTTTATGTGATAATTTTGAAAATCCAAACCCATTTTGTAACATTAAGGGATCTGAAATCATTACAAGTAGTTGCATCGATGTTGATGTTTTGTTTCTTTGGATATTGTTGTTGACAATGTATTGTTTCTTATTTGGCAAACAGTGTCTATGATCTCCTGTCATTGTCAGATGTATGAACTATAAGAAAAATCATGAATATCCTCTGGTACTTGGTTCCCTGCGTGTGACTACCGGATTTATGTTCCAAACTTGTGAAGTTCATACCCTGGTGTTTATGTGTTAGATACTGACTCCCTGTTAATGACTGCACACTGATTGGACTGTCAGACAGAATGTCATCATAAACAGATTTCCTGACAGACTCATTTGTTGGACAATACAAACTGTTCGGGTGAAGTATGCATCAGTACTGGTATATTAATTGATGTTCTTTTCCTGGCAAGTTTGTCTATGCTTCAGTATTTATGATGTTGGTAAAATTGGATGGAAGAAGGTTGCTGGTGATATTTGATTTAATAGGTCATGCTTTTTCTGAGGTGATTGGTTGTCCAATGGTAAAGCTTGGACTACTGAACAAAAAGTTGTGACTTTGTATGTCCAGTGGTAACACTCTGGACCACTGAACAAAAAGTTTTGGCTTTGTATCTCAGCTCTGTCTTATGGTATGTTTCAGTGATGCCTTGTCAGTGGCCCCATCCCAACTATTAAGCTAAGTACTGTATTAAGAAAATGACAGGAACCAGGAACTATTCCAAATGAGAGTAGGGATATAATGGCCTGGTTCTCCTGTATCTTATCTCCCCTCATGGGTGGCTCTGAAATGATCATGGCAACAACAGACAACGAATCATGCTTTTTCCAGCATTATTTTAGAACTTCAAATAATCTAAAGCAGGGTTTTACTGTGGGGAACATTTACAGTCAGTATTTAGTGGTCTATGTATTCATGGGAAATTGATTGCATCTTAATATCAGTAATAATCACTTTGTTGTCATCTGATCAGTGGGCATTGAATTGTTGTCATTATTCTATGATCATTGTAAAATGATTGTTGTTGTTAATTATTTGTTGTATTATGCATGCTTGTAAACAGACATTAATTATTCATCTGTATTTCTGTATTTTCAGATTGGCTTTTGTGAAACAGTGGAATATGTAAATATTATATGAACTTGATTGTTAGGTGAGTGATTTATTTTTTGTTTTAAAATCTTCAATTGATAAGTAAACAGAGTTCAACAACTATACACAGGAATTGTCATATCAACTGATTTGTGGTTCAACATCCAACCAACAGGTATTTAGCTAGTTTCAAGCTTTGACTGGGTTGAAGATACTAGCCATGAACCTGACTGGGTAGAACTGTGACCAACCATCTATAAACTTAGCTGGACAACTTCTTCACTTTTATCTAGTCACTGAATTGAATTCCTTCGTAATTCCCTATCATATTCTGGTCCAAAAATTTGGAATGAAATACCATTAGGAATCAGAACTATTGAAAATCTATCATCTTTTAGGAAGAATTATCTTAAATGGAAGTTTCCTAACTTATTATTATTACTGTTAGGATTTGAACTCACAGCAATGAGGAGCTAGTGATTCCTTGTCACAGACTATTACTACTCAACCATACTGTTTAAGTTTTAAAATTCTGCGATTTTGTCTAGAAGTCAAAACATAAGATCTGGGAATATTCTGGTCCAAAGATCTACATGTTTTTGTACTCAGTAGCCTCAAAGATAATAAATTGTACTAAATTATGATTTTATCGCTATATTTATAATAATGTCTAATGCTCTAATTATCCTGTACAACTTAAAATAATAACTCTCAAGTTCTTTCACAATTATTTAAGGAGTTTACATAAGTTACATAAGTTTTTTAATCATGTTGAATATCCTACATTTGACATTTAACTGTGTTTATGTAGGGTGTCTTGTCTTTCATAGTAATAAGGCTTTGAGGTGTAATGTTGATTAATACTGGGATCACCATAGGGTGCTTTGCCTACCATGACTCTGGGATCAAAGAATTTGTTAAAAACACATGTTTAATTCTTATAATAAACAAACTCAATGACTTGTCAGCAGTCTCTGTGATTTATTACAACAAAACATTTTAACAAATTCTTCCAGAAATGTTGTTTAATTGAGTTTATTAGAACAAGATATAAATAGGCAATCCTTCAGAAATATTATGTATGGGGTAATAACACAACAACAACATCGGCCCTACCCAACTTTATCTGGATCTTGGCAAGGAGTTATTATACACATGGATCCGCAACTGCTAAATGTAGCAAAAAAGATATTTTAATGATTTAAAAAAAAAACATTTGACCTTAGAGGTAAAAAAAAAGTTGGTTTGGGCCTTTTTAATTTGGTTCCCTGCAGTTTGTGGTATTTGGTTCCATGCCCTATGAAACTTGCTCGAAATGTTTGGCTCTTGAAAGCATTTGTAAGGTAACGTAAAAATAGTGAGAAAATAGATGAATTGTCCTTGGACCTTAAATTAAACGTCTACGGTTGTAGGGAAAACTATGGGTAGGTTGGGCAACCAGAAACAAACAATTTTTTACGCCATATCAGATTGAAATATCAAGGAAGTATTGAAAATTGGTGAAAAGAAGTTGTGATAATAATGTAGTGGTTGTAGTATTTAGATGGTCACTAAGTTAGGTTAGACTGTGTATACCTAATGATCCTTCCTATTTAACTAGGTCTTGATAGAAAGTTCTGAGAACTTTTGGTCCAGATCTTTCACATTTTGTCATAAACCTTTTAATCTCAAGAACAACCAAATATTCCTTCATTATTAATCAATATTAGGAAATGCTAAAAGCAAAAGATTTAATATAGTTTTTATCCTCAGAACAAGTATGAAATCATAGCATTATTTCATATCTTGATGCTTTGAAAGTTGATTCACTCTGTACAGTTTATGGTTTGATGGAGATCTTCTGATGAGATTGATAAAACTCACAAATTTCTAGAATTCTTTTCTAGATGAAATTTAGTCATGGGTATGAGTTTATTATAGTTGTTTGTGGGCTAATAGTATAGTGTCTATTACTAATTTGGGTAATCCTGGCCATTTGATTGGCTAATGGGGATGTCAGCCATTTTGATCGGTCAATCATTGGACTGGCTATTCGTTGCGTAACCTGTTATATTTGACTGAATCTGTTCATCTACTCTTTTGTTAATATAGTTGATAGGTAAGTAAATCATGCAGGCACTGCTCTGTGATGTTGACCTAGATAAGTTGTTGTGTGGCATAATATAGGAAATGCTATTTGAAGTTCAATGTGGTTGTATCATAGTGGATTATGCGTGCGTCGTCAAACTTTTACCTTGTGAACACACTAGGGGCCTCATTTTTAGCTCAATTTTCAATAAACTGGGTCAGAATGTTAATATCAACAAAATCTCGGACGAGTTTGATAATGGGTCATTTGGGGTCAAAAACTAGATTGTTCGACTTAAGTTAATGATATTAAGGACAAGTCCAAATATGGGTCACCTAGGGTCAAAAACTAGGTCACGAGGTCAAATCTGAGGAAAACCTTATTAACACTGTAGATAAAAAATTTTGATTGTATCTTCACCAAACCTGGTCAGAATGTTTGTCTTAATGATATGTAAGACAAATTCGAACATGGGTCTTCTGGGGTCAAAAACTAGGTCACGAGGTCAAATCTTAAAGGGGCATGCCCTGGAACTGAAGCGTCTCGAATATAAATCAAATTGGTATCATTTGAATGCCATAATCAATTAATGAAAATCCTGTAAAATATTTACGAAATGTCCCACTATTTGACTCAAAATACACATTTCAAGATTTACCAAACCTGCCGATTACGCCTTAGAAAATATTCGTCATTTTCATAACTCGACCCTTTCGGGATCTGTCAAAAGCGGAAAAAATGTCAACAAACTGTGAAATGGTAAGTATTGCTCATGTCATGTTCATTGTTTGCAACATAAAGCTTATCTATCGTTCAATTATAGGTAAATGTCATTGTTTTGCTGCTTGAAAGGCAGCGCGCACGCTAAGTTAAATTCTCAGACGAGTCGGAAATATCGTTGTCGTCAATAAAAGGCTTGTAAGCCTTTTATTTAAACCGGCATATAAATACCCACGCGTGCGTTATAGGGCCATTTTTGAAGGCATATTGTTCTTTGACTTTTCGGTAATAATTGTTTTTACAAGTGATAAACGCATTTTTGGTGTATAAAACCCAAGACACAGCAGTTCCTGGGTATGCCCCTTTAAGAAAACCTTATCTGTGTTGTGGTTTTCATGGTATTGATTGCATCTTCACCCAACCTTGTCAGAATGTTTGACTTGTTTATATGTAGGACAAGTTCTAACATGGATCATCTGGGGTCGAAGACTAGGTCACAGGTTCAAAACAATGTTTTAATGAGTGAACAGTGATTGTCATGTGAGTGATATAGGGCCATCTTGGCCCTCTTGTTCTTGAACTATTCTTGCATACTTCATGAACCATTTCTTCATGAACTATTTATGAAGTATGAATAACCATTTGACAAGGGAATTTCAGACTAACTCATCTACAGCTTTGAAAGTAGTTGAAAGATTTACCTTCATTGAAATTGATCACTCCAAAATTATTAAAATACCAGAATTAAGACTTTCAGAGGTATTGAATGTCGGCCAGTCCAACAACTTGTGGTTGCTTTAAGGTTATAAATCTGAATCTGAATAAATAAATATTTGCTGGAAATTTCACATGCATTTATCATTTAGAAAACTCTATTTGAAGTTAATGTGGCAATTTTCAGGGGAGCTGTGTCTTTTGCAGCTAACATAATTACGAGATTCTTAGATGAAAATAAAAAAACTGAAAATGTTAAGTCTGGTTTCTATCTATTGTATGAGTTTTTGTTTGTGCAACAAGCCAGATAATAGTGATATAAAATATATGGAAGACATAATGCTTAGTTTATGTTAAATGTAACTGAATGTTGTTTTACTATTTTTGGCTCAATCATTTTTAGCTCAATGTCGCATAGTGTCAGGGTGTGCTTGTGAACACATTAGGGGCCACATTTTTAGCTCAATTTTAGCAAAACTGGCTCAGAATGTTAATATTGACAAAATCTTGGAGAGTTCGATATTGAGCCATTTGGGGTCAAAAACTAGGTCACCAGGGCCAAATAAGGGAAAACCTTGTGAACACTTTAGAAATCACTGTTTTGATTGGATCTTCATGAATTTTGTCAGAATGTTTATTTCACAGATATGTAGGCCAAGTTTGATAATGGATCATTTCAGGTAAAAAACTAGGGCGAATTGCTTGAATACCTTGTGAACAATCTAGAAGTCACTGTTTTGATTGGATCATCATGAAACCTTGTCAGAATGTTTGTCTTTATAATATTTTAGACAAGTTCGAACATGGGTGATCTAGGGGCAAAAACTAGGTCGCTAGGTCAAATCTTATGAGAAGCCATGTTAACACTATAAATTTCACTGTTATAATTTACCAAAATTTGTCAAATTGTTTTAATGAAATAAAGGTCAAGTACAAATATGGGTCATCTGGGGTCAATATCTAGGTCAGGTCAATATCTAGGTCACTAGCTGAAATCTTAGGAAAACTTTGTTAACACTGTAGATGTCACAGTTTTGATTGAATCTTCTCCAAACCTTGTCAGAATGTTTGCCTCAATGATATGTGGTTCAATGTAAAACATGGATCAGCCGGGGTCAAAAACTAGGTCACCAGGCCAAATCTTAGGTAAAAACCTTGTTAAAGCTGTAGATGTCATTGTTTTAGTTGGATGTTAATTTGACCCAGGGTCAAAAACTAGGTCACAAGGTCAAATCTTAGGAAAACCTTATTAACACTGTAGATGTAAAATTTTGATTGGATCTTCACCAAACATTGTCAGAATGTTTGTCTTAATGATAACAATGTTTCAAAGAGTACACAATGATTGTCATGTGAGCGATATAGGGTTGGCCCTCTTGTTTGTATAAACTACAGAAAAATATTCTTTGAAAATTCTCACAATGGTATATTATTCCATGTCAAAACATTTCATCTGAAAATCTTAGCATTATGTTACTTTTAGAAAAAGTTTAAACCTGTCAAACAGAAAATTTGAATTTCCCTGTGTGGCTACTTGCTAATAAACTCTCTTTGTAAACAGAGCCATGAGGTAAGCTTTATACACTATGGAGCAGTGGATCTAGTGGTGAGTTGATGACTCATCCATTCTTAACAGAGAGTTTAATATTAGGTAGTATTAGGCATATCAGTTTATATAGCCCAACCCACAAATACTTGCTGGTACCAGGGAGAGTTACCCCTTTAGGAGAAGAGCCATTCTATGTTCCAGTAAATTTTCAAATTCAGTGCTGGGTAGCTGTTTTTGGACAATTAATACTAAGTTCAGACGGCTTTGAAAATTCTGAGACAATATTTTTCTCTATTATCAAAGTACTGAAAGTGCTCATGGAATCTGAACCTGCTACATAGAACAGGAACTGACAGATGTAGAAAAATGTAGTGCTTTGGTCGCCGCACAATATTTTTTGGTGTGAAATTAACACTAGTTTTTTTTTCAAGCCAAAGTTCAACTTCCATGAACGTTGTTTAAAAATTCATGGAAATACTTCCCATAGTCTGAAAACTTTATTTAATTCCATTGTTTACTACTTTCCTGGTGGAAAAATGTTCTGTACTAATTTTTATTGCTTAGCTTTCCATTTGATGGTAATGTCCTCCATTGCTATATTTATCATGTCTGATTGGATGAACTAACTTACTTCTATGGCTGTACGCGTGTAATGTCATTTTTGACAGTTTCTTTTGTCCTCATATACAATTTGTGGTGTCCAAGGAAATCACTTATGGATTTTGTTATTGGAACAGGAAAATATCTTCAGCCTGACTGGTTCCCATAATCAGCTACATTCTAACATAAGATTACTGAACCAGTCTGCTTATTGGTATCAAAGGCTAGCCAGCCTTTAAAAGTGAAATCAAATTAATGATATTCTTATTTACCAGTACTGATACCTGAAGTTTGCATGTAAATGTCCCATCATTTGTTGGTTCTCAGAACAGACTGGTTTCACATTGGTAATAACTTATTGTAAGCAACAAGCAGGCAGCACAATTTGAGACACAGTCAGACTCTCTAGAATATCACAGTGCATTGGAGAAACACTACAGTCTGTGGTGCTGCCAGGTAAAATTTGGTGATTATTGTTGGAGAGTAGACTTTGGAATTAAGTAGTTCCCTCTCTGGATATAATTCAGGAAATTTACTTAATTACTCTTTTAAGGTAATACATTTCAATTATTTTGAAAATTATAAAGTAAGTCACCTGGGACGGATAAAATCCAATTTATTTCATATCTGAAGGAAAATAAGGTTTGATAATGTCAGATTGCAAATAATTTTACTGACATGTTCAGGCCGTGAAAAGTGAGCTATATGTACTTTTTTCATTCATTTATTATGTGCAATAAATCTTCTCATTGTTATTGATGTACACTTGTTTTAGATATCATTGATAAACCATCCACCAGAAACTAGTCATTTATCTACTGGTAGTAGAATTAAACCATCATAATTTGGTGAAAAATTCCATACATTGTCATAGTTAGCGATTTTTTTAGCATTTCTTTTTCTTGATTCTATATTATGTAGAATTCTTTCAATATGTTTCATGTTATATGTTGATGTATTCTCTTATTTATGCTTTATGCATGTTCTGAACTGTGTGATTTATAATGTATAAAAACACTTATGTCTATATCAAGACTTTGAAATCCTTTTTCTTAAGATTCTCTATGTATTTGACATGCCGTCTTTGTTAGCAGCTACCTTTGAATAAAGGCCATTCTTTTAAAAATAATCATTTTGTCTTTCCAAATTTTTGCCTTCACAGGTAAATGACTGTTGATGAATCAGTTACTTTAAACTTAATTGCTATTTTTGGATGATAGTTAATATCTTTGAATGTAGATGTTAATTTTCATACATGTATGTTTGTATGAACAATTTTACCCAGTTTACTAGTATGCTTTAAATATTTGATGGTCTTAACTCTAAATCTAGCTCAGAACAAATATGAAGAAAAGTCACTGATGTTGACATTTGGTTTTGATATGTATCGCTCTTAATGCCAGTAATAGTAACGCTATGATTTGTAAAGGTGTGAGAATTGATTATGTAAGTTTATAAATCAATGTTCTGTAAATGGATATGCCTGCAGTTATTATCCAGTTATTGGATTATCCCTGATTACTTCATTTTCTCTCTTGTGTTATTTACCAACAGAGATATTCTGATGAGGTCATCCTTCAAAAAATGTTAGTATGTGCTAACCCTACCCTGACTGTTTTAGGTGGGTGGGTAGGTAGTCAATATTTTTTTACAATGCCAGAATGCTAGTTTCTATTGAAAAAAGTGTTCACTCAAGAATAAAAGAAGTTGGGTAGGACTGTTTTGGGGAATGTAGGATAAAAGCTCAGCCGGACAAAAGCTCTCCCGTTGATTTTGATAGGGGCAACAAAAGCTCTCCCATTGTTTAACTATCCCGGACAACTGATCCACATTAGGCTGTTCACTGATAGTATAAAACATTTTAATTCTCTGGAATGTTAACTTTGCACCAGCAGCCAGAGTCATTTGGTGACATTCTAGTTTTCATGATGAAGACCCCTGGTGTATACCACTGACCTTCTGTAAACTAGCTAGGCAGTTTCCTTGTATGTGAAATTTGGTCAAAAACTAGGTCATCAGGGCCAAATAAGGGAAAACCTTGTGAACACTCTAGAAATCACTGTTTTGATTGGATCATCATGAAATATTTGTCTTTATGGCTGATATCTTGGACGAGTTTGAACATGGGTCATCCGGGTCAAAAACTAGGTCACGAGGTCATATCTTAAGAAAACCTTGTCTATGATGTAGTCTTCGTGGTTTTGATTGGATCTCCACCAAACCTTGTCAGAATGTTTGTCTTATTTATATGTAGGACAAGTTCTAACATGGGTCATCTGGGGTCAAAAACTAGATCACAGACTCAAAGCAATGTCTAAATGAGTAAACAATGGTATGTCATGTGAGCGATATAGGGCCATCTTGGCCCTCTTGTTTAACAAAGCGGCAAACGTGCGTTCTGAACACGGACTTGAGCACCGAGAGCGCACTGAGTTAGGAGTGAAATTGCGTTCAGTGCTGTGTGTGTTTGTACTTCATAAACCCACACAAAGACGCTGCTGTTTGTTAGTAGAATTATCTGGTTCCTGGCTGGGAACACGGATTTATTACAAAATTTATAATTTGTCTTATATGTTAAATTGTTGAAATCCAGTATACAAGTGATACCTGGAAATCAATAAAATTTGTGATTAACTATTAGTCAAAGCTTCTTTTTCCTAATTATGCAAAAAGTTTAACAAAGTCAGTGTTTATTTTGATGAATAACAAGTTGTTTTTAGTATGCTGCATTGAAAAAACTAGATTAAGAATTATTAAATCTCCTAAAAAATTTAGCATTACATATTTATTTAAATGTTTAAATTAAAAGGCCTGAAATATAATAAAAAAAGGAAAACAATACTGTATAATATTATGCACTATTTGACATCACAAGCAAATAGGCAAAAATATGCATAATAGGTTTAAGAACAGTCAGTGGTAATTATATCATTAGGAAATTAAATTTGTAATCTTCAAAAGTCTTACTGGTTGGCTTGATTCTTTAGATGTGAAAATGACAGAAGAGACATTAAAGTATGTTAGTGAAATCCACAATTATGTCTACGCCCAACTCATTATTGCTGAAACATCTACCTAGGACTTGTTCATCTGATGATGGATTACATGAAACTTGGCAGTAGTTTTCCTTCAGTTTTATCCCCAATGTTGTTTCAGCTTTAGCAACAATAAATCAAAGTACTGAAAATACCGTCGGTACGTGATTTTTTTCAATATGAAGCAAAAAAGAGAAATGTGTACCCATATCGTTTGTGCCCATGCAAATATTTTTAACATTTACACTAACGGACAGACTTCATTCATAGGTCATATACATGTATGTGAAGGACATACGCTTTACTAATCTCTTAGCTTTTAGAATAAAAAAAATCATTGGAAAGTTTAATGTTCAGCACATTAATTAAAGACAATTAATGAAGTTGCATTAACAACTAGTGAACAACACATAAGTAACAGTAAATATCAACATTGATACTTTTGATTTTTAACACAACAGTACATCACTGCATTGAACACAATCAGGGTCACTCAAATCAAAAAGACCCTGACACAATAGAGTAGGCCCTATAGGTAACCCAATGTCGCATGAGATTCAGACGTGATAATGTAATTCTAAATAATTTTGCATAAAAAGAACTCATTAAATATCATTTTCTTCAAAGCACACAACCAGTTTTTAGCTCACATGAGCATTTGTGCTTGGGGTAAGCTACTGTGATCAGTCTTCGTCCAGCGTCGTGCATCTGTGCGTCATCAAACTTTTACCTTGTGAACACGCTAGGGGCCACATTTTTAACTCAATTTTCGCAAAACTGGCCCTGAATGTTAATATTCACAAAATCTCGGACGAGTTTGATATTGGGGCATTTTGGGTCACCAGGGCCAAATAAGGGACAATTTTGTGGACACTTTAGAAATCATTATTATGATTGGATCTTCATGTAACTTTGTAATGTTTATTTCAATGGTATGTAGGTCAAGTTTGAAATGGGTCATTTCCGGTCAAAAACTAGGTCACTAGGGCAAATTGCTGGAAAACCTTGTGAAGTCACTGTTTTGATTGGATCATCATGAAACCTTGTTAAAATGTTTGTCTTTATAATATCTTGGACGAGTTTGAACATGGTTGATCTGGGGTCAATAACTAGGTCACCAGGTCAAATCTTAGGTAAAAACCCTGTTAAAGCTCTAGATGTCATGGTTTTAATTGGATCTTCGCCATACCTTGTCAGATTGTTCGTTTTACTGATATTAGGAACAAGATCAAATATGGGTCACCTTTGGTAAAAAACTAGGTCAAAAGGTCAAATCTTAGGAAAACCTTATTAACATTGTAGATGTCAAATTTTGATTGTATGTTAACCAAACCTTGTCAGAATGTTTGCCTTATTCATATGTAGGACAAGTTCAAACATGGGTCATCTGGGGTCAAAAACTAGGTCAAAGGTTCAAAACAATGTTTTAATGAGTGAACAATGATTTTCATGCGAGTGATATAGGTCTTGGCCCTCTTAATATTAAGTACCTTGCTGCTTGAGGCCTCCTTCAAAGTTTTTTGACGTTGACTGTGACATAATTTCAGACGATACATAAAACGTGTGCAGAAAATGATAAACAAAGGTCAACACAGAATGGTTTTCCATTTGCACGAAATCGTCAACTAAAGTTGAGAAAATGAGATACGTCTACTTCTTAAACAAAATGGTTAAAGCGCATTTTGAGTATGAAATATCATCGATACCAGCATTAAACAAAACCCGTCTAGCCTGGTGTACGTCATATTATTTTATAGATACATGCATATCACAGTGGTTATTTTTGCTTTGCCACGTTTATGGGTCACGGATTTTCAGAAAATCTCAATTGTTGGATCTGCGTCTTTCCAATAGTGGTTTGCATCCAAAATGATTGTATGTGCAATCTTGCAGCAGGTAAAATTTTGTTACGTGAAAGTTACTTTAATTGCATGATTTACGCATTATTTCACTTGAGTGGGAACACTGTATATAATGAAGTGGAAGGATGTACAAATACTGAGTATGTTCTTTCTTTAACTGAATCAGCCTCCTGAGGTGATAAAAATCTTGTTAGAATTTTACCAGACAATTCTTCAATGCTACAAGTAACAACATCTGCATGTTACACATTTATCACCACTATGTTGTTGTTTCCTTAGCTAATATTTCAAATTTCGTACTGATGCCTGCAAATTTCTTCGATGGTTACCACTGAGTCATCGCTAATTAAAAGCTGCTGTTATATGTTAACAATTTAACTTAACATTAACCACATCTAAAATCCATAGATTGTGTGTTACATACTTGTTGGTGTTTTCAAATATGTAAGAACAGGTGAGGATGGATTCAGTAATTTTATTTTCTCTTACGTTAATTTCATCTGAAGATTTTAATTATGGTTTTATGGTTATATTTTGGTGCATTAATTGTGTCCACACCCTCTTAGAGAAAATATTTAGAATTTTTAAAAAACACACTTCCGCTTGATGGAAATAAACAGATTCATTGGCATTTTAATTGTAAATTGTTTATCGTACTGTCTGTAATTTAATGATATGTTTTTACTTATTTACTTAATTGCAGTCATACCTGGATACTAAGGCCACCCTTGGGAAAGTAAAAAAGTGGCCTTTATAGACAGGTTACCTTTATTCAAAGATCATTTTGTTCTAAATAGTCTAATTGCCTTCATACACAGGGTTGCCTTTATTCAGAGTTGGCTGCTAACACAGGTTTGACTGTATTTGTAATTATCTGCTCTTTAACCCAATTAGAATTATGGCACACCGAAAGTTCAAGTGCTGTTTGGTGATACCTTGGAGGAAAACTCTAGCTGTACACCTTGGCAGAACCACGGACCTTCAGACAGCTGTCTGGACCACTTCATCATGTGTCTGGTCTTAGACAGGATTCAAACTCACAGTGATAATGTATTACTGGTCTAACTACTTGACCATGAAGGCCCCTTTAATACACAAATTCATTGAAAAACTCTAAATTATGACTTTGTGAACCTTGTGTAATTTTATTTTTAAATTTAATTGGGACATAATATAATCTTAGGTTTGATTCTTTTGAGACAAGCAATATCAATTGATAATAAATATAATGATAAAAGCAGTGTAAAGTATGAGTTTATCTAGAATTCTGATTATTGACTATCTACTGGTGCATCTTATTGTGCAATATAGAATTTTTATAGTTAATATATCATTGGCACCAACTGTGTCTGTCAGTGCTGACATTCATCAGTTCTTTTTATAGTGAAACTGTCACAGTGTGATATTTATAAACAATACCAGGTTTATGAAGTGTTGCAATATCATGTTACAGAATTATCAACATTTTCTGTGTGTTTTAAGATTCAATCCTGATAATCATTTCAAATTTCAACTTAACACTGTGTGTCTAAGAACATCAGAAAATGTCTAGGCATAGTTGTAGAAATGACTTTATCTTTTTTTAACACCAGGCTTCAACATCGCATGTACTGCCTGTGTCCATTGGTAACATTGTCAATTTTTAACTGTGGAGAAGAACCACCATTTCGTAAGCTAGCTGATAGCTTCCTCAAAAATGAATTTTTAGCTCACCATGAGCACTTGAAATTGACTAATAATGCAGTGTCCACTCTCTAAGTCGACCAATTATCAACCGATCTTCATCAAACTTGGTGAAATGTTTATCGGCATTAGATCTTAATCAAGTTCAATAACCAGCCCTATCACACCAGGCACTTCTGAGTTATGCCCCTTGATACATTAAAAATTGACTAAAAATGTCTGCTCTCTTAAGGCGACCAATTATCAACTGGTCTTCACTAAACTTAATGGTAATGTTTATCGGCATTAGGTCTCGGCCAAGTTCTATAACCAGCCCCATCACGCCAGGCACTTTTGAGTTATGCCCCTTGAAACATTGAAAATTAACTAATAATTCAGTGTCCATCTCCTAAGTCGACCAATTATCAACCAACATCAAACTTGGTGGAAATGTACCGCTCTTAAAGCCAGTAATAGTAAAGCTATGATTTGTAAAGGTGTGAGAATTGATTATGTAAGTTTATACATCTCAGTCATGCTTGATAACCAGTGCAATAATCCCTGGCACATCTTAGTTATGCCCCTTGATACATAGAAAATTGACTAAAAATATTTATGGGCATGAGATCCCTATTGCACCAGGTACTAATTTGCTACTCATAGTATCCCAAACCTTTTGACAGGCGTATTTTGTGACCTGGCGCTCTTGTTTGATCTCATCTTGTTTTCCAATTGCAAGTCAATTAGATGCCTTAATGAACTTGTTAGCTGTTTGCCACCCCTTCTGGTGCTCTTGTATTTGTATAAATGATAGCACATTACCAATGAAAAAAGTCTGGGGCAAGCAAAATTTTTGTGTCAGTCAGGTGAGTGGTAACCGGGACCTGTTCACACTTAATTCTGGTTTGTTACAAATACTTGTGCTCTACTCATCCCTCATCTTGTTCTAGTTAGCTTCATAATGGTATGATCGTGTATGAATTATGAGGACATTTTTTCATTTGGGAAATTTCATATCATAGGTACAATTAGACCTTACTGTTCATGTCTGTTAGTAATTATTATGATTTCGAGGGCTCAGCGCAACACTGTCGTAACTTGTTCTTATTTCAATATGAGTTACAACACTGTTGCGTTGAACCCTCGATTTGTGTTCTAATATTGCCAACATTAAGACACACATAAACTTTGTGTATTATGAATGAGTTATTGTAAACTATTGTAAATAAATGTATTATTAATTAGTGACAAATTGAGGTGAATTTGAAAGCTAAGGTAGAAATACTGGGTCGATAGGTCGGCATTCTTTATATGAATATTTGAATTCCAAGATTCAAAAATGCAATTATCTGTTAGAAAAAGTGTCTGTGTCAGAAGAAAATCTAGGGTGGGATGAAAAACAAAAAAAGGTTGGTCAGAAAAAAATTAGGAAACCAATTGTATGCCTTGCTGGCTTATTTCTTTTTTTTTTTTTTTTTCAATTACCAAAAACGGTAATCCATTTATTCAATTGTTCTAACATATATACAAATATATTACAGTAAATGTATAATAACATTTGAAGGTATGTATCTATGATATGTCGCATGACATTATAATAATCTTTTTTTTTTTTTTTTTTTTTTAACATAACATAACATAATCTTTAATAGGCATTGTATACATATCACATTAATACATAGCCATAACCAAATATATGTGCAAATGGTGCATATATAATGTAATCAAGTCAGATGATGTGAAAATACGTATATACCTGATAATCAAATCAGAATGTGTTTGCAGAGAAAAAAATACAAGAACGTTTTAACAATATCAAGATATAGAAATGTGTTTTAACAATATCAAGATACAAAAATATGTTTACAGAAAAAAAACAATGTTTTAACGATATCAAGATATAGAAATTGCTGGCCTATTTCACCTTAAGTCTAATACACCTTTTGGTGGCCCATACTTGCACATGTGATAGGTATCAATGACTGTTGCAAAATTATTGTAACTCACTTCTAAATAGGAACTGAGTTACAGTTGCTTTACATTTATCTTAAAAATTTGTAGGAATACTATAAGAAAAAATTATGCAAAACTAGAGTAACTCATGTTGGCAAATAAGGCATTATAACACATACCTGCTACTCTCTTAATGTAACTTATTATCTTTGCACATAACTGAGATATTCACTTAATTGTTTATTTAAACACAGCTGCTCATCATTGATACAAGCTCATATTGTCTTTCAGAAACAATCTTAATTGTTCTAAATGAGAAATTAATGTCTGTACTTGCATATTTGTAGTACATTACATTCTTTCAAGTTACATCAGTCTAATCAGAGATTTTTCCTCCATATGTGGAGAAGTTGCTGGCTCCTTGTGGAAGGATAAGTAAATAAGGGAACCAGCTGCTGTGATTATTGTACGGCGGCGGAAGCCTGCCGTACACTCTGGTATGCTTATTTTTAAGTGGCAATGCAAAATCGCAACTTCTTGCGCGAAGCAGATTAGTGACAGTGCCCGGAATATTCCGAAATATCCGCAATGGTCATCAAGTGATATAAACAAAACAGAAATAGAGCGAGGTCACGTGTAACTCACACCGACTAGTGTTAGCTTGATGACGCAGTCGCTATTTATAGTCTAAGAATGGAGCGAGCTCGATAAACAACGACGGGAATGAATCTGCCCATCTGTCAATAAATGCAGCCGAAACTCTTTATATCAAAGGACTTAGGAAAAATTGTTCGATCTAAATGAACTTCGATGTATAAATTATTAGAGAAATTCTCTGTGTTTATTATTGGTGTGTAATAATCATTTAATCATGTTATAAGATACGGAACACGGTATTTATACGTTTCGATGTATTTATTTTAGCAACATGTCGCAAATAAACAAAACATTATAAACATATTCACACAGACTAATTTTATAATCGCGAGCGTGGACACTGACTTGTTTACGCAATTGTCGTTAATTAAATATCGATTTCTGAGCTCAATACAAAAAATGTCCGATCAGGTGAGAAATGATGTAAGTTCGACATAGACGGTCACTTTATGGTTCGATATAGATGGTCACTTTACAGTTGAAAATCTATGTTTGGGACCGTTATACCAGGTTTTTACGACAACGTACCCTTAGACAACGGAGTATATTATTTTTGGAGACTTTATTTAAATATTTTATATGCATTCCAGCAGATATTGAAACGTCTGATACATCGAGGTGATAGTTTCCCCTGATTTTAATTTTAGGGTGGAAACAGGGACTACATATAGAGTACCTCGTGAACTGTAGAACCATATGACCAGATTCATGAGATTCATGAAACACCAACGGCTTGTATTTTTGATGGAGTAGATGATCACTTTAGTTTCGGGATCAGTTAAGTCAAAATAACAAATTCGTTTGATCTGAAACCTCACACATCCTGATAAAAAATGCTACATAGGCCACATTCTAGTATTGAATTGCCGGATGCGATTTTGCGCCGTACAAACATTTAACTTGTTACAATACTATCATTTGACAAACCTGGGCTAAATCTACTGAAACAATACTATCATTGGACAAACCTGGGCTAAATCTACTAAAACAATACTATCATTGGACAAACCTGGGTTAAATCTACTGAAACAATACTATCATTGGACAAACCAGGGTTAAATCTACTAAAACAATACTATCAGGGTTGTTACCTGTTATTTGGATCAAGTACGGTAGTCTGTGTGGTTTATAATTGTCTCAGAAAAGTGTACTCATATGTTATCATTTTAATGTGGTACACAGTCATTCAGTATTTGCATGTACAGTACAACCTCTGTAGAGCAACACCCTGTGGGAGCTATATATTGACCGTTGTTAAGAGGTTGTTGCTCTGCAAAGGTTAAATTTAGAGTGAATATGAGCTTAGGGAAATTTTGAAGGTGTTGTTATAGAGGTTGTTGCTGTACAGAGGTTAAATTTATAGTGAATATCAGCTTAGGGAAATTTTGAAGGTGTTGTTATAGAAAGGGTGTTGCTCTACAGAGTGCCGCTCTGGAGAGGTTGTACTGTAGAATTTTCACTCTGGATGGTGGTGTACCCTGGATGTTACAGTTAGGAAGCTGCTATGTTTGTTCTTGTAACACAATTGATGAATTAATGAATTGCTAGGTGCCTAATGTTTGTTAGGACACAGCTGGTTTATTCTGTAAATAAGGTTATGTTGGTCTATCCTAATTATAAAGATAATGGTGTTTTCCATGTTGATTCTTCGTGCCAATTTGGGCAACTTGTATGACTTTTATTGAGTTTCTTTGTTATGATCCTTTGTATGGTAAAAAGGATTACAAGTGTTTTGGTCTTAGTTTTATTTATCATTTGGTGTGTAGCATTGTCCAGTGGACCTCTGCCTAGTTTTTAGCGCACCAGGTGAGCTTTTGTGATCACTCGGCGTTCATCATGAAGTTGCGTCCATATTTACTTAAAATATCATCTCCTCCTACACCGCTATTGCAACCAAACTTTGCTGTAATGATCCTTGAATGATCCCCTTTCAAAGTTGTTCAAAAAATTAAATTTCATTTAAAACTCTGGTTGCTATGGCAACCAATTGGAAAAACTTTAAAAATCTTCTAGGGCCTAGGGGGTAACTTGATTTTACATAGACTTATATAGGAAATTAAAAGAATCTTCTTGTCAAAAACTACAATGCCTAGAGCTTTGATATTTGGTTTGTAGCATTGTCTAGTAGACCTCTACCCCTGGGTTTATTCTATTTCATATAGGAAAATTTAAAAAATCTTCTTGTCCAAAACCACAAGACCTAGAGCTAAGATATTTGGTATATAACTTGTCTAGCGGACCTCTACCAAGTTTGTTTAAATAATGGCCCAATGGTGAAAATTAGCCCCGCCCTGGGTTCACCATGATTTGTATAGGCTTATATAGGAAAACAAAAAAAATCTTCTTGTCCAAAA
Source organism: Lutraria lutraria (assembly GCA_964023205.1). NCBI lineage: Eukaryota > Metazoa > Mollusca > Bivalvia > Venerida > Mactridae > Lutraria > Lutraria lutraria. Next base: position 26,872,690 of record OZ026844.1, on the reverse strand, counting down.
CCTCGAGGCCTAGAGCTTACATATTTTGTATGTAGCATTGTCTGGTGGACATCTACCAAGTTTGTTCAAATTATTGCCCCAGGGGCAAAATTGGCCCCACCCCCGTATCACTTAATTTTATGAAGGATCATAATAATTTTCTCTAAGAGTCTTTTTAATTTGGTGAGTGATATAGGGCCATCACGGCCCTCTTGTCTTAACTTATAGCACTTTGATAGTCAGGATTGGGATGTTGAAAAAGCGTACCTAAAATATCGGAAGGTGGAGTCGAGATTCGAACCTATGACCTTTTGTTCAGTAGTCCAGCATGTTACCATTAGATCACCGATCACCCATCTGATCTTAGTTTAAGTTTAAAAGAAATATTTCTGTCACTATGTAAAATAAAAAATTTGCAGCATATAAGATTTTATATATATGTGTATGTATGTTTATATATGTATAACATCTGATCTATGTCTAGTATGCATCAAATCGAGCCATTAAACCATAGTTAGTACATTCCTCTTTGTCTGCACACATGTTATCATTCTATACTTGCTGTTCGCAACAAAAACTAATCTCGATTTGTACAAGGGCCGTCAGAAGCAATTTACAAAATAGCCATTCTGCATTATGTAATCTTTTGAGAATAATGCATATTATTTTATATACTGTGTGAGGTAAACTTACATTTTACTTGCTGCACAGCAAGAAATTTGTTTCACAATTTGAATAAAATGACTCATTTCACAGTTTATGGTGACAGAAATGCACAGTATTTTACTCCAGAACAATAAAATAGCGAGGCCAGAGCTGTAAAACTGTACTTAGTTTTTTGGTACTGGATATTACTATGTATATACTATATGAGCAACGGAGAGTTTGAACTAGTGCTATATAAGTGTTTATGGCTTACAATTTATTTCTACTCATTACAGAATCTCATAAAAAAGTCATAAAGTGGAAGTTTCTATATCAGAATATTATGTAAATGTCGGAAGCTCAGCAGATAACTTATTTTATACTTTCTGTATTTTTCATTTTTTTGGTGAATTATGTTCATTGGTGAAGCTTGAACTGTGTGTTACACAAAATGTCTTAAAGTATTTCTTAACATGTATAAATGTCATTTATTATGGTTCAAAGTTAATGGTTAACTTTGATTAAAAGTGTAGAAAGCATTCTTTTTTAAATCAAAGATTGTTGCAGTTAAATGCTCATTTGATTTACATGCCTTGTAAAGTAAGATAAGACTGTGGGATTGGAGAAATACTCAGGATAGGATTTGTGAGGAATTTTCCACTTTGTAGATTTCATTGTGGGATTACAAGATAACATGTTCAAGGTGTTAGTTAGGAATTAAGGGTCCATGGGGTTTTATGATTGGTCACCTTGCCAATAAGGGAAATGGGCATAAATCAAAATAATGAAGACAAAGCGTGACATGGGGGGTCAAATTTAGAATGATACTTGTGTTCATAATATTGCCAAAAGTAGTTTGGAAATATATTATATTGTGAAAAATTGACAATGGCTAAAGTATAGGATTAAAGTCTTCTTCAAATTTACAACATTTTAATGAAATAAATATTATATTTTCAATAGCAATCCTTAAAATTCAAACAATCTTATGGATTAAACTATGGAAATAATAACACATTTTTGTGATTTTTTCAGCAGACTTTCATGAAAACAACTTTTTAATACAAAAAAAATATACATACAACCATAATTTTCCAAAAAATATATATTTATGGCGTTTTGAACTTCATTTTTTTTAAATACGCTTCAAAAAGTTTTTATGTAATATTTACTGCTGCAGATACAAATTAACTAATTCAATTTTATCAATTTTCAGGTATATTCAAAGATATATGTGAATTTTCACTTAATTGGTACTATTCTTGGGTAACTTAACAATGTCCCCAAAACTAGTATATATCTTCTGTTACCGTTACACTCGGGACAGATATTCTTTGTGTATGGTCTTATGATAATGACAGTATTGTTAATCTATTGTTATACAATTTGTTTCATTGTAATACAATTTGTTCAATTATTTTATTATAAAATACAAACAGATAATCTATTTGATAATGTTTTAGTAAAATTTTAAATGGTGAAAACACCAACACCAGGGGACGTTCTAAAACTGTAATGTAAATATACGAAACTGTTAAAAATGGATTTATAACAACATCTGTCAAATGTATTTTGCAATTCATTAAATAAGAATTATTTTTTTGAACACATCAAAACTATTTCCAATTTGGTAAGTCAATTGCGCTACTGAACATGAATTATTAATTTATATATATACAGACTAAGTAAAGGTTACACTCCGTACAAATTTGTTTAGTCTTTTAGCATACAAATATGAAAGTGCTATGATCATTGCGTTGCAATTCATTCTATGTTTTTAAGATAATAAAAAGATACACAAACATCTGTACTGTTTAATATGTTGCTGGTTGAAAATGTTGTTGGAGGGAGGGGAGGAATTAGAAAACATTTAAAACTGTAGATTTGTCAACTTGTAACAATTAATATTGCATTATCATATATTTACAAGAAAACATTTACCTACTACTTTTGCCACTTATCAAATTAAAGAAATGATTTCTCAACACATTCAAACTATTTCAAACTATGTTGAACAAATCTTTTAAACATGAATTAAGTCATATAAACAGACATATAGAAAATACACTCGGGACTCACAATTTCTTCTTTGTTTATTTTAAGTAAAACAGTCAGGACTCACAATTCTTCTTTGTTTGTTATAAGTAAAACAATAGTAAAAAGTTTTTGAAATGTTTTGATTATGAACTATGTATTTGCAACACAACTCAAGGAAGATATGCGTCACTGAAATTAGATTTCAAAATTTTGAAAAATAACCCAGATATGAGAAAAGTCTACATACATGTACTTAAAGGACAACCCTCGTATATCCTAGAAAATGTTTAATAAAAAAATATCAATTTCAAGTCTTTCTACTCAGAGTGTGCTTCTTCTCAGTCCTCTATAAATGGGAGTTTTACCACTTATTTAGGCATTTTGTAACTTCATGACCCTGCAGTGTTAGTATATTGTTACTGATATAGTTCCTGTAAAAGCAAAACGAATTTGTGTATAATATTGCATGAAGATGTGTTTGTGTCCCGAGTGTAACATTTTCAATTGTTATATATAAATAATATAACATGTAAAATATGTTAAGAAATCATGAAATAAATCGATAAATTCTGTACTGTTTTCATCTAAGAATGTTTCTTCATCAAAATAAAATATAAATTACTTTTTATCTTCTGTATATTGAACAAATCTACTTGGCATATATATCTGAATATAACTATTTTTATAAGAACTTTCAAACTTTTTAAACATGCTCCATGTCACTGCTTCAGACTTTAAAGTATTTATTCACGTCAGTTATTTGATATAAATGTGGAAAACAATTAACATGGACTACTGTTCTATAGTTACATATCAAAATTAAGATGATGAATATATAGCGTTACACTCGGGACAACACTTAAAACCATATAGACAAAAAATGAATTGCACTACAGGAATTTGTTTTAGTTTTGTGAGCTTGTGGGTACGCTTCTGTTTGAGAAATAGAGAAAAAACATATCAAATTCAAAGAATGATAAAAAAATTCTTATCTAAATGCAAAATGTTACACTCGGGACATTTCCAATCAGCTTTATTCAAGATGGTATAACTTAAAAAACAAATCATTCTTTTGATCATTTCTTTTTTTTGAACAACATGGACAAATATGCCTATCAATATGTTAAACTGCATTTTCTGTCCAAGCATTAGTTTACTTACAGCAATATCATCAATTTGAATTTCCATTTTTTTCTTGAGCAAAATATTTTACATGTGCACTTGAAAGGTGATTTCTAAATAATAATTATTATTGAAATATTTGAACAAAATGCATTAAATTTTAAATATAACACATGTACAATGAAATTAAAAACAACCATTGATTACTTACCCAAAAACTGAACAAAATATAAAAGATTGAAAAATGTGTAAAGAAAAAATGTCACGCTAAAAGTGTTACACTCGGGACATTTTTTGCCTGTTTTTCTAATGTAACTTTTGAACGAGTAACACAATCAAGCTGAAATTTTGCAACATTTTTAACAACATCAAGACACACCATCAGAACATTAAAGTACATTCCTGTGTTGTGTGGTATTCTTTAAATCTTGAAAAGAAAAATTGTCTTCATTATTTTGATTTATGCCCAAATGTGGCTTGTTTCCTGTTTCTAATAAATGTATTTATGGCCTTTAATTTAAGCCTGAAACTGCCCGAAGAAGAGGTAGTTAAAAATACAATATGATTATCAGCTTTGCATGTTTGTTAGAAAATCAAACTAGGTTAGAAATATCTGTATATTTATGGCTAATGTATTTAACCTTTGTTTGTTTTGATATAAATGTATGGTAATTAGAGATGTTTAATTGCTATTATCTGGAGAATTCTAATTAGCTGAATTTTTCTGTCTTGCAGGACTTCAAATATCTGGGATATCTCACAAAAGATTGTAGACAAAGCATTGTATGCACCCTGTCTTCAATACACTGTTCACCAGAAGAGACGTTTAGTCTGGATCTAATACTCCTGGACTTTTAGTGCTTGCTGCTATCATATACCATCAAACTGTGTCCTGTCTGTCTAAAGTTTGTCAGATTATGAAAGTGTAAGTGATCAGACTGGATTTGATGGGGAAATTGTTAAACTGTAATCAAAGAAAGATGGAGCATATCAACAAAGTTAGTAGTGTGGTGATTTTGACATTCTTGTGTTTCTTACCCCTGGCCTGTGCACAGAGGAAGGATATGACCTTTGAGATGAAACAGGGGCCAGTCAATGAGCCTCTGACATTATTTTGGGGTATTGCAGATACTACTGGTTATGTCGGTCGACTCTTCAGTTACACTTTGCCAGATGATGCTTTTCAAGGAAATATTGTTCATATTGATGTAAGTATGTGAGAATGTAGAGAATGTAGACATTTATAAACTGATGTTCTGATAAACATTTGAATTATATATTTATAATCTTATATAAATGTATCAAGAAATTATAAGGTTTGAAAAAACTGGTCATGTTTACGGTTTCTGGATCAAAAGAAATAGGGGGTAGGTAGGTCACAAAACTAAACTTACCTCTTTCATAGTTAGGAGACTATTATTTTCATAATTTGGATTTACTGTAAGAAACTTCAGTGTAGGCACCAGAAATAGGGTCAGTCAGATAACTGGAAACAAGACTTATTTTGAACCTAACCTTTTTTAGCTCTCATGTCACAAAGTGACAGGGTGAGCTTTTCTGATCAGTCTTCGTCCGGCGTCATGTGTCGTCAAACTTTACCTTGTGAACACACTAGGGGCCACATTTTTAGCTCAATTTTAGCAAAACTGGGTCAGAACTTCAATATCGACAAAATCTCGTACGAGTTCGATATTGGTTTATTTTGGGTCAAAAACTAGGTCACCAGGGCCAAATAAGGGAAATACTTGTGAACTATTTAGAAATCACTGCTTTGATTGGATCTTCATGAAACTTTGTCAGAATGTTTATTTCAATGATATGAAGGTCAAGTTTGATAATGGGTCATCTGCGGTCAAAAACTAGGTCACTAGGGCAAATTGCTGGAAAACATTGTGAACACTCTAGAAGTCACTGTTTTGTTTGAATCATCATGAAACCTTGTCCGAACGTTTGTCTTCATAATATCTTGGACGAGTTCGAACTGGGGTCAAAAACTTGGTCGCTATGTCAGATCTATGAAAAACTAAGTTAACACTGTAGATTTCACAGTTATTATTGGATCTTCACCAAACATGTCAAATTGTTTGTTTTAATGATATAATGGTCAAGTACAAATATGGGTCATCTTAACTAGGTCATCAGGTCAAATCTTAGGAAAACTTTGTTAACACTGTAGATGTAAGATTTTATTGGATTTTCACCAAACCTTGCCAGAATGTTTGTCTTATTTATATGTAGGACAAGTTCTAACATGGGTCATCTGGGGTCAAAAACTTAGTCACAGGTTCAAAACAATGTTTTAATGAGTGAACAGTGATTGTCATGTGAGCGATATAGGGCCATCTTGGCCCTCTTGTTTGCTGATAATGCTATTTTATACAGCTGTTATTCACAGTGTAAAATAGGGGGTCAAACTGGCCCTCAATTTGTACAATAACATTCCTCTTTTATATCAGTAATCACAAAATGATTACTCTTGTAGAATTGACAAATTGACCAGTAAAATATTAAGACAGTTAGTTGAGAAGAAAATGGGAAGGTCTGATACTGCTGATAAACCTAACAGATAATCAGTACAGTAATCTGTGAATGTTAATATTGCTGTGTACCTTAGATACATAATGGTTGCCACTGGAAACAAAAATGTGGTATCAAAGAGGCATGTAAACGGCTACAACTGAAATAATTAGGAAGTAATGGTTGTACCTTTATTTTCTGTCTCTGTATTTAGAAGTTTGAACTAAAATTGAAGACTGAATTAGAACATTTGAATGGACAAAAGAATGTAAATGAAAAGACTCATCATTAGAAGTGCTAACAAGAATCAAAGTACTGAAAGTACTGTCTGACTTGTTTTTACCATACGAGACAAAAGAGAGAAATGTGTACCCACATCGTTCGAGCCCATACAAATATTTTAACATTTAAAATTACGGACCGATTTTTCATTCATATTGTAATGCAGGTCATATGCATATAGGTAAATGACATAAGCTAGGGCTTTACTATAGTCCCTTTGCTAAAATTTTAAAATGAAAAAAGCCTGATATTTGAAAGTTTAATGATTAGCACATTAATTGAGGACAATTTAATGGCATTAAAAACTCTTTATTGTACAAAACTAGTAAAAAACACTTCAGTAACAGTAAATACAAACATTGATTCTTCTGGTTTTAACACAACAGAACATCGTCGCATTGAACACATTCAGGGTCACTCAAATCAAAAAGGTCCTGACACAGTAGAGTAAGACCTATATGACCTATAGTTAACCCGATGTTGCATGAAATTCAGACGTGATTATGTAATTCTAAATAATCTGGCGTAAAAGGAACTCTTAAACAGTAAATTTTAAAAGCATGTATCCAGTAATTTACGTTCGTATTTAGCGACTCGAATTATTATTCTTAAGCCGCAGTTTTAACATTCAACCTTCGATAAATCAAACTCCCCACATCGGTTACGCTTTGCTACTAGCCACTGCGGGGACTGAGTCTATAAATAGCGATTCCGTCATCAAAATATCACTAGTTGGTGTGAATATCACGGAATACGATTAAATGAGAATTTGCTTTGTAATATTAAGAAATGTTAGAAAGGCACAAAACACACACATCGATGGTAGATTGTTGCAAATGCATGAATACGTCCGTGGAGATTTTTCTGAACTATCGAACGAAAACCGAAAGTAGAACTACTTTTACGGCAAGATTTTTATTGGACAGTGAATACGCGGTTTCAATTCTACGCATTTGAAAATCTCATGTATCTACCGACAAGCACTTATTTAGATACATGACTCTTTCCATGTAGTTACAATAGAATGATTTGAAATGTATTTAGATCTGACACACTTAATTGGGGAAAGATTCCAGATACTTCTATATAAACATACCATTTAGTTGCGTACTATTTCCTTTATGTGGCATTCTTTTAACCAAGCTGTTATGGAGTCCAGCGACAAATATAAGTCAATGATTACAAAGGACTTGATTTTGATAAAAATCAAGTCCAAAAACTATAACGAAACATTATATGTAGACAAATTACAAGAAGCATTGGTTTAAGTTTTTTGTATGAAGTTGCTAAGTTAGTACCCTTGACTAAAATTCATCCAGAAAAACAGTTTGGGCATAGTCTGGAAATTGCTTTTAAGTTTCTTCTAATATACTTACATGGGAATGTTCCTGTTTAAGTCAATTGTGTAATCTGTTTCTCTGTACATCAGTTCACATTTATAGCAGGTTGCAGCTGACTAAAAAATTAAACATTTAAATGTCCTTCTCCCATGATGTTATTTTGTGGAAGAATCCTGTTGTGTCACTAAAACATAATGTTGAGAAATTTAAAAGTTATTTCTTCTAGAGAATAAAAACATTTCTATGCAGTCTCATGGTTGATCATCTTTCTGCATGATGAAACATACAAAGAAACTCAATGCTTGTTCCTCTTTGTAAACCTTAGGACAATTGTGGATCTGGCAGCCTATCACCAAGTTAACTTAAATGTTGACTTATAGTAGTAGTGCTCAGTAAGGATTTGGTGCTGGTATTTCTATTTCCCATTTTCTATTTACTTCATTAGTCTCTGATATGTATGCATCACTTTTATTTCCCCCCCCCCCCCACCCCCTTTCATCTATTTAGTCAGGATTCAGTCACTGAATATCACTTGTGTTGTCTACATGGATATATAATTAAATATTTCAGTATGCAGAGCTTTTTTTCCTTCTATAGCAGGGGTCGTGAACAGACATCTTCCCCTCAGAAAAATTCTTTAAAATCATGCAGTTTCCCCTAAAATTTAATTTACATCAAGTTTTTACTTTCCCTTTTGCAAAAATTATGCGTTACTTTTCCCCAAATTTAAAGAAAGGCCCCTTCCCCTACCTGTGAAAAAAAGCCCTGGTATGTTGTGTTTTCAGAATCTGATATATTCATTTCATAGCATTCTTGTTTATTTTTTTGTCCAAGTAGTTGAAGTATTATAACAGCTGGAGGCTTATCAGTCCTTATTCCATCTATTCCATTGTTTTACTCGCTACACAACCAATTAAGATAATCTAGGAAACAATGGAATAATGTAGCAAGAATTTCTTTCTTGGGAAAGGCTATAATTATCTGTGATAGTACTTGGGTGGGAGGTTATAATTATGAGTTTTAAATCTACTTGATTAACCCTTAACATTAACTGAATTTCCTGAATTGACCTGTCGAACTACCATTTTGAAACAGTTCATTATTGGGCTTAGATATTTTGGATGTTGCATTTCTTGTGGATCTCTACCAAGTTTGTTCAAATCATGGCCCCATGAACAATATTGGTCCGGTCCTGGAGGTCAGTTGATTTCAACAACTACTGAACAGTCAGGGTAGATAACTCTTAACCATGTCAAATAACTTTCCTTGATTTTATTATCCCTTAATTAGTGTTACAATGCTCAGGTGAGCGATATAGGGCCATCATGGCCTTCTTGTTAAATTATGTTGGAAACAGTATTATTCTTGAGCACGCTCGATGTTTCCTTAACCTCATGGAAACTGGTTACTCGAGGGTACTTAGAGGCCACAGTCCAGTGGTTTGGGTACAGTACTTGAAACTTGGCAATCTGGGTTCAAATCCCAGTTTTGGGCAGGTCATACCCATCTTTGAAAATTTGACCAAAATGTTGATCTTCCTCCATATTTAGAGAAGTTGCTGGCTGCATGTTGCTGGGCAAGTTATTTCTTGTCTCAACCCACTGAAACAAACAAATCTCATACATGGAAAGATATATATACACACATTTATCAATATAATGTTGGTTACATTTGCCTTAACAACAATGAGTTTCTGTTAACCCTTTGTCAGCTTACATTATTTCCCCTATGTATATTTTTTACTCCGGAACATTCTCAGCTGTGGACACAATGAAGCCTGGAATGTATGTTTGTCCTACTCCCCAACATCCTACTCTTATTGTATTACTCATGTCTAGATATTTTATAATGGGAATTATCCTGGACAAACTATTATAATCAATTGACACAATTCCAAGAAGTCTGCATAGCTTCTTATATTGCACTTCTGTTTTTTTTGCAGTTCCCTGAATAAATCTTAAGTACTGCTGCATCTGGTTAACAATTTAACTTCATTTCTTGAAATGATATGAAGAAACTAGTCTGCTTGCAGTAGCTAAATTTCCATGCAAAATAAATATGCTGTCAAATAAAAATCTTCATGTATTTGGCATAATTATTTAGGCTGCTGGTCAATACTCCCACTTGGCCTGGATGCAATTTGTATGACATATAAAATAAACAACACTCCATTGAATATCTAAATACGATTATCATTCTTCCGTGTCTGCTTGCTGTAAGACATCAATGTATTTGTGCTAAGTTGTGGCCTCCCAGTTTTCAGATTGTTAAATTTAGTAGAAATAATATTGTTTAGTACCATTGTAGACTATTAGTGCTGCAGACAATACCCACAATCCCTCATCTCTCTGATTAACTAACCTCTCATATTGTCTGTTTGTAAGCATTGCTTGGTCAATACAAGACAAATCTTTCTGTGTCATTGACCTGTACTGGAGCAACCTATTTTAATGATGACCTTTAAAACAATTACTTCTGCCTATTTCACTAACAATTTGGAATTCCTGCATCTTTTTAAATAACAACATGTGGCCAGCCAAGATATTTAGAAATTTAAAACTATCTAAAGCAAAGCGAAATTGTTTTAATTACAGAGATAATGTCATTAATTACAAGTGGACTTTACTTAATGTTTTGGCAGCATCTTATTTTGTGTTGCCTAGGCATTAATACATGTAAGTCTGAAGTATGAAGGTGTGCATTTTGATTTTAGGCTTAAAAGATCATGGTTTTCAGTATCCCAACCGACTCTATGTTTACGCTAATCATAGACTTTGTTGGGTCTTTATTTGAATTATTTGTCAAAACTTGACAAAAATTTATCTTTAAAAAATGTGTTGACCATCACATATCTTATATCTGTCATAATTATTGTGTTGACTAAAAATGCCTTCCTGTCCAATGCTAAAAAGTAACCAAGAACCAGTATTTCTTTTGGGGGGGGAGAGGACTTTAACTAAACACAAAGAACACATCATTGAATGGATATTGTTCAAAGCTTTAGTTAAAGTCCAGACTACAATTCTTGTTTTAATTGATTAAATAAAGTCCACAAACTGAATTGTTATTCAAAAAGACAGTAACTCCTTCATAGAACTTCACACAAACTGACAACATTTAGATGTTGATTACTAATTATCTCCTTAGGGAAAAGAATTTTACCTAAATTTATTCCAGAAACGTGGTTCATTGAATGATCTAATTGATAAATGTAATGCCTTTACTTGTTGTTTGTCTGTCATGTATCATTGTAACAAGCATTAAACATGGTGTTAGTTAGACCCTTTGAAAGGAACTTATCTTGAAATCATGCATTTTTAGCTCACATATCACAAAGTATCTTTTCTGATCAGTCTCAGTCCGGCGGCGTCAAACTTTACCTTCTGAACACACTAGGGGCCACATTTTTAGCTCAATTTTAGCAAAACTTGGTCAGAATGTTAATATTGACAAAATCTCGGACAAGTTTGATATAAGCCATGTTGGGTAAAAAACTAGGTCACCAGGGCCAAATAAGAGAAAACCTTGTGAACACTTTAGAAATCACTAGATTGAAACTTGTCAGCATGTTTGTCGTAATGATATATAAGACAAACATGGGTCATCTGGGGTCAAAAACTAGGTCATGAGGTCAAATCTTAAGAAACCCTTGCCTATGCTGTAGTTTTCATGAATTTGATTGGATCTTCACCAAACCTTGTCAGAATGTTTGTCTTATTTATGTGTAGGACAAGTTCTAATATGGGTCATCTTGGGTAAAAAAATAAGTCACAGGTTCAAAGCAATGTTTAATGAGTGAACAATGATTGTCATATGAGCAATATAGGGCCATCTTGGCCCTCTTGTTCATATTACTGCAAATACTGTAAGATGTATCTAGCTGAAATATTGGTTCAGTCCATGACTTTAGTTACAACTTGTATGGTGAAGTGAAATAGTTATACCTGTTACCAGCTATTAACTTTCAGATATTGATATTAATTTGTCTAGGTTTGAAGTTGGATACAAATAAGAAACATGTTTATGTTAGGAAGGAATTATGTTCATTATTCTCCATAGACACATAAATATAACTTTCATTCCACTTTGTCATGAGACCCATTCAGTTTTCTTAGACATTTAAGATATTTTCTGAAAAAAAAAACACGAAAACTTTCTCCTGACTGTTGATATATTTGTTTATAGCTCACCAGAGTACATGTGATGTGCTCAAGGTGAGCTTTAGTGATCGCCCAGCGTCCATCATGAGTCGTTCGTCATGAAGTGGTGTCCATATTTACTTAAAACAACATCTCCTCCTACACCGCTATGCCGATTGCAACCAAACATTGCTGGAATGATCCTTGGGTGGTCCCCTTTCAAAGTTGTTCAAAAAATTAAATTTCATTAAAAACTCTGGTTGCTGTGGCAACAAATAGAAAGAATTTTAAAATATTCTTGTCTGAAACCACAGGGCCTAGAGCTGGCAGAGATATTTGGTATATAGCATTGTCTAATGGAATTCTACAAAGTTTGTTCAAATTATTCCCCTGGGGTCAAAATTGGCTCCGCCCCGGGTGTTACTTGATTTTACTTTAGACTTATACAGGAAATTAAAAAAATCTTCTTGTTAAAAACCACATTGCCTAGAGCTTCGATATTTGTTGTGTAAAATAGTCTAGTGGACTTCTACCAAGTTTGTTCAAATTATTGCCCTAGGGTCAAAATTGGCCCGTCCTGGGGAGTCACTTGATTTATATAGACTTATATAAGAAAAGTAAAATAAACTTCTGCTCCGAAATTGCAAGACCTAGAGGTTAGATATTTTGTATGTAACATTGTCTAGTGGACCTCTACAAAGTTTGTTCAAATTATAGCCCTAGGGTCAAAATTGGCCCCGCCCCTGGGGTCACATGATTTATATAGGCTTATATAGGAAAAAATTTAAAATCTTCTCCGAAACCACAAGACCTAGAGCTAAGATATTTTTTATGCAGTATTGTCTAGCAGACCACTTCCAAATTTGTTCATATTATTGCCCTTGGGTAATAATAAATTGGCCCTGACCTTAGGGTCACTTGATTTTAATTGAACTCATGTAGAACAAATTTAACAGTGTTCGTTTCCAAATGTCTTTTTTTCCTGGTGAGCAATTACAGGGCCATCATGGCCCTCTTGTTAGTAATCTTGTTTTACGAGTCTGCGGTTTTGCCTCAAGACAGACTGGTTTCTTCTCCTTGTTTCAATTAAGATTTTTTTGTCCTTATGTTTTCTTAACTTTGCTAGAAAAATTGATGGCATTAAAGTTGTGTTGAGTGACTAGCGTAAAACTTTAGTTAAAATTTGAAACTCGTACAAACTTAGGGGATTATTGATACTGGGTAATTTAAGGTTAAAAATTTGATATAGATATTTTTTCAGTCAATGTACCAACTCACGCTATAAGTGCTAAGTTAACTTGGTACATGCTTGTCTTGGGAAAGTCTACCATAGTGTTTCTGTTTGAGAATGATTGCATTATTTAACATAAATATAGTACGAAGAAATTTAAACTTCTTCTGTGGCTCTGAATAGTCACTAGACATCTGTACAATACATGGCCTGTGCTAGTTACCAAAATTTTTTACCTCACTTGAACACTTAGTGCTCATGATGAGCTTTTATAATAAGTCTTTTCCAGCATCGTGCGATGTGCATCGTGCCTCATGCAGCGTCAACTTTTTCCTTGTGAACCCACTAGGGGCCACATTTTAGCTCAATTTTCACAAAACTAACCAAATATCTTAGCTCTAGGCTTTGTGGTTTCGGAGAAGATTTTTCAAATTTTCCTTTATAAAATAGAGTAAACTCTGGGGCAGGGCAACATTTTTAGCTCAATTTTCACAAAACTAAGAATGTTAATATCAACAAAATCTCGGACAAGTTCGATAATGGGTCACTTAGGGTCAAAAACTAGATCACCGGGGCTAATTAAGGGAAAATCTTGTGAATCACTTGTTTTGATTGGATCTTCATGAAATCTTGTCAGAATGTTTATTTTAATGATATGTAGGTCAAGTTCCAACATGGGTCATCTGGAATCAATGACTAGGTCACAAGGTAAAATCACAGAAAACCTTGATATCTGAGCAGACCTCATGACACAGGTTCAAAACGTTTATCTAATGAGTAAACAACGATTGTCATGTGAATGATATAGGGCTATCATGGCCCTCTTGTTTATTATAGTCACACTTCATTTTGTTTAGCTTCCGAACCCATTCCTGTCCTCACCACTCCAGGTTATGTTGACTAAAATCTGTATTCTGTACAATAATGATAACTGCAAGCTACCTTGTTGATGATTTGATCATGTTTTAGGTTGTTTTTTGTCACCATGGAGATAAAGAAACATGACTGTATAATAAATCAATCCATCATAATAAGTTTTTAGGATGATATTTCATATATCTAGTACTTTGAACTGACATAATGTTGCAAGTTCTACAATATACATTTGCAGGACTTTAATTATTTGAACAGCTTGGATCTTCTGGAAGAATTCAATGATTGATAATGTCTCCAGTTTTTACTGCATTGTTTTTGTGAGCAAAAAAACCTGATATAATAAGTGTAATAAATATTTCATCTTTCTTACAAAGAATTTTTGTCTTCTTGGGATATATTTACCATGCTTTAAGTGATTCTACTTCTTGGTAGCATTAGTTCCTATGGAAATCTTTTAACAGTTTATAATTCTGTTTTTACATCTTTGTAATGAAATATTCACATTTTTTACACTTTCATCATTGTTCACTGTGTATAATCTCTAAACACCTGATTTAGTTAAAGAATGTACCTTTGTTGCTAAGCAAACAGAATAATTGTTTTTATGGTTTATTGCAATATGTACTTGTTTCTTATGTGGTTCTCCAAATCTCCAGTGTACAAACCTTGGGGTATTTCGCACTGTTAGCATCACGATTTCTTTGATTTTATCAACTTTTCCTGTTTCTTGTCTGTTTTATTTATAACATAAAATGGTGTTTTTTCTGTCTAGAATTCTTCTTTGACGATCATTGTAAAATTGAGGTGAGCCTTAATGTAAATTACAAAAAACAACTTGTCAGAAACTGCAAGCCCTTAAAAGCTTACATATTTTGGCCCTGGGGTAAAAGTTTGCCCCGCTCCCGGGTCACTTGATTTTACACAGGCTCATGATGTTTTTCTCTCGGGGCTTTTTCTGGTGAGCAATATTGGGCCATAGTGGCCCTCTTAATTATATAAACATGGAAGGTTTTCATCCTTCTGAATTTGATGTTTTGACTGACATGGAAGAACACCATGGGAGTGGTTTTTGCCTTTATGATAGCCAGCACCACTTGCTGCCAATCAAATTGTAATTCAAGAAATAGGAAACTATTGTAATGTATGAAGATTTGAAATCTGATCAGTTTGAATGATGGGATGCCTCCTGACATGTGTGTGTGAGATGTCATCTTCTCTGTAAGTTTTTTTTGTAGAAATGTAGCCTGGTATGAATTGTCTGTTGTCTTTCATGGTCAGGTTAAGATGTCAAGATTTTATTGGAAACAAGAAATAACTTTAACAAGAAAAACTATAACCAAATGTTACAGGTAGACAAATTATAAGAAGCATTGCCAAAGGATATTGACTGTATATTTTATTCAATCATCCATTATGGAGAGTATAATTGACATATTTACATGTTATGAATAATACACATATATTGACAATCACGAGTATTTGACAAATGAATAAATTTATGCAAAACTATATTGTTTACAAGCACATGGTAATATCATACCCTACATCAATCAAATAGAATATACCCCAAATGCTAACAAATTCACCATAATCTGCTATGATACAACCACATTAAACTTCAAATAGCTTTTCCGATATTATGCCACACAACAACTTATCTAGGTCAACATCACAGAGCAATGCCTGCATGATTTACTTACCTATCAACTACATGTAGTAACAAAAGAGCAGACGAACAGATTCAGTCAAACATGACAGGTTACGCGATAAATAGCCGGTCCAATGATTGACCAATCAAAATTACCGACAAAACCAGTAGCCAATCAAATGGCCAGGATTACCCAAACTAGTAATAGACACTGATGTTTGTCTTAATGATATGTAAGACAAATTCAAACATAGGTCATTTGGGGTAAAAAAATAGGTCACAAGGTCAAATCTTAGGAAAACCTTGTCTATGCTGTAGTTTTCATGGTTTTGATTGGATCTTCACTTAACCTTGTCAGAATGTTTGTCTTATTTATATGTAGGACAAGTTCTAACATGGGTCATCTGGGGTCAAAAACTAGGTCACCGGTTCAAACCAAAATTTTAATGAGTGAACAGTGATTGTCATGTGAGCGATATAGGGCCATCTTGGCCCTCTTGTTTAAAGACATTGCTTGTTTTACTTGCATGTTTCCTCCATTTGTTTCTCTCGTGTGTTTATCAAATGTATTATTATTATCAAGAGTGGCACAATTCAAGGTTTACTTGAGAAGGCCATTAAAGTAGGATAAGTCTTGATGTTGGTTCGATGTTAAAGCCAAGAGAGAAAAAAAACTATTAAATAAATCCCTAAAGAGTTAATTTTCTGGACATTCTTTGAATCAAGCTGACTTATTGCATAATTCTACAATTTGAAATACGACTATCACCAAATATTTTTTCTACATATTTGAAGACCTAAGCCAAAACAAGCTTTTAAAACAACACAACATTTAGCTTTAACAATGGAGAAAGATCCCAGTCATACATCTCAGACGGGAGAACCACCAACTTTGAATGTATTAAGGTCCTAAGCGGGACTCAAACTCAGTCCTGTGACTACCTGTAGTTATCTCTACAGAATCCCTATCCACTCAATTTCCTTACAATTTGTTCCATAGTACACAAAGTGAGCAACTTCATCTTTACAAAGATAGTATTCTAATGTCTAATACTTTCTCAGGAATCATTCTGATGTAATCATACTTAATCAAATATCTCTTCCCAAAGTTTTGAACCCTTAATCATTGATTTTAATATTCTATTTGAACATAAGTTGTCCACAAATTCTACAGACTTTGATTATCTTCAAAGTTTAAACAAATCATTCTTACTATATTTCCCTTGAGATTTGTCTTAGAATATAACGTGCATAGCTATATTGAATCCATGGTTTATTTTCCCCCATTTCAATCAGACTTTAAGCATACATTATCAAGTTTGAATGTATAAGCAATATCCACAAATTTCTTCATGTCAAGTTTTATATCATATATGAAATAATTTCTGTTATTTATAGCTATTTCTACCCTAGAAATAATGAGTGCAAATTCTTGTTTATTTTGTGATAATTGAATACAACCACAATTATTTTCAGCCTGCCATTTACTTGAATAACTGCTGGTAGATTTTAACTACATCTTGAATAAAAGTCCTTTAATTGTTCTGGTCTCATCTATAGTTCTATACTAAAATATAATCAGTATAGTTTTCCACTACACACAACCTACAGTTGAACAGAACAGCTGAATAGCCCAGAGCCTTCTATTCTGACTTTTTAGCTCACGTGAGCACTTGTGCTCAGGGTGAGCTTTTGTGATCAGTCTTCGTTCGGCGTTGTGCATCATGTGTTGTCAAACCTTGTGAACACGCTAGGGGCCACATTTTTGGCTCAATTTTCGCAAAACTGGGTCAGAATGTTAATATCGATAAAATCTTGGATGAGTTCGATAATGGGCCATTTGGGGTAAAAAACTAGGTCATCAGGGCCATATAAGGAAAAACCTTGTGAACACTCTAGAAATCACTGTTTTGATTGGATCTTCATGAAACTTTTTCAGAATGTTTATTTTAATGATATGTAGGTCAAGTTCGATAATGGGTCATTTCCGGTAAAAAAATAGGTCGAAGGTTCAAAACAATGTTTAAATGAGTGAACAATGATTGTCATGTGAGCGATTTAGGGCCATCTTGGCCCCCTTGTTTTCTTTCTTCCTGCAAGTTGTGGAATGTGCAATGTGCATTAAGATTCCGATACATCAGTGTTATGTCATCTGTATACTGATCATTGATAAAGCAGATTCAAACTTCAGATTTTCATACTCGTTCGTGCATTGTCAGCATGTTCCAGACTCATTATTTGATTTTTATCTTGCTGTTGAATTTTTCCTCTTGAAAATTTCCTAACCTGAGTCAATAAAATGTTGGCTGTCAAATTCTTAGCAGTACTCATTTTTTTGGGGACTTACTTCTGTGATTATAGTTACATTAATATTTAGCTCACCAGTGCTCGTGATGAGCTATTGTGCTCGCATGATGTCCGTCATCCGTGTGTGTGTGTGTGTGTGTGTGCGTATGTCAACAATTACTTTTAACAACATCTCCTTCTTAACCAGTTGGCCAATTTCAACAAACTTTACATGGATGTTCCTTCCATGAAGCTCTACCAAAGTTGTTAAAAAAAATTATTTCATTAAAAACTGGTTGCCATGGAAAAACTATAAAAAATCTTCTTGTCCAAAACCACAGGGCCTAGAGCTTAGATATTTGGTGGGTAGCATTGTCTATTGGACCATGTTTGAATAAATTATTGTTCTAGGGTCAAAATTTTATATAGACTTAAATAGGGAAATTTTAAAAATCTTCTTGTCAGAAACTACAATGGCTGGAGCTTAGATATTTGGTGTGTAGCATTGTCTAGTGGACCTGTACCAAGTTTGTTCAAATAATTGCCCTTGGGTCAAAATGGCCCTGCACCAGGGGTCACTTGATTTTACATAGATTTATATAGGGAAATTAAAAAAATCTTCTTGGCCGAAACCACAAGACCTAGAGCTAAGATATTTGGTATGTAGCATTGTCTAGCAGACTTCTACCAAGTCTGTTAAAAGTATGGACCCAGGGTGAAAATTAGCCCCGCCCCGGGGTTCACATGATTTATATAGGCTTATATGGGAAAACAAAAAAATCTTCTTGTCCAAAACCTCAAGGCCTAGAGCTTACACATTTTGTATCAAGCATTGTCTGGTGGACGTCTACCAAGTTCAAATTATAGCCGTAGGGGCAAAAGTGGCCCTGCCCCCGGGTCACTTAATTTTACAAAGGCTCACGATAATTTTCTCTAGGAGTCTTTTTATCTGGTGAGCGATATAGGGCCATCATGGCCCTCTTGTTTGTATGTACAATAATTATTTTCAATTGTAATTTCAGATTACTGAAGCTGGCAAAGATAGGTTACCTTTATGGTTAACATTCAACCCCTTGAAATCAGAATTGAAAGGTATTCCTGGTCCATCAGACAAAGGTCAAATCTATTTAGAGATCAAAGTGATTGGTGATGACAACTCCCATGCTGATGATGTCTTTGCCATTGATATATTGGATGATACAAATGGACCAGTTGGTGCTGTATCATTGAAGAATGGAAATTTGCCCAAAGTTGTTGATTGTAAGAGTGGTGAACCTCAGACCTTGGTCACTGTTGTTGTGGACTGTGACATTGACAACATGATCCCAGAGGAAAAGATGAATCTCTTAAACAGTATAGTTGGACATTTAAATCTGGCTCCAGAAATGTTAAAATTGATGCCAGTCGGAAACAAACCAATGTTTGACAGTGGTGCCCTTGTTGTAGGCCCTGGTAACCAAAAAGAACCAAAAACAGCAGGAACACTTGTATCTTGGATGGTTGGGTGCGGTCAAGTTTCTAATGATCACATGACAATTCTTCAGCAAGTTGAGACAGCAGCAGCCAATGGAGATATGAGTAGTGCTATTGGTCATGATGTCATTGGTTGGCATGTTACTAACACTCGGTTCCAGGCCAAACCTAGGAAACGCAGACAGGCAACAGCAACTCCTACACTGCAACCACCTGCTCCCTCAACTTCTTACATCGAACCAAGCTCTACAGTAGAAAGTTCATCATCATCCATTTCTATAATGCCTACCAAGACCACTGAGGTTATTCCAACTGAAATGCCTGAAAAAACTACAGAATCTTCTACATCATCTTCATCTTCTCTTGAACCATCTGAATCATCAACCACTCAGTCATCATCAGAATCCACTGAGGCATTACCATCAAAGACCTACACTATGACATCATCATTAGTGATGACAGAGACCAAAATCATGCCTACATCAACATCTATGACTACTAGCAGCACTGAAGTAGTGACTGAGCCAAGCACCACTGAGTCGACTACTGAGAAGACAACAGTAAAGCCTACTACGGTTCGGCCAACCACCGCAGAACCAACACCACCTCCTCGTTGTCCAGTTCGTGGTGGTAAGAAACCACCAATGGTAGAAAATCCTTTCAAAGATTTAAGCTTCACAGCAGGATCTATAAATAGAAAGAAGGTGCCAGAAGATACATTTTTCGACTGCTATGACAAGCAAACGAGTGAGCTAGATCTGACCTTGACCTTCAGTAATGGGAGTCCTCTTCCAGAAGGATTCTGGCTACAACTAAATAAGAGAACTTTACGGTCATACAATTTGATGTCTAACCCATTGAATACTGATGCAGGTAGTTATACTTTCAAACTTACTGCTACTAACTTCTTCAGTAAGTCAGCCAGTCAGACATTTGTAATTAGGGTGGAAGGGGAAGAAATGGCTAGTTCACCCCCAAACCATGAACTTAGCATGACCATTGACACAGATTATGATGAATTTATGTCTAGTCTAGATAATAGAATTGAATTGTCTAACAAAGTGTCTAAATTATTTGGTGATAGGAATGCTAATTCACTTAGCGTAACAAGACTGGAGCGTGGATCTGTGGTGTATGCTTGGACCAATAAATCCATGGCAAGTAATGATTGTCCCACAGATGACCTTAAAAATCTGGTAAACAAAATGTTTAACAAAGATGGTACGCTGACACAAGAAGCTCAAGATGCAATGCAGCCATATACAATCAATGCAGCTGAATCAAGGCCACTTGGAGCTTGTACAAATGATCCTAGCTTTCCTAAACGAATGGTTCGTCGTCCTGTACTGTCTACTCCTAAACCAACAGAGGAAGCCACATCAGCAAAGAAATCCACTGCAAAATCTACTGATAAATCGACTCTGAAAACTAAACCCACTTCCAAACCACCAACAGAGAAAACAACACCCAATGTTGCTTCTGCTGGGGCTGGAACAGGTGGTAGTGATATTTGGATAACTACAGTAGTACCTGCGATTGTTGTTGTGATTGTACTCATCATTGCCCTCATTATTGCCTGTTGCTTGTACAGAAAGAGAAGGAAGGGTAAAATGAAGTTGGAGGAAAAGAACAGGTTGACCAACAACAAAGGAGTTCCTGTTATCTTCGCTGATGAGTACGAAGAGAAACCTAATGACTCAACACGCCCACTGATTCTCGAAGATGAAAAACCACCAATGCCACCACCAGAGTATCAGAGAGCATCAAGTGAAACAAGTGGTAATTCTAATTCTACACAACCAATTGAAGATAAAGACCTTGAAGAAATCGAAATGGAAAATGCATCAGAGATATCACCTCTGTACTCTCCGCCTCCTCCAGTAACTTCTTCTAATTACAATAAACCCCCACATGTACAGCAGTCTAGGGGACCTCCACCTTATGTGCCTCCATAACCTTCTTACAATACAGAGTATTTTCACGTTTAGTTTGAACTATTGTATTATTATAGAGGATCTTTTAACATCTTTTGTAACATTAATCATCATATAATACACTGTATTTGTGACATAACATACATAAATATTGCTGAAACCAAATGGTATCATGGAAACAGAATTCTACAAATTCTAATTTGAAGCTATTCCATTGTGTATGAAACATGAGTGCTTGCTGCTGCTCCTGCTTTGAAATCATGAGAAAGAAGTATTGCCCTGAAATTATTACATTATTATAGGCTAGACAATATAACTGTGTGGACTTTTCTGTGGAAGTGTCTCACAGATGAAGTGTTAGGTGGAATATTGAAAAGTCGGATGTGTTCACAGTGAAATTGAATAATGTTGGACAGAGTATGGAAGGACAAAATTGTGTAAATTATCAGTGTTTCTTTACACTGTATTTGTGTAACACTTTGTTAAGCCAGTCAAGAAACATGCTGATTAAGTGAACAGCTATAATTAAGTACTTGACTTCGTTAATTACATTAATGCTTTATTTTGAAAACGGAACATATTCCCGTTACTGGATTGTTTTGTTGTTAGGTTTACATTCTAATTAAAGGCCAGTGTAACAAATTAGTATTTTCGTAAACTAACTAACTAATAGAAAGTTGCATTGTCCGTTATGTAGATGATTCATCTTGCTTGTTATTATATTAGTTTTGTCATTATTTAAACTGTAGACATATGCAGATATCTCTTGGATTTTTTTGACAGCTGTCTACAATTTCAGTCTTGTTTTTTTGTGATTTTTTTCTCAATGCTACCACAGTTGATATGCATGATGATAAAGTTAAGAATTTCTTTGGCAACTGGACTGATCTTTTGTGTATATTACAATAAATAACCTTCTTAAAAGAATTCTTGTTAAATAATACAATATTTTTCATTGTTCTTTGAAATTCAAGGGAAGTAACCCCTATTCAGTTTTTAAGAGACTATTGTAAGAGTTGTTTCCCTTATGGTGCTGTATTGAACTATGAAAGAAGTTTAATGTAGGATTGTGTTGTGATTTTCTATGATATATTGTGCTATGTGTAGATATACGCTGTTGTTTATATGATATTATGCATTGATGTTATTATAATTTTAACATGCTTGTTTACAACTGTACATAATAAATGAACTGCATTGCATTGATGTCATGTTGGTATGGGAGATAATGTGAGTGTATAAAATGTATATGTTAAAAGGTGATATTAGCGATATTTGTCTGGTTTTTGTGTTTGTATTATTACGGAAGGTATGTATGTTTTGTACTGTACATCTTAAAACTTAAAGCAGTATGTATTTTATAATCAACAATGAACGTTTCTTGTACTTAAATGGTATGTCTGATTAACGTTTCTTGTACTTAAATGGTATGCCTGATTTTATATTGCATGGCAAGTGTGACAAGGCTTTGATTGTGTGCGAATTTAATCACTATATTTTTGTCTATGAAAAGATCATATTTACATAATAGCTTAGTATGTTTGTTACACTGGAATAAAACATGATAACTTTGTCATTTAGTCTACATTGCTCTCATCTTCTATATGTACATCAAGGGTTGATTTCTTATTTATCATACTTGATGAACAGAGTCCTCATAATTAATGTGAACACTCATTTCTTGACAACTTCTTTTATCTTAGAAATGAAACAACTCGTAAAAGGTTGAATTGGTCCATAGTTAGGTTGTGCATTTTAACATTTCTAGGCCATCCTTAAAAGAAATTGTTTGCTGTAACGCTACCTACATGTATACCCACCTAAAATGCCCCTACCCAACTGTATTTTGGCCTCTCAGGATTTTTATTTTATATTTTTTCATAAAAGATAGCATTTTGACATGCATTTTGGGTAAAATATAAAAAAATAAATAGTAAAAATTTCCTGCCTTCCTACCCACCGAAAAATTTCTGGGTCGGGTTACTGCAAACATTTTTTAACGATGGCCCTATTGTTACCAATTGGTGTTTAGTGAATGTTAAGTTTTGTTTACATTTAGTTTTAGAACTTTTCCAATTTCCTTGTTGTTAAATTGTATTCATCTGGAAAAAATATTTTGTTTCTGTCTGTCTTTACATGAGGTTGTGACTTGTCTTTTTAGCTCACATGAGCACTTATCTAACTGGTTCATTCTTATACCTCGTGTATTTTTTTACAATTTTCATACGAGTGTGAAATGCTAGTGTTCCTATGTTTTACCATGTTTTCTCTGTTTTATAATATTATGTTTTTTACTCTATAAATGTTTTAATACTGTATGTTTTATGTTGGACATCATTGCCATTTACACTAGGTTTATTTACTGTATTGTAATTTTAAGTCAATATATTATGTTGTTTTTTATTCATCTTGGTTTTAATTCTTGGTTTAAAAAAA
Organism: Lutraria lutraria; assembly: GCA_964023205.1. Taxonomy (NCBI): domain Eukaryota; kingdom Metazoa; phylum Mollusca; class Bivalvia; order Venerida; family Mactridae; genus Lutraria; species Lutraria lutraria. The sequence goes on along the minus strand of OZ026844.1, from coordinate 26,848,745 downwards.
AGAAATTATTGAATTGAATAAGATTTAGCATACAGTTTTCCACGTAGTAACACTTTCAGCATCTTGTACTCATTAGGTTACTTTCTTAATGATATTAGTGCAAAGAAAAAGAAATTTATTTTTACTGTTACTGAAATGATTGGTATGAACATCCTTGTTATGAATCATTGTTCATGCTTAATTGGTTTGTACAAGTTAATTACATTTACTTGAATTATATTTATAATAAAATACACTATCTATGCTTGATATCAATATTGTTATTGCTTTATTGTAGTACATAAATTCAAAGGAATATATTGCAAGACATAATAATGGATTTTTACATGGAACTATCACATAAAGAATCATATCCTTATTCAATTTAAAAAAAAAGATTATTCATGCTTTTAAAACCAGTAATTTAATCATAAATGTAATTGCACCAGTATGATTGAATCTGCAACAACATTTGAGTCAAAATTGAAAACATAATACATGATCTGCTAATTTTTCTTTGGTTAACCTATATTTTTCTTCCCATCTTTATGTATTTATTGTACTCATCCTAAAGTTCTGATCATCCCATTGTATGTATTAAAAGGAGAGACCAGTATATGTTATATTGTATTATTTTGTATTCAGTCATAATGACTCGTGTATCAATAATTAAACCTTGTATGATTGTGTTATGAAAGGTTTTTAAGGTATAAGAAGATTTTTCTATGTCAAGTCAGTGTTCTTATAGCATACATGAATGACCACATATTTATTATCTGATATGAAAATAAAAACATTTTTTGACAATGTATCTAGCTGTTTTCTTGTCATTCTTTTATCACTGAGGTTTAATGCACAGATACTTGTTTAGAAAAAATACCCCACCCACCACGGTCGCTCTTATGGCTATCAATACATATAAATACTAGAAGATAACAAGCTCCAAACGTTGGTTAGAAAAACCCTAAAAATATGTTCTATTTTCGTTTGGAGCTTGTTATCTTCTAGTATTTATATGTATTGATAGCCATAAGAGCGACTGTGGTGGGTGGGGTATTTTTTCTAAACAAGTGTCTGTGGTTTAATGTGGCACAAACATACAGGTTTTTTGTGACTTTTTCAGTTTAAATGGTCTGTGGTCGTGTCAAGGACTTATATACATACATGGATTCGCAACTTCCGTATTAACAGTTTAAAGTAATCAAATCCCGCGATAATAAGACGTGAATCAACGGGAATACAAGCTATTGTTTACAAAAGCGAAAATACGAAAAAATCCGTGATATCCGAATGATAATAACAGCGAAAATATCCGTGGTATTCCGAATGTTTAATCTCGGAGACGAAAGGATTATAATAGATGTCCGCCATCTTGGAATTTAAAATGTTCGACTGATGCCTTTTTCGATGCTTATACTTAGACTTCGTGGATTATAAATGTATCTCAATATCTTTAAGGAATTTGTTGCATCCTTTACCAATTTCCCGTGCCCAATTGCCAGAGTTTTATTAGTATAATCAAATTCGTAAACACCCAAGTGTCAGCTGTCGGACATTGCCGAGTATATAGCAATGCATTGTGGGATCGCCGAATGATATCGTTTGATCTATTTTTAGCAGTTGCGAATCCATGTATGTATATAAGTCCTTGGTCGTGTGGTTAAGGTCACAGACTTCAAATCATTCTAACTTCTCACTCTGAATGGAGGGTTGTGGGTTTGAGCCCAGCTATCGACCATGTCTCTGTGTGAGAACGGAGGCAATTGCTTATGGAGGATGGGAGTCTAGTACTGGTTCTTCCCAGGAACAATGGTTAGGTTAAATGTCTGCGTCATATGACCCTGACTGTTGAAAAGAGGCGTAAAACTTAAGTAAACAAACAAAAAGCATCATCACTCATTCACTGTCGACACCTCAACTAACATTACCTCAACAATTACCATCATCACCTAAACTTGCCACTAACAATAAAGAAATTGGATTCCTTTTAGTTGCAGTCTAGACAAAGCAAACCCATTATTTCAAGTATGACCTTGATCTTGAAGGTACGGGCCTGTAGACTACTGGTACTTATGCACAACACACCGTCTCACTGTTGTAGGTGAAAAATCATGTTGAGTTGTTCTGATATCCACAAGTGAACAACAAAAGAAATGGGACAAGACGGGGTGTTTTACGTGATTCCGGTTCCTATACATAGTTCCCACAACTACAATAATTACCTCCCTTGGCAGCCATCTTGATTGGCAAATTTCTTATGCACTCTGAAAAAATCATAAAATTGGTTATCAAACAACTCATTTCATAAAAGAAAACTTAATCATTAAGTTGTAAAGGCAATAAGCACATAAGGTTTAAGACAATGTAGTTGTCACATATCAATATCCTATATTTAGAATTATTAAAACAAAAATAAAAATATCTTCTATCAATGCTTGTTGAATTTGCCAACAAAGATGGCCGCCAAGGGAGGTAAATATTGTAGTTGTGGGAACTATGTATTAAAGCATACAAATATGGACATTTGCCCCCCCCCCCCCCCCCAACGAAAAAATGGTCATGTGGAAATTTGCCCCCCAGTAGAAATGCCCCCCAAAAAACATTATATATATAAAAATATTGCATTGTCCTGAATAGTGGTTTATGCGAAATTAACGCGCCATTTCGAAATAACTGTTGATAGCTTACATCCACGTGCCTAAGATTATACATATATATTGTATTTTGAAATTAGGAATATGTTGTCGACGTACTTGCGTAGATAATAGAACAAAGATTGACCTCTAGGTACATGTCAAAGTTCTGTATTTTAACTGTGCTGGATAAAATTTAACGTTCACATTAAAGGTAATTCTTATGGGTTATATTTACCAAAACCTATAATATACTGTAATATATTATATACATACATAATTTATATATATAAGTGTATTATGTAAGTCCTTTATAATATCAAGGACTTATATAAGTCCTTGAATATATGCATGAAGTATCAAACTCCTCGCACCGGTAACGTCAGGGCTTAAACTGGTTCCCGTGCAGCAAAGGCTTTGTACACACAAGTCAACGGGAACCAGTTTACGTCACGCTTTGACAAATGTACTGATCAAGGGAAGTAACCGCTACGGGGAGTTTGGTATAATATAATCTTTATGTCTACTCTTCATTGATCGCAATATATAATCTCGATTGGGGTATATTAACGTTCTATGCAAATAGAAAGCTGGACCGTAATCTGACTAAAGTATTCGATCTTCCTTACGCCTCATAGCGTAGCGGGTTTGAGTATATGATTATAATCAGATTGGCTGGACCGTAAACTATCTGCCTGGTCGATATCTATATATAGTAGATATATAGTTAACCTGGATTTATAATACAGGTGTTTAAACGTTTGTCTCGTCAGATGTGACACAAAATTAACAGTCAACGTTATTGGATTTTAACTTGATAGTCCATCTTACGTAGGCCTTAAAAGTGAATTAAAAGGTGAGTATGTAAATTACTGTTTTATGAGTTGATTGAGTGTTATGTGTTCGGATGCTGTCGATCCGGGTGTTTGTCGATGAATGGAAAATTACACTCAGATTTCATTACACCAACTCAGCTTTTCATTATTATATGTATGTTTAATCAATCAATCAAGTTACCGTATTACATAGTCTTACTATTGGTTTGTAAACACATGAAAATCAGGTCACTGACTGCTGTACACACAGTTAAAGACAGTCCCCCCGGCTTCCGGATAAAATTATACTTCTGTAAACTAGAAAATTATTTTCATGGCGTGATATATATCGCATAACGTGAGCAGCTTACTTGTTGATCGAGGTTTACTTGTTATCATAATTTACGAAGTAAAATATTTGTTTTCATTTTAAGCAGTTTTGTTGTTGTTGTTGTTGTTATAGTTCAAATACGAGGACATTGGTAATATGATGTTTATTTCGCAATAATCTTGCTATAGTTTGTTCTTGTTGTCTAGACGATTTTTAGTCATGGGTATGAACAAGGACTAACATACATGTATGTATATATAAGCCCTTGGTATGAGTCAGGGATGCTATATGTAATATAGCATCCCTGGTTAAATATACTACTCAAACTTTGTTAAGGATCACTTCTTGTTTTGTATGGCATTATCGTCGATTTTGGGTTACATGTATAAAATATGAATTTTGGTTATTTTCAAAGATACCTGATTATCATGAGTGCAACATGTATTACATAGATTAAATCATTCGAGCGTAACGAGCGTCGAAATGAGAACAGGGTCAAAATTAGACATGTTATGGCATGTGTGGGGAATAGAAACTTTCAAAATAACAGCCTGACATCGACTCCTCATGCTTCTGATGAGCTGTTGAATCTCAAATTGTGGGATTCGAGCCCATTCTTCCGGAAAAGCCTCACTGAGCTGTCTGGTGGTTGTTTGGCTGGCCAGGACACTCAGGCAGATCATTTTCGTCCATACGCAGGTGCTTTTGGTCCGGAGTTCATTTTCATGGACGATAATGCCCGTGTTCATAGGGCCACTGACACCAATCAGTACCTTGAAAGGGAAACTATTGTTAGAATGGACTGGCCCGCTCGATCTCGCGATCCAAACCCCATCGAACAGCTCGAGAGTTCGGACATCGCATAAGAAAGTGTTCGGCTGTTTCTATGGATCCACAGGTACATTAGGGAGAATCGACGAGAGACCGCCTGTGAAGATCATGATTCAGAGAACTGCATCCGAGTCGGAGACGTGTCAGTAGAATTTGTCCGATGCGTGAGCCACAGTTAAACAGAGATGAAGACTTTGCTTTGTTTGTTTTGAGAGCTGATTTAAATCATTGCAATGTGAGTGCATTTTGTATAGATGTAGGTAACTGGTTCCATTGACGTAATGTGTTTGGAAGAAATGAGGAGCTGTACGAGTGTGTATTTAATTTAACTTGTCTTAGGTGTCTTAAGGTGTATGTGTTTTGGTAGTTTTGATTTGTATTAGGAATCAGATCTGAAAAATAGGATGGAGTGAGACCATGAATCATTTTATAGAAAAGAACAAGACGGTGATGTTTTCTTCTCTCTATAAGGGTTTCCCATCTTAGATCATTTAGTAGTTTCTCTATGTTGCAATATTTTGTAGCTCCTGTACAAATCCGCGCAGCTTCGACCTGGACAGATTCGACTTCATGTATTAAGAAGTCACTACAGTTGTCCCACACAACGTCTGAATATTCTAAGATAGGCCGAATGAAAGAGATATACATCCTTTCAAGACACGATCGGTTTATAAGAAATTTGAGGGACCTCATTATGCCGATGCGTTGCCAAGCTTTCTTTAGAGTAAGTGAGATATGGGTGTCCATTGAAGAAAAGGTAAGTCCTAAGTGTTTATGGCAGTTCACCTCTGCAATATTTACATGATTCATAGACAATGGAGGATGTATGGGCTTCTTTCTCTTCTTACTGAATATTATAAATTCTGTCTTCGAAGGGTTGAATGAAACAAGCCAGGCATGGGACCATGCATGAATGGTTGCTAAGTCAGAATTTAACGTGATTGATGCTGCAGCTGGATCTTCTACTGTGATATAGAGACTAGTGTCATCTGCAAAGAGTCGTATGTTGGATTTGATTGAAGAAACGATGTCATTAATGTAGGTAATACAGAATAGAGGACCTAAGATAAAACATTGAGGGACACCCGCATTGATGGATAACCAAGAAGAAGTAGCATTTGCATAGACAACACGTTGCATGCAATTGGACAAATAAGAAGAAACCCATGACAAGAGAAGAGAGTTTTGAAAGATGACAACGACGCCAGACTCACAGAAGACTGCTCTCACTTCCTTTCCTTCGTCGAGTGCTTGACATATGTCGTTGTGAAGAAATGCTAGTTGGTTAACAGTCGAGTCTCCTTTGATAAAGCCGGACTGGAAAGGAGTGAGGAGATCGTTCATTACAAGATAGTTGTACAGAAATTTATGGACACAACGTTCCATGAGCTTACCGATGCAGCTAAGAAGGGAAATCGGACGATAATTTAATGGTTTGGAAGGATCGGACTTTTTGAAAATAGGCGTAACATTGGCTAGTTTCAAAGAGTCGGGGAAGAAAGAGTTGGAAAGAAGTTATAGAACAATGAAAGAGGAATTGCAAGTTCGTCTGTGGCCTCTTTGAGGAGTCTCGGACTGACCATGTCGGGACCATATGCTTTGCTGGCATCAACTAGCTTGAGAGCATCTTTGACGTCTGTTGGAGTGATGAAGATCTGTGACAATGAGGACTCATTTATTTTGTCAATTAGTTTCTTCCTATAATTGTTTTTAGCTTGATGTAGGTGTCCTGTTACCGTATTTCGAGCCTGTTTAAATGCTGCCCATGCTTCTGGTGTATTTGATTTTTTAGCTTTTTTTATGTGATTTCTGTCTTTTTCTAATGAGTGTCCGAATTGTGTTGTTCATCCATGGAATGTCATTTGGTCGCACTGTTATTATCTTGTTTGGAATATTAGTAGTTGCTGCTGATGTGATTGTGTCTGTTATTGTGGCAGTCAATTCTTCGAGGTCGTTACTATTTAGAATACTGTCCCAGTCGAAAAAAAAAACATATACAACATATCGCTCCACTAGGTGGATGTTTTTTGAGCGGTTTCAATGGAAATATCATTTGAATACATCCTTTTTGCTTTAGCCAATACTTTGAAGGATGTTCCTGCAAAAGATTTTCTTGTGCGTTGACTTCTAGAAACTGAACACTTTTCGGAAGGAAACCCGCGACCTACCTTAAGTATTAAAATATACATTTGTATTTGCCTTATTTATGTTTATTCAACACCACCATAACATGTTGTTTTCGTGCATTTACCTAGTTTTGAAAGCGAGGTTTAATTTTTGGCAGGGGTCTTAAAATAGTTCTATCTAGGGTGCGCACCCTAGTTAGGAAATACCTATTCAATAATGAAAAAAGTGTTTTAAAATGGGTATTTTTCGGTTCTCCAAGTGAAATCCATATACTTCGAATTCAAAATAACGTATACAATCACTTTTTTAAAAGTTCTTTCTACTCAAATATTCCAACGTAAAACCTTTAAGGGCAAAACTTTCAATAGCTGAAAAAATATTTAGACCTGAGAACGCTGGTCTCTATCAGACAAAAACTTTGAAACTTTGATGATGCTGATGTGTAGAAATGTTATTTAAAATAGTATAAAGATTTTGTCTTTCCGTTGATTAGTTTTCATTACATCTAAAAGGTTCTTACTGCTAGTCACATGTTTATGTAGATAGATCATTTCTGATGAAATGTTTGAACTTTGCATTACTTCATCCCTAGATTGAATGATATCTTGTTTATTTGTTTCTTTTAACACATCATCGAAATAAAACTCTTAGAAAACACACATGTTATAAAATCTATCCTACACTTCCCTTAACATGTTTTCTTCATAAATGCATATTTACGAAGTAAGTCATGTTGATACAGTAAACATTGAAAAAAATATCCAACATTTATAGATTTTAATGTACGAAAGATCATCTACCATAAAAACACTATCGTCACATTAAAGATTTCGATCTCTAATGCATAACCTCAATTTTGAAGAGTACTGAATTTCATGAATTTTACTGATATATTGACATATTCCTGAGAGTAATGGGTTCAAACCGAAAAAGAAAAGACCATACTTTTTTTCTTAATTTGATACCTTATACTTTAATATGCTAGAACACTAGTAATCCGTATGCCCTTCTCTAGTCTCAAACATACATTTGCCCTGCATTATATGTAAATGTATTTTGTTATTTGACAGTTTCATCAACTGAGAGTTTGAACACAATGGGAGCGAGTGGATCAAAGAAACGTCCCCGCCCAGTCCCTGGGAAACAAGCGAATGCTGGGCCAGTGATGCCTGTTGGACCCCCGTACAATGGTCATTCTGTTTCCTATCACCATATTGTCATCAATGCAGAATTAGACATAAGTGCAAGGTTAAGTTTCCTTCAACCAAATGTCCAAATGCAAGCCACAAATGTGGAACAGTACTATCCACAGATGGCAGCCATGTACGCTCAGGGCTATAAAATGTTAGTATTTGTTGCGCTTCCGGGTTCAACCAAAACTTATGGGTTGGCATCTATTGGTCAGAGTAAGGTAACGGCTAAATTCCAAGCAATATTCCGGAAGTTATTTCCGGAAGAAATGGGTCAGCAATGGGAACTTAGAGTTGAAAAATCTACACTGATTAATCAGATGTTCTTACAATGGAATGGTAGTTTATTTCTGCAATCCGGAACACAGTCTGGAAGTACGACAGACACGAGTCACATATTTCAAACTTTGGCCAATATTACACAAAATGGTGGTCGACTGATTAGTGTAGAAGTTACAGGAATGGCCGGTCAACAGTTAGAGATGCAGAGACAAATGATGGAGCGACAATCCCGCATGCAGTATTGGCAAACTGGGACTATGCCAATGATGCGTAAGTTAAACAAACTTCTGTTACATTGGCAAAATATATAGACGTTACGCGTTTAAGAACTGCTACTTCTGCCCGGGCTGATTGTATGAGGGTAGTTTATGTATGGAGCGAAATCAAAACTGAGCAAAATGCTTCTAATTTGAATTTTATTTTGTTCCCTCTCTATGTTTTAGATGTGGTTCTCGTTGGTGGCTTTTGGGGGAAAGTATTGTATTGTAGGAAAGTTTGCCGATTTCTTGTGTATTTTCTTTTCTAGAAACCCTTTGCTTGTCTCTTTATGTCTGTTTTGCTCCCCCAGCGTAATTTAAAAAATGCTTTCAGGAAATGGTATCATTACGTATTAAGTGTTTACTGCATATAGTCTTGCTCATATTATGTTAACGCACATACTGATGCAAGAATGCATGCCAACTATATGTAATTTGATTGAACTAAAAAAAACACTATACGTAACATTGTAATTTAAGACCAATTATGTACTTCATACAGATAGGATTACGGTTACTCACATTTCTAGTCTACTGAGAGAGTGACGTACGAGGGATGTGGGATATGTATTGTGTATTGTACTATAACACGAAAACACTGCACGATTGCTGCCCTTGGCTCATCTGTTTGTCAGTGTTTGACGCATTTCAGAAATGTATTCACAGACTGAAGTTTTGTATTTCTAACCACGGGATATAATTTTAGGGGATGGAAAGACCATTAAAGTCGATTCTTTTTAAAATATTATACAATACACATTACTTATCGAACATCCCTCGTACATTTCGTAACTTCGTGCATAATTTGAACTTAATCAGAGCCAGTGATTTTTTTCGCTATATTTAATGCCAAATGTGAGTAGTTTCCCCTAGCAAAACTTCCTTCATTTTTCCCCTAACAAGAAGTGTTTTCCACATGATCATGTAAAATGAAGAAAAATACAACAGTTTTCACACCAATACCACCAATTACAGAGTAGTAATATTTATATTTATGATTTAAACAACAAAATCACATATTCCATAGAAATGAATTTTATTATATATTCCCATTTTGGAATTTGTTGCGCTAAATTTCTCCTTTTGATGGGCATGGGTAGTAAGAAATGTTTGGAAAAAATCACTGAGAGCTTACATTTTATTTTACTACCATACCAAGACAAGTTCATGTACATTTTGTATAATAACTAGACTACGCTTTTATACACATATCATCTGTCTTGAACAACACTTTGTTGAGACGAGCAGATTGGTTGTTGTGGAGCAGATATGTGATTATATAATTATGCATATTGATTTTTGTTTATTCATAAATGTTTAAAATCATGATAACATTTATTTAAAATATTCGGTATGTGTTTCTTTCAGAGGTTGCTGTGGATGTATTTTATGAAGTGCCAAGTGCGCCATCTAGTGAGAGATACGTATACCAGGTAGTCAGCTGTCAAATGCAGAGTTCATTCACCGTTAGCATGCCTTATGGTCGATGGACGTCAGTAATTGACTGGCAAGGTGTTATGACACAATACTTGGGAACAGGATGGAAGCTCGTGGAGATATTTGAAGACTTTTCTTCTCTGGCTTCATCACAGATGAATGGCCTGGCTGCAAATGTCTCACAATGTAAGAATTGTTTGTGGATCTTTGAGAAGCCTGTATCAAGGCTAAACGACAACACTCCATACTATGAAGGAACAATGGTAGAGCATTGGTTTACTACCAACACGCAGCTACATGCTATGGGATTTGGGGGTGCTGAAGTAAACGTAACCACAAACTGGGAACCAGTCATAGATCAGTTTGGCCAACAAGGATGGCAAGTTGTAAGAATTCTGAGCACACCAGACACTAAAATTGAAGGAATGTTCCAACCTACCATGCATACCAGACAGATGATATTCTTCCAGCGACTGATTGAGGGTAGGATTGACGTTCCCGGCGCTAGTCAAGCCATGACACCTCCCAACACTAGCATTGCTGCTGAGAATTCTCCAGCACCTCCACCCGCTTACAATGAACTTTATGATAGTAAATGATCAGAAAGGTTTATTGGCTTAAATTTTCGGTGCCATTACATCAGTTGATTTTGTATACATTTCTTCTGTTTAAAATTGACCGATAATTAACTTAGTCTGCAAGTGACAGGGCTCACGACCTTAATGTCATGTATACGGGTCCCAGATGGTGGCGCTTGGTTGATTTTCCGTGACTGTGTGATTCTTTAAATATCTCTCAACTCGTCTTCAAGCTTCACGTGTTTTTAAGGTGTAAATGCCTGGTATACATTTGTGTAATCATTGTGTAATATCTATGTTATAAACTAACAATTTCACATATTTTCATGTACAAGAATTAGGATTATGTTTACATTATATTACTCTCGCAAAAATTGTCTGGATTGTTCTCATTAATCCAAGTTAATGTATATTCGTACTTGCTGAAACATATGTCAGATCTACTAGTATCTCAGACACCATCAAACTTCACTTGATTAAAATACTCGCGAACAATTGATTTGAGATAGCTTTTCGTATCCAAATACGCCATTTTCATTGTTGAATATATCTTTGTGATATTTGGCATTTTGTTCATGAGTGAAATGTTCACTGAATGCGTACTGGATTCATGGTCACCTGTGTGTTTTATGTCGATAAGGTTCCTGCTCTGGAAACCAAGATTATTTATTGTATGCAATTGTCTCCCTTATCTCCTCAACTGGTTTCCATTCCATGTTGCACAGACAGACAAAACGGGGACCAGTTTATGACGTCTCCTGTCTGTATAGAACACTACTCAGCAACCTGGAATGAGAACCAGTTTAACGTCTCCATATTTTCCATAGAGAAGTAAAGTGATTGGAACAAAAGACAACGCTTATAGCATTATTTGTCGCTTTCTGGCTTCTTTCAACACTAATAAATAATTATAAATAAAGCCAATCGATCCGCTTATTACTTCACATCTTTAAAATAAACTTGGGATTGTTTGATTAGGGTGACCTTTTGTGATCAGTTTTCGTCCGGCGTCATGTGTCGTGGCATCGTCAAACTTTACCTTGTGAATACACTAGGGGCCACATTTTAGCTCAATTTTCGCAAAACTGGGTCAGAATCTTCGACAAAATCTCGGACGAGTTCGATAATGTGCATTTGGGGTCAAAAACAAGGTCACATAAGGGAAAACATTGTGAACAGTCTAGAAATCACTGTTTTGGTTAGATCTTCATGAAACTTTGTCATGATGTGTAATTTAATGATATGTAGACCAAGTTTGATAATGGGTTATCTACGGTCAAAAACTAGGGCAAAATGCTGGAAACCTTGTGAACATTTTAGAAGTCACTGTTTTGATTGGATCATCATGAAACCTTGTCGTCTTTATAACATCTTGGAATAGTTCGAACATGTGTCATCTGCAGTCAAAAACTAGGTCGCTAGGTCAAATCTTATGAAAAACCATGTTGACACTGTAGATTTCACAGTTATAATTGTATCTTGATTGTTTGTTTTAATGATATAACAGTCAAGTACAAATATGGGTTATTTGGGGTCGATAACTAGGTCATTAGCTCAAATTTTAGGAAAACTTTTTCATAAAAGCCGCAATAAAAGTGGAAGACGGTCTCTGAGACCAAAACCATGAAAATCATTTAATATGCCATTTTTCCAGGTAGTGTCACAGGCATGTTTAAAGACGCAGAATACAGCTATTGAATGATCACACATCAACCCATTTAATCTGATGTTATATATTCTGATAACTATGGTGTCAGAAAGAAGCTTCGTTTCCATTTCTATTATAATTTTCGTTACATTTGTTAACATGTTTGTTGCATTTAGTGTCTTTCTTAATTATTGTTTTGTTCGGTATAATAAAATGAATATCATATCCCACATAGGGTGATAGAACGTAATGTTCACCCGAGACAAGTAATGTCACCCTCTGACGTCACATAAGACTATAGAGTACATAAGTCACGTGAGGTATAATAATATATAAATATCACATCCCATATAGAGTGATAGTATATAAATAACACATAGCTTCGGCCGAGGGTAACAGTACTTTTCGAGGGCTGACATTTTTACTGTTACCCACAACGTAAGCTATGTGTTATTTATTTTATTACCCCAAACTTTTTTCAAGAAAATACTTAAAAAATTTACTATCACCTATGTGACAGTATAAAATACTGAAAAAAAATACTGTTACCCATGTGACAGTAAAAAAATACTGTTAGAAATTTACTATCACCCAGTGACAGTAAAAAATGTTCAGTCACGTGGTACCATGAATGTAACAGTAAAAATGTTACCTGTTTGCCTATGGGAAATTAACATTACGAAAAAAGTGAGGGGTAATAATATAAAATACTGGAAAAAAATACTATTACCCTGTGACAGTAAAAAAAATACTGTTAAAAATTTACTATCACCCAGTGACAGTAAAAAAAATTTCAGTCACGTGGTACCATGAATGGAACAGTAAAAATGTTACCTGTTTGCCTATGAGAAATTAACATTACGAAAAACGTGAGGGGTAATAAAACGTAATGTTTTTAATTGTAAAGTTCTTACGTGTTTTTGCGCCTGAATCAGGATGTTTGTCCATTGTTTTTAAGAAATTAATCAGTAAAAGTCCTTTGCTTGATCAAAAATAGTCTGGGAACGCTGATTTGATCCAAAAAAGTCCGAGCCGGTTAACCACCGTGATTACGTTCTATCACCCTATGTGGGATGTGATATTTATATAATGTAAATGAGATTAGTCTCACACATTTTTATTTTTTGTCTCTACATATCAATTTTAACTATTTTATTTTACATTTGTAGTTGCGCTTCATTTCTTATTAACATGAATGTTATCCTTTTATCAATCTGATAACATACGTATTGCTTCCGTCTTATTTAGTTTCGCACTACATGACTTATGTTGTCGATGCGCCGTAAAACAACATTAAACATTGCATTTCCAAAAATGAAAATTAATATAAGGAAAAACCACATTGTAATAAAAAGTAATCATTAGGAAACACAGACACTAACATATTCATTGTACTTTATAACTACTAAACTCCGCAAAAAATGCGTCTGAAACAAAAGAAGTCCGATACATTTTTGCTATTCAAACTAGTTACCCTCGGCCCAATAACAGGACAGAAAACAGTACCGCTTGTTGTATACGTATACATTGCAAACTTTTGACAAAAGTTATAAATATAACCTTGTGAATACTATAGAGGTCACTGTTTTTATTGGGTCTGCATGGAACTTCAGAATGTTTGTCTTAATGATATTTTGGGACTCATTCGATAATGGGTAATCTGGGGTCAATAATTAGGTCACCAGGTCGAATCTTAGGAAAACCTTGTGAACACTAGAGGTTACTGTTTTGATTGGATTTTCAGTAAAAATTCTCAAAATGTATGTCTTAAAGATGTGTTGGATAGGTTCGAACATGTGTCATCAGACACTAGGTCACCTGGTCAAATCTTGGTTACCACAGACCTTATGACACCGGCTGCAAAACAATGTTTCAATCGTTGTCATGTGAGCGTTATAGGCCATCTTGACGTATTTTACTATACGAATTATATTTATGAGTATCAGTTTATTATAGCTGTTTGCGAGTATATAGTGTAGTGTCTGTTACTAGTTTGGCTAATCCTGTCCATTTGATTGGCTAATGGTGATGACTGAATCTATTAATTGTTGACAGTTAAGTAAATCATGAAGGCATTGCCTAGATAAGTTATTGTGTGGCTATTTGAAGTTCAATGTGGTTGTATGATAGTGCTCAGATTTATGGTAAATTCGTTAACATTTAGGGTTGCATGTAGGGTACGTATGATATTACTATGACTGTGCTTGTGAACTATATACATGAATTTAATCATTTGTCAACTACTCATGATTCTCATTATAATGTGTATAACTCATATCATGTAAATATTTTATACTCTCCTTAATGGAGGATTGAATAAATATACAATCAATATCCTTTATGAAAAAAGTAACTTCATACTAAAAGCATAAACCGATATTATATGCTTCTTGTAATTCGTCTACCTATAACGTTTTGTTATAGTTGTTCTTGTTTATGACTTTACTGGTGAAAAGAAGAATTCTTTAGAAAATTACGTTAAATTTATTCTGTTGCGATATTCAGGGGTTTAGAGAAAAAACATATCAGCATTTCTTTTGTAAGTTTGCACAGTATTTAGTAAAAGAAATCTTGTTTTGTTTTCCATATGTTTCTACCTTATTAACTACATTCTGTTCAACCCAGCATGTTTGAGCTACTGAGTCAGACTTGGACAAACTGTGATGATAAACAAATTTTTAATAATACTGATAATTACTGCATCTCTTAGCCTACTAGTGTAAGTGTCCAACTTTATCAAAAGTACACATCATGATCAGCCTGCACTAAATGGAGTTTGACCATAATTTGCCCTGTTGGCTATTCAAGTCGGTAAACAGTGGATTATTCTACTATGAAGACGAATGGTACTTTTTAAATGAGAGGCTGTTTATCCTTACCTGTTCAGTGAACTCCTAATAATTATAAAGTAAGAATGGTTATGTCTAAATTGAAAGGTAAAGCACTGTTAGCTGGTCGGTCAGCATATAAACAGTATAAATTACATGTATGAAGTATGAATAGTACCGTCAAAATTGAAAAGCGGAGCGAGGTTTGCCTTTCAGTCATTGAAGTAACGGTGATTACTGCTGTCTTAAAAGTTGCTTCACTTTTTCACGGTGATATTACAGTTATAGTAACTTCAAATGACAATCGTCACTTCAGCACTTTCAGTGCTTTGATTTTATCTTTAAACGTTTTTACATGGCTCAGCATGACATTGTATCCTGATACACATATATCCTTTTGATAGATACACAACATGTACTATAAATAGATCACAAAGGACTGAAAGAATTCATTCATAAAAGAGCTTGTCTTGATAGAGCGTACATTTGTATTTATTTATTTATTTATTTCAAACGTGATTTGCTTGAGAATACGTCAGATTATTATAGGAATGAACATTTACTAACATTAATTTTGATAATTGGAAACAACTTTTATCATTGTTGTTCAATGTCTCACCAACATTCATTTGGCGACTTTCCAGCTTTAATGGTGGAGGACGACACCAGGCGAGAATTTAAGTAGACCCATCGACCTTCCATTAGCTGGCTGGACAGCTGATTCACATGTGAGGTGGGATCTGAACTCACAGCGGTGATAGACGCTTGATCGAGTTTTCATTTTCTAACTGTCAGAGTCATATAACCATCGTTCCTGGGAAGAGCCAGCACTAGACTCCCATCATCCGTAAGCAACTGACTACTTTCTCATATAAATATGAGTGGCTGGGCTCGAACTCACGACCCTCTATCAGTGAGATGTTAACATGATTTGAAGTCAGCAACCTTGTTATTGATTAGCCTACTAGGCAGAGACAAAAAACTTTTGACCGAGGGGGTATAAATAATTGATTTCAGTATTCTAGTCAACGTTATCTGTACTTGCTGGTAATACATTATTACCATTAAATCTCAAAGTTGGACGATTTCAAGTACTTTTATTTTTTATTTTTTCATTTTGACAAGCCGTTCCATATTGAAATTAAAATAAAAACATGACACGATAATAAAGTAATTTCAAAGAAATAACGATTTAATGTTAAACAATATACTATTAGTTCTCATATAGCCCTACAATAATGCTTGTATAATTCAACGAATATTGTTTCCTAATCGGAATAATAATATAAAGAAAGCTTTTTTAATGTACAACCTTTACACAATATATACCTATGATAATAAAAACGTATCAGAAAAATAACATCAAGGGAATACATTGATTCATCATGAAAATAGCGACGTCAGTTTCGTCACTTTGGAAACTATACTGTTTATTGGAATCAATGAGTTTCGTCCTCCGTGCACGACGTGACGTCACCGCGGTCATCTATTGTCTGGTAAGCTGGTGAATTAGCATCCTCCATGATCCTTTGCATTTCTGATCCTGGTTTGTCGCCTTCTGGACCAAAATATATCCTAGTGTAGATACAAAATCTAATCCTGTACAGTTCGTACAATACGATCTGCGCAAAAATACAAATTACCACACAAAGTACGCATGTCACGACCGCCTCTTCCGGTTTACCCCAATCCAAAAGGTTATACGCATAATGGCGACCTTCCATGATGGTACCGTCATTGAGAAAGTAGATGGCGTTGAACAATGAGTAAATGGAACCAAGACCCACTGTGAACAATAAATGTAGAACACGGAAGGGTGTACCTGACATTAGAACATCCGTTATTACATAAACAGTGTTTAATGTATGCTTCATTTGGCTCAACGGTGTCTGAAGTACGTCTGAAAACAAACAGAAATATAATGAATTATAAAAATGATGCTTACACAAAATTTGTGAACATGATGTTCGCAATTACGTTTTTATTAATGTTGTGGTATAAAAAACATAATTTATATAAGCACGGTTTTTGTTCTTAGTCTAATTATGTTTGAAACTTTATAAAACTACAAAAATGTAGCCTACTAGTTTAACTGAATCCGTATGACCATGCCTTCGGTCACCATGACACTTGATGAAAATTGGTACAATATTGTCAAATAAAGTCATATCTAGGGAATTACAACGTGCAGTTTTTATCGTAATACAATATGCTTATTAATTATTACATAAAATTTACCTAATAAGTATATGTTATATTTTCGACGAATCTGGCTGTAAACGTGTTTTTATAGCGTGCATTTAAAGAAATATCTAGCAAGACTTACACCTTGATTGTTTCAAACATGCATAGGCCCTTTGGTAAAACCCAAAATGCATACAGTATATGGTTCATGGTCGTAACAATAGATACCAATTTATTGTTTTGTTTCAAGAGTTTCCAAGCAGAACAAACGGTCTCAAAATTTAGTTTATCTGCAAGACATTTTGTGGCTTACTACGCTAGATTAGATTTTACGAAGACAGACATTTACCGTTGGTATTGTGGCACGCAATACTATTTAACGGAGCATTGTTGGCATTTGAATACATAACTATATTATGTATGTATATACACGGTATCTGAATTTAGATATGCTGAAATTGTTACACAACGGATATAATTACTTATCGTAGAGAAAAAGGAGAGAAAACGAGAAAATTATATTCGCACATAATTATGTGGGGCATGTCCATTACATGTATTTAATGCATTGTTTCTCTTATAGTATGTTACGTTATGCAAGCAAATGAGTTGTACATACATGTAGTGGAAAAGGAACAAAAATACAAAATTTATATTATGACGAAATAATAGCCAAGTTCTTACAGAAATTGGACGAACCTCCCGACGACTTCCTAAATGTCATATTATGTCGTGTTACCATAGCGACGTATGTGTCTGCCGATCTCTTAAACAATCTATGTAAATTTAGCAAATGTTAATTTAGCAAGAGACGGATCATTAAGATAGATAAGTTTTACCGGAATATGATGAAGAAAATAAACGTTTATCAAATCAGCAACTCGGTCAATTATTTGGATGAAGACCTACTGGCTGTCAGACGTTTTTGATCGCGTAAGACGTTGGTTCGAGACAGATGTGGCTGGATTGCAGACGACAAAATATGCACACTGGGTATTCATAATTCGATAAGTCATTCGTTAAAAATCAAAAATACTATTATACTATAGAATTTCGCTATGACACATTGCCTACAGAAATTTATAAGTGGAATAATCCGGTAAATTGCTTAACTAGAGCTCCCGTGTGCTATGGAAGTATACAATGCCTTCCGAATTGCGTTAAATGCGAGATTCGGGATATCGTGAATATCATCCTTAAATATTGCCCCTCTCAATAAATAAAATACAAGTGGGAGTGAACCTGCTTTGAGTTTATACACGAATTCATCAAATTCATTTGCTGGTAAATCACACGGAGTTCTTTGGTCAGTAGCTAGTTTTCTGCTGATTTTTATTGACATTCCCAAATATATCATCTTGTATGTTTTGCATGTTATTCAGATGACAACGCCAAAGTGTGGACCTACTTCGGAGACTAACTATGTCCCTTCATGTTTTCCGTTTTCAAACAAATCTTGTAGGTTTTGCGTCTATTCATTAAGTCATGAAAATAACATGATGAATAATATGGTGTTTCTAAAGAGAACCTGTAACATACTCGTACATTACCAAACAGATGAGATTACATGATTCTTTTTATATGATTATTTTCAAAGCAAGGCATCTATCAAATTGTAAACATATCAGAATTAAACACCGAAATCGCTATGACCCCGTATTTTATATTTATATAATTTTTTTATACGTGTAGATTGTAGAATAACAGATAAGGACATTTATAACCGTCACCTCTATATCGAGATTCATTCTCATGCAAAGAGCTTAAGTCATGCATAAAATTCAACATACTTTTCAATGCTTCATCTTTATAAAGCTCTGAAATAAAATCAATTAACTAAACGATGAAAACTTGGATCTCTAATGAAAGATGTAAACATAATTCGAAGGCAAATTGTAGAAATAGCAAACATCTGCAATTGCCAATAAATTCAGAAGGAATTGCACCTATAGCTGACAGTTATATGTGTTCAACTGTATGTGAAAAAATCACGAGACTGGTTCATTCGGCACATCTCGGCCGATTTTTATCACCATATTCACCATGCCGATTGCCGGTGATTGATAGACTGATTAAACGATCTTTTTTTTCGATTTCACGAATTTCGCCATGACGAATGGCGGGCGAATGTCCTCAGACACAATGTCCCTACTAAATTGTCACAAAGAACGTATGTGGTGTCAAACCTTTCAAATATAGCTCTCTGTATATAGGTTTCCGCATACCACTCCCCTGGGATCTCTGTTCGCCGAATATAGCTACCGTACTGAATAAGAAGCTGTATTCGGAGTAGTTGTTGTTTTTCCTGGATAATGATCCCCAATTATCTAATGCAAGATAAAAGTCATTAAATCTTTAATTGTTTTTACAAACATAATTATGCCAACAAGGCATGTATTTATCATGCAATTATAAGTAATAATGGGATTGTCCGTCTACATAGCTCCCAAATTTGCAGAGCTACTTCGGGGAGCTATATTCGAAAGGATCCCTAGGGTGTACAGTGCGCCGCTCATGGTACGAACTTATGACCCAAGCGCTATAGATTGAGCAAAGTGGGCGAGCTGTAAGATCAATGTAAAATCAAGTAGACCCCTGGGCAGGCCAATGTTGAGCCCGGGATCACAACTTAAATGATCTTGGTAGAGGTCCACTAGACAATGTAACAAACCGAATATCTAAGCTCTAGGCAATGTAGTTTCTGACAAGAAGATTTTTTAAAATTTTCCTATATAAGCCTATATAAACAAGAGGGGCATGATGGCCCTTGATCGCTCACCTGAGAAAAAAGGCACTATAATTAATGACCATTTAATAAAGTTTTCATCTCGTATAAGCCATTTTTACGTATATTTTGAGATCGAAACCAACAATGAAGGTATAATACTGTTAAGCTAAAACACAGCAAATTTTCTAAGTCAAGGGCCCATAACTCTTGAAGTTCTGGTCCGATCCCGCCCATAATTGAACTTGTTCAAGATCTTTTGGTTATACACATTTATTAAAAATATTATTAGGATTGGTGAATAAATGAATGCGATAGAGTGTAAACAAACTCAAATATAGCAAATTTTCTAAGTCAAGGGCCCATAACTCTTGAAGTTCTGGTCCGATTCCGCCCATAATCGAACTAGTCCAATATATTTTAATTCTACACATTTAGTTGAAAATATGATTAGGATTGGTGAATCAATGAATGCGCTAGAGTGTAAACAAGCTAAATATAGCAAATTTGGTAAGTCAAGGGCGCATAACTCTTGAAGATATTGTCCGATTTTGCCCACAATCGAACTTAGCCGAGACATTGCGGCCATATACATTGTGAGCAAGTTTGATCACGATTCGTGAAGAGCTGTGAATGCTAGAGTGTAAACAAACTAATTGTGGACGGACGCCAGACATTCATCGATCCTAAAAAGAGGAACCCAAATGCGGGACCAATTTTGACCCCAGGGCAATAATTTGAACAAATATTATTTCGAGTATTTCGTTTTAAACGACTTCTGTGCATTACTTTTTGTGTTGAGGCAAACGGGAGGTTGGGACAATGTTGCATGCACGAGTAGGTTGGCCAGCATAGATCTACTTCACGGAAGAGAAATCTCTTCAAATGTGACTCCTCGTGAAAGGAAAAACATGAGTTGATATTTGCTAAAAGTTCGAGCAATGTCATTTTTGGGTATTTTATAGTCGAAATTGCAAGAAAAATGACGATAAAAATGTTCTACGTGGCATAGCATTCTTCGATTTGAAAAAAAAACAAGCATGTTCTTCAAGAACTGATATTTTAGCTCACATGGCACAGAGTGCCAAGGTGAGTTTTTAGGATCGACCTATGGCCGTCGTCCGTCCGTCCGTCGTCAACGATTTCTTTAAACAATATCTCCTCCTAAACCACTGGGTCAATTTCAACCAAACTTCACAGGTGTGTTCCTTGCTTGGAGCTCTACCAAATTTGTTCAAAGAATTCCATTCCATGCAGAACCAGAGGACCTAGAGCTTAGATATTTAGTGTGTAGCATAAATTGTCTAGTGAACTCCTACCAAGTTGGTTCAAATTATTGCCCAAGGGTCAAAATAGGCCCCGCCCCGAGGGTCACTTGATTTATATATTCACACAAAGCCTAGAGCTTAGATATTTTGTATGTATTATTGTCTTGTGGCCCTCTACCAAGTTTGTTCAAACTATGGCCCCGGGGTCAAAATTGGCCCCGCTCCGGGGTTTAATCTATTTTATATTAGAAAAAAAAAAAATCCTCTTGTCCAAAACCACTAGGCCTAGAGCTAAGATATTCGGTATGTAGCATTTTCTAGTGGATCTCTACTGAATTTGCTCAAATTACGGTTGCAGGGTCAAAATTTGCCCCGCCCCGGGGGTCACTCGATTGACATAGGCTTATATAAGAAAAAAAAAAAACATCTTCTGCAAAACCACAAGGCCTAGAGCTTAGATATTCTGTATGTAGCATTGACTTGTGAATCTCTACCAAGTTTGTTCAAATTATGGCCCTGGGATCAAAATTGCCCCCGCCCCCCGGTTTACTCTATTTCATATTGGAAAATTAACAAATCTTCTTGATCAAAATCACGAGGCCTAGAGCTAAGATATTTGGTATATAGCATTGTCTAGTGGAACTTTACTTTTGTTCAAAATTGGCCCCGCCCCAGGGGCCACTTGATTATAGGAAAAGGTCTAGAGCTTAGATATTTTGTATGTAGCATTGTCTTGTAGACTTCTACCAAGTTCGTGCAAATCATGGCCCCAGGGTCAATATTGGCCCTGCCCAGGGGGTCAGTTGATTTCAACAACTACTTGACAGTTGGTGTAGATAACTTTTAACCATGGCAAGTAACTTCCCTTGATTAAACTATAATTAGTGTTATGATACTCAGGTGAGCGATACAGGGCCATCATGGCCCTTTTGTTATAAAACGTGCTTACCTGTTTTGACTTTGTCATTTTAAACAGATCACAAAATGTGAAAGAGCCATCGTTTAGTAGGTGTAAATTGGAATCCTAATACCTTAACTCGTGTTTTACGTAGTATAGCAACTTTACAATGGGGAGATAAATCAATACATGTATTTTAGGAGTATTTCCCGGGAAATATTGCCGTTATAACGTGCCTTAGCTTCGTCATTGTAGAAATAATGGAAAAGATTTAATTGTCTTGAGACTTGAAGAGAGAACAAAGGAAGTATTGATTTAAAGGTAATATTCGATGGAGAAACGACAACACAAACATGTACTCCATTCAGCTCTGTGGTTCTAGAAGTTTTCATATCAAAGTAATTGTTTTCATTAATCCGTGTCCATTGTTTCCAGAATTAATGGATGATTTTGCTTCCTCTTACCCAGAAGTATGACTGTGTTATGGATATTTTATCACGTAAAATCATCAACACGACCTGCGTATTAGCGTATCCTACTTCCTGGTTCAGTATTTTTTTAGAAGACTGTTAACATTTTCCAACCATTTGTTTAGTCATTTATCTCATTTCCTTACGTATTATATTGCAAATACATTGTATCATTTAATGTTTACCCATTTTTTGGACCTGTGGACGAAATAAAGAAAGTTACACGTGCGGATCGTGTTTATTTCTCGAAGCCGCCAATGATCGAGTTATTTCAAAATTTGTTCCGGGGAGAACCGAAATATATACCTTCTGATAAAAATATGATGTACATGATTATATTCATGGTCATGTAGAGATAACTGTTTGCTCTCCTCGAAACGATACCGCCTTTTTTTAATGGATTTCCTGAACGAATTGAGATTTCAATGTTATGCAAAATATCATTTTTCTTTGCACTTCGTGGTAGAACCTGTACCAAAGAGGCAATGTGCTGATAATTCGTTCAAAGCTAGACAGTTCGTCATTTTGTAAATCATATCAAGGTAACATGATTATCTATGTATTGCAATGAGCCGTTCACCGATCATGACTGAAAGGAATATTCTACTGACGAATTGTCAGAGATTGAATTTATACCCACCTGACTTATCAAGTATTCCTATATATGACCAGAATGAAATAGTAACGACTATGGCGGAGTTGTAACTCAAATTCTGTAGAAACCATTGTGCTTTTAATGCTGTTGGCATTCTCTCAAATGTTTGACGATCTGAAAATAAAAGAAACCTTGGAATGATCCAGGCATTTGATAAATCAGTTATAGGCCCATTTTATTTACCATTACAGTCGATATTATTGTCCCCTACCCCTATCCGTGGTTCATACGGCCCTGGTGAAGACAAATTATCTATTGCTCTAGGCATGCAGTTGATACTCGCTTTACTCCGATTTGAAGTTTGTTACAGTATATAATCCATAAAAAATAGCAATTATAATTGACAACTCAAACAGTGATATTTTAAGTGCCCATTGTTACGTTGAAACATATAACACTAATCTCTATATCACTTTATGAATGAATGTAAATATTGCAAGCCTTTACGCAGTTAAAGGCCCATTAGCTTTTTGAATTTAGTAAATCAGAAGGATAGATAAATTATTGTTAAATATAAGAAATATATTTTATTTGCTCCAAAACAATATTTACATAATGTCTTTCTTTGGTCACATCTCGTAAAAATGTTGCCAGATGCTTTTTCTTATTTTTTGCAATATACCGTGCTATATTTCTATTTGTACCTAGTGATTAAAGTCTCATAAGCATATACATTTATCGGTCCTAACAGTTTATGTTTATTCTATAACAGAGGAATCCGGTGTGTTTTCCTCCCGTGCATACTTTATAGCAAGGAAAAATGTTTCCAAAACCACTATTGTATTTTTTTCAATATCAAAAAAACTATTTATAGAACAGCTGTGTTTCCCGCAGTCATATTATGCACACGCATTAAGTGACGTCACGCGCTCTATGTATTTCAAGTTTACAAAAGCAAAATACACATCGAAATGAGTGTTTTTAGAAGAAAAATGGCTAGTTTCGTCGGTAATAATTATCTTGGGATAATATCAGCAAATGTTTGTTTTTTACATATATTTTTTATTGCAAAAAGGTCATGGGGCTTTAAAAAAGCAAATTTTGGATTATGTTTATTGAAAGTAAAAGTCAATTTCACCGATAAGGCATCTTTCAAGGTAAAATAAGACCTACTTTATTTTTAAAACCCAAAAAGCTAATGGGACTTTAATTAAATTACAATAAATCAAAGTACATTAATACTGCTCTATTAACTGGTCATAAGTGTCGTTAATAGTGGGGCATCCTTAATATTGGAGTTCAACCAGAGATATGTGGAATGTGTACATGTGTATGTTGTATGTACAAGTTTTTACTTTTTTCCTTGATTTTCAGGAAATGAGTGAAGTCTAGACAACGACAGGTCTTAAATGTGAATCCTGCTATGAACATATCGCTTTATAATGGAAAAACAATCAGATCATACAATTAAATCTATTAGGTTTCTGTATGTCCAATCATAAACTTGTGGCACATCGCGTGCTGTTTGTATTATATCATAGAAACATAACATTCAATAAATAATTATAACATAACATTTATGATTATCAGATAACAGTACTATAAGCGACCCTGTCTAAACTGTCATAAATGTGTGATAAGAGAAATGATTCTTTGGAGACATAGTCTGCGATGGAAAGTAAATATGTAAGATCAAGTCTAGCCTTAATTTTCACTTCTCAGATTAAATGTAAACATAAAGCTGTCCAGACATGTACATGTATCTCCATCTTGTAAATTGTTTACAGTTTTATATTGAGTGTATATATCTATGATGCATCTCTTCATGTACTGTACAGTTTTATATTGAGTGTATATTATCTATGATGCATCTCTTCATGTACAGTACAGTTTTATATTGAGTGTATATATCTATGATGCATCTCTTTATGTACTGTACAGTTTTATATTGAGTGTATATATCTATGATGCATCTCTTTATGTACTGTACAGTGTTATATTGAGTGTATATATCTATGATGCATCTCTTTATGTACTGTACAGTTTTATATTGAGTGTATATATCTATGATGCATCTCTTTATGTACTGTACAGTTTTATATTGAGTGTATATATCTATGATGCATCTCTTTATGTACTGTACAGTGTTATATTGAGTGTATATATCTATGATGCATCTCTTTATGTACTGTACAGTGTTATATTGAGTGTATATATCTATGATGCATCTCTTCATGTACTGTACAGTTTTATATTGAGTGTATATATCTATGATGCATCTCTTCATGTACTGTACAGTTTTATATTGAGTGTATATATCTATGATGCATCTCTTCATGTACTGTACAGTTTTATATTGAGTGTATATATCTATGATGCATCTCTTTATGTACTGTACAGTGTTATATTGAGTGTATATATCTATGATGCATCTCTTTATGTACTGTACAGTTTTATATTGAGTGTATATATCTATGATGCATCTCTTCATGTACTGTACAGTTTTATATTGAGTGTATATATCTATGATGCATCTCTTCATGTACTGTACAGTTTTATATTGAGTGTATATATCTATGATGCATCTCTTCATGTCCTGTACAGTTTTTTATTGAGTGTATATATCTATGATGCATCTCTTCATGTACTGTACAGTGTTATATTGAGTGTATATATCTATGATGCATCTCTTCAGGTCCTGTACAGTTTTATATTGAGTGTATATATCTATGATGCATCTCTTCATGTACTGTACAGTTTTATATTGAGTGTATATATCTATGATGCATCTCTTCATGTACTGTACAGTGTTATATTGAGTGTATATATCTATGATGCATCTCTTCAGGTCCTGTACAGTTTTATATTGAGTGTATATATCTATGATGCATCTCTTCAGGTCCTGTACAGTTTTATATTGAGTGTATATATCTATGATGCATCTCTTCAGGTCCTGTACAGTTTTATATTGAGTGTATATTACCTATGATGCATCTCTTCATGTACTGTACAGTTTTATATTGAGTGTATATATCTATGATGCATCTCTTCATGTACTGTACAGTTTTATATTGAGTGTATATATCTATGATGCATCTCTTTATGTACTGTACAGTGTTATATTGAGTGTATATATCTATGATGCATCTCTTCAGGTCCTGTACAGTTTTATATTGAGTGTATATATCTATGATGCATCTCTTCAGGTCCTGTACAGTTTTATATTGAGTGTATATATCTATGATGCATCTCTTCATGTACTGTACAGTTTTATATTGAGTGTATATATCTATGATGCATCTCTTCATGTACTGTAGTGTTATATTGAGTGTATATTATCTATGATGCATCTCTTCATGTACTGTACAGTTTTATATTGAGTGTATATATCTATGATGCATCTCTTCAGGTCCTGTACAGTTTTATATTGAGTGTATATATCTATGATGCATCTCTTCAGGTCCTGTACAGTTTTATATTGAGTGTATATTACCTATGATGCATCTCATTATGTACTGTACAGTTTTATATTGAGTGTATATATCTATGATGCATCTCTTCATGTACTGTACAGTTTTATATTGAGTGTATATATCTATGATGCATCTCTTTATGTACTGTACAGTGTTATATTTAGTGTATATATCTATGATGCATCTCTTCAGGTCCTGTACAGTTTTATATTGAGTGTATATATCTATGATGCATCTCTTCAGGTCCTGTACAGTTTTATATTGAGTGTATATATCTATGATGCATCTCTTCATGTACTGTACAGTTTTATATTGAGTGTATATATCTATGATGCATCTCTTCATGTACTGTAGTGTTATATTGAGTGTATATTATCTATGATGCATCTCTTCATGTACTGTACAGTTTTATATTGAGTGAATATATCTATGATGCATCTCTTCATGTACTGTACAGTTTTATATTGAGTGTATATATCTATGATGCATCTCTTCATGTACTGTAGTGTTATATTGAGTGTATATTATCTATGATGCATCTCTTTATGTACTGTACAGTGTTATATTGAGTGTATATATCTATGATGCATCTCTTCATGTACTGTACAGTGTTATATTGAGTGTATATATCTATGATGCATCTCTTCAGGTCCTGTACAGTTTTATATTGAGTGAATATATCTATGATGCATCTCTTCAGGTCCTGTACAGTTTTATATTGAGTGTATATATCTATGATGCATCTCTTCAGGTCCTGTACAGTTTTATATTGAGTGTATATATCTATGATGCATCTCTTCATGTACTGAACAGTGTTATATTGAGTGTATATATCTATGATGCATCTCTTCATGTACTGTACAGTTTTATATTGAGTGTATATATCTATGATGCATCTCATTATGTACTGTACAGTTTTATATTGAGTGTATATATCTATGATGCATCTCTTCATGTACTGTACAGTTTTATATTGAGTGTATATATCTATGATGCATCTCATTATGTACTGTACAGTTTTATATTGAGTGTATATATCTATGATGCATCTCTTCATGTACTGTACAGTTTTATATTGAGTGTATATATCTATGATGCATCTCTTCATGTACTGTAGTGTTATATTGAGTGTATATTATCTATGATGCATCTCTTTATGTACTGTACAGTGTTATATTGAGTGTATATATCTATGATGCATCTCTTCAGGTCCTGTACAGTTTTATATTGAGTGTATATATCTATGATGCATCTCTTCATGTACTGTACAATTTTATATTGAGTGTATATATCTATGATGCATCTCTTCATGTACTGTACAGTGTTATATTGAGTGTATATTACCTATGATGCATCTCTTCAGGTCCTGTACAGTTTTATATTGAGTGTATATATCTATGATGCATCTCTTCATGTACTGTACAATTTTATATTGAGTGTATATTATCTATGATGCATCTCTTCATGTACTGTACAATTTTATATTGAGTGTATATTATCTATGATGCATCTCTTCGTGTACTGTACAGTTTTATATTGAGTGTATATATCTATGATGCATCTCTTCATGTACTGTCCGTTTGTTATACAATCTAACTTAAAGCTATTGGTTAGTTCCAAATAAAGGCCACCGTGTGAATAGAGGTCATTCTTATATAAACCGTCACTGATTATTTATATAACAAAAAGACCTCCGACCGAATAATGGTTACCTGTTAATAAAGACCACATGCCAATAAAGGTCATCTATCTACTAGTATAAAAGCTACATGCTATTTTATATACAGTTTTATATTGAGTGTATATTACCTATGATGCATCTCTTCGTGTACTGTACAGTTTTATATTGAGTGTATATTATCTATGATGCATCTCTTCATGTACTGTACAGTTTTATATTGAGTGTATATTATCTATGATGCATCTCTTCGTGTACTGTACAGTTTTATATTGAGTATATAAATCTATGATGCATCTCTTCATGTACTGTCCGTTTGTTATACAATCTAACTTAAAGCTATTGGTTAGTTCCAAATAAAGGCCACCGTGTGAATAGAGGTCATTCTTATATAAACCGTCACTGATTATTTATATAACAAAAAGACCTCCGACCGAATAATGGTTACCTGTTAATAAAGACCACATGCCAATAAAGGTCATCTATCTACTAGTATAAAAGCTACATGCTATTTTTCTCAAAAGTGGCCTTTGTTTATAGGTTTGGCTTCATTTTAAAGGCAAATTACTTATACAAACGAACTCTTTAAAATGGAACACACATTTTTGTATATACAGAGATCTATTCGATATAACATATTACTGCCGTATATCACAGACCCAAGTTCATATTTGATCGCGATAGGCTTTGATCTCAAAGTACTTATGGCAACGTTAGATGAATAAATTCATATGCAAATTGGTGTAGAACTTCAGTAGAATGTGTTCGCTAACGTTCACAAAGCTTAGCAAAATTTGTTCTGGAAATTATAGTTACTGAACAAACATACTTCCGATTTGGAGCCATGTAATTGCAGTCTGGCTGACATTTTCTCGCTTATATATACTCTGACTTGGGAAAAGTTGGTTCATCACTCCTAATTCTTACTTTCCCTGATGTCGTCATATCAAATATGTTCGTTATAGAGTGAGGTGATAATCTTGCGGACCTTGTATCATAGATCATTGCATCAGAATCAGACCAATGTCGAATCAAAAACATACATTAAATTAGCTAATCAGAAACTTTAATCTTACATACTAAATGTAGTTCAATTTTTTTAGGTCAGCAATGTTATTGTATACATGGAAGATCCCATTTGTAAAAGTTTAGGTAATACCAATACTATTGTAATATGCTATGGAGCAATCTATGAATCATTATATATCACTGTCCTCTGAGGCGCAGTTGGTAAAGCACTAGGTTTGAGAATCCTGACGACTTTGTTGGACATCGCATTTTATTTTTAACTTTTTTTTTCATTTTTAATAAAAAGTTAACTTTATATATATCGATAGGAAAATAAAAATTATGTTTGAAATGTTTTTTTTAATTGAACTATAGTATCATATCGTACCAATACAATGCACAACACGTTAGAGGTGGTTAACGCTGATAAAGTAAAGTCGATAAAGGAGTACAGTGTTTATCGCAATAAAACACTATTTTTGCGCTTTCGGTCAGGATTTTTTGTTGCTTCATATTAAAGTATGATATTTAATCTCTGTAAATGTCATTTTACGTTTTTTTAGCATATAAAGCCAGAACGGATAGGCCTACATTAACACACGCCATGATTCTGATCTTAATTGTTTTTCAGCTGAAACTACATCACACTAGTCTGGTTCCCTGCCTCATATTCCTTGGATTTATCACGTAGTGTCAGGACAGGTAATCCAGACTGCATCACACTTAGTCTGGTTCCCTGTCTCATATTCATAGTGTCAGGGCAGATAATCCAGACTGCATCACACTTAGTCTGGTTCCCTGTCTCATATTCATAGTGTCAGGACAGGTAATCCAGACTGCATCACACCTAGTCTGGTTTTTGCCTGTCTCATATTCATAGTGTCAGGACAGGTAATCCAGACTGCATCACACTTAGTCTGGTTCCATGTCTCATATTCATAGTGTCAGGACAGGTAATCCAGACTGCATCACACTTAGTCTGGTTCCATGTCTCATATTCATAGTGTTAGGACAGGTAATCCAGACTGCATCACACTTAGTCTGGTTCCCTGTCTGATATTCATAGTGTCAGGACAGGTAATCCAGACTGCATCACACTTAGTCTGGTTCCCTGTCTCATATTCATAGTGTTAGGACAGGTAATCCAGACTGCATCACACTTAGTCTGGTTCCCTGTCTCATATTCATAGTGTCAGGACAGGTAATCCAGACTGCATCACACCTAGTCTGGTTTTTGCCTGTCTCATATTCATAGTGTCAGGACAGGTAATCCAGACTGCATCACACTTAGTCTGGTTCCATGTCTCATATTCATAGTGTCAGGACAGGTAATCCAGACTGCATCACACTTAGTCTGGTTCCCTGTCTCATATTCATAGTGTTAGGACAGGTAATCCAGACTGCATCACACTTAGTCTGGTTCCCTGTCTCATATTCATAGTGTCAGGACAGGTAATCCAGACTGCATCACACTTAGTCTGGTTTGTGCCTGTCTCATATTCATAGTGTCAGGACAGGTAATCCAGACTGCATCACACTTAGTCTGGTTCCCTGTCTCATAATCATAGTGTCAGGACAGGTAATCCAGACTGCATCACACTTAGTCTGGTTTTTGCCTGTCTCATATTCATAGTGTCAGGACAGGTAATCCAGACTGCATCACACTTAGTCTGGTTTTGCATGTCTCATATTCATAGTGTCAGGACAGGTAATCCAGACTGCATCACACTTAGTCTGGTTTTTGCCTGTCTCATATTCATAGTGTCAGGACAGGTAATCCAGACTGCATCACACTTAGTCTGGTTTTGCCTGTCTCATATTCATAGTGTCAGGACAGGTAATCCAGACTGCATCACACTTAGTCTGGTTTTGCCTGTCTCATATTCATGGTGTCAGGACAGGTAATCCAGACTGCATCACACTTAGTCTGTTTTTTGCCTGTCTCATATTCATAGTGTCAGGACAGGTAATCCAGACTACATCACACTTAGTCTGGTTTTGCCTGTCTCATATTCATAGTGTCAGGACAGGTAATCCAGACTGCATCACACTTAGTCTGGTTTTTGCCTGTCTCATATTCATAGTGTCAGGACAGGTAATCCAGACTGCATCACACTTAGTCTGGTTTTGCCTGTCTCATATTCATAGTGTCAGGACAGGTAATCCAGACTGCATCACACTTAGTCTAGTTTTTGCCTGTCTCATATTCATGGTGTCAGGACAGGTAATCCAGACTGCATCACACTTAGTCTAGTTTTTGCCTGTCTCATATTCATGGTGTCAGGACAGGTAATCCAGACTGCATCACACTTAGTCTGGTTTTGCCTGTCTCATATTCATAGTGTCAGGACAGGTAATCCAGACTGCATCACGCTTAATCTGGTTTTTGCCTGTCTCATATTCATAGTGTCAGGACAGGTAATCCAGACTGCATCACACTTAGTCTGGTTTTTGCCTGTCTCATATTCATAGTGTCAGGACAGGTAATCCAGACTGCATCACACTTAATCTGGTTTTTGCCTGTCTCATATTCATAGTGTCAGGATAGGTAATCCAGACTGCATCACACTTAGTCTGGTTTTTGCCTGTCTCATATTCATAGTGTCAGGACAGGTAATCCAGACTGCATCACACTTAGTCTGGTTTTTGCCTGTCTCATATTTATAGTGTCAGGACAGGTAATCCAGACTGCATCACACTTAGTCTGGTTTTGCCTGTCTCATATTCATAGTGTCAGGACAGGTAATCCAGACTGCATCACACTTAGTCTGTTTTTTGCCTGTCTCATATTCATAGTGTCAGGACAGGTAATCCAGACTGCATCACACTTAGTCTGGTTTTGCCTGTCTTATATTCATAGTGTCAGGACAGGTAATCCAGACTGCATCACACCCTTCCCGGTAACCTAAAAACGTTTTCAAATACCCGGGGGTAATCTGAAAACGTGTTTAAGCTACCAAGGGGTAACTTGAAACGGGGGGAGTTTGAAAACGTTACACCGGTGTAAATTGAAAGAAAATCAAATCACTCGCCACCGACGAATCCTTCTATGGATGGATACCAAAGGCATCACGATTCATTATTTGACGATTCAAATTCTCTTAAATGGCAATGACTACTAAAGGTGAAGGTTGTCACCAATCGTTGACCTTCCCGGAACAGCACGAAAATGGTACGGCGTTTAAACTGTGCAATCATGGCATTTGAAAAGCGAAATCGGACGAAAGCGTGAAATATTGAATCGTAATGCCTTAGGTATTCATTCATTGAAGGATTCGTGTTTCAAAGCGTAAAAAGGATTCCTGGGTAGTAGAGGGTCTGTGGGGGGGGGGGCTTCACACGCCGGTAGCATGTGGACATTATTACAAAAAGTTGGCTGCGAGAAATTTGTATACATGCATTTTGGTTACAAATCTATATTAGTTTAGCTGTTTCCATTTATGGAGCTTAAATTACTCGAGGCCTTCGAATGTAGATGGTTATGGACTCTAATAACGTAACAAATACACTGATATACGCCTCACCCGCAGTTTTCTGTTACTTTCTAATCACAGTACATGTATTTGGTTCTGTAATTGGGAAGGAAACAATGAAAAACGTCCGTGAATTATTGAAGGGTGGAACCGAGATTCGAATCCACGACATTTCGTTCAGTAATCCACTGCGTCACCACTAAATCTCCCTATCCTCCCATATGCAATGTATATGTTGCCTTTAATAACCAGGAATGGCTCCGAATACCAATTTCAATATTCAAATAATTTGCCCTTCCAAGCAAATGCACAAAATAGCATACAATGTGCAATAAAACGCTTTAATTTCTATAATTTTGAATACGGAATACAGATTTGATTTTCGAATATTCGAGCAACGGAACGATTATTGTACATACATTTTGTATATGTTCCCGATATATACTGATGTACACAGACAGACAACCCACACAAACTATACCATACATGGTGAATCGTTGACGCATCGCCTTACCCGATAAAACCAAAAGTCCCATATAGGCCTAACAATGCTTAACAAAACTGAAGCGGAAACGACAGGTTTTTCTAACAACTGTGAACATATTACCTATGCAAATGGATACATCTGCTGTCAATCGAACTTGCATGAACACAAAATAGGTTTATCATGAATTCATTCATCATAGCTTGGTATTTTATATAAGTACGCCTCTCTCAAAGCGAGCTAGTCCCGTTGGGAGAGTGACTCGCATATTCATTAATAATTCAAACTAACTGCCTCATTTAATTACCCGCCCGTACAGAGCTAGCGTGATAAAAATAGCTTGATAAACATGACAAAACTCATTTATATGTAAGTCGAAGTTACACGCAAATAGTGCTTTCATTCTGTGGAACAATATTATCTGCAGTTCGCTTGGTCTTATTACACATTAAGGCTAAATTTTTATATGACGATAATAGGCAAGTATGCTCTTTGTGAGTAAATGTATTGAAGAGCGAATCACTACACAAGCAAATAAGTTTCAAATGTTTGATATACTGAAAACTTTAACACGTTTTCACTGGTTTGCACCAATAGTGAGGGTGGTTTGGAAACCATACCATCTTTAACAGTGCAAGAAGGTCCACCGCCCCCGCCTCCTCCCGTAAGCAAACTGGAAAACTTACTTATATAGGAAACGTGTCTGGTCACGTGAGACAATCCAAATCGACACCAGTCCTTCATAAAAAAGAATGGTTCGTAACCATCATTCATGCCTGTTAGTCCATATAATGTAATACGGAAGTGATTCACGTATGACTTGATAAAATCCACATAAGTGTAACAACTGTATATAAATTCTTACCAAGACATTCGCCTGATCTGATGGAATAATACAAAGTACATGTGGCCGTAAATAATGCCGTCAACACAAGCAGTAGAAAACTCCAGTTTGTGGCGTAAATTAGGTAGGTATATGCGTGGCCCTTAAAGAATGTATTTGTTTCATAAATACAATCTCCAACTATCCACACAATAAATCCACAGGCTACCAGGGTGCGATAGATAATGTACACCTTCTGATTGAATGGCCACTGAAAATATAAATGATAGAGAAATAGATATAACAGGCGTAATAAGGAAAAATGAACATACATGTATACAGAATGCGCAAATTACTACGCAAACATTCATGTAGCTTCGGAATTGATCTTGATATTGTAACAGAGATTTATATCTGGGGACTTCAGCATTGGAAATAGATATTTCTAAAATTTAACTTTTCTTTTTCAATATGAACTTCAAAAATATTCTTGTAGGGATCTCTTATGGTTTCTAGTTGAATCGCATGGTTGTTTCGTTAGTTTAAATATATTTATTTCAGAAAATACACCATAAAGAAATACAGTCTAAAATAAAGACCAAAATTAGAATGATAGACATTCCTGTTCTTCATACGTTGAAATACATCATGTATAGACAATTGACAATTAACTTGTAGACCATATCAAGGTTGAGTTGTAAGAAGAGAATATAAAGAATGATGGAGAATCAGAAAGGAAAACAGAAGTTTAAGTAAGGAACCAATCTTATTGGAATCAAACCGCTTTGTTGAGTGTATAAAAAGATGTATACAGCATCAAATATTCTAAAGTTGTCGTCAAGTGTGACATTGTTATTATTATACAGGACTAGGCGAAGTGCTACTGGACAAATACGTGAGACAGATTCAAGCACAATCTGCCTTAGGTTAAGATACAACGAATATGAAATGATAAGTGTCTTCAACTTCACCACAACTACACAAGGAGAAGATGTCAAATTTCTGTCAAAAAGATGTTTGTTTAAAAAACAATCTGTTCTAAGACGTGAATGTAACACTTGAGACCTTCGTGTACCGTAGTAAAATAGAAGATTTGTCTTTGGCTTATTTGAATTTAGATAGGTTTTAAATCACAGGACAGTATCAATACCTTTCTCATTATTGGTGGCTTTGTTACGTACGGGTTTCTAAAACTTTCCTATATTTTTCTGGAACTCGTGGTTTACTGTGTGCTGATGATTGTCGCGTTGTAGGCTTATCGTAATTTTTTAGAATCTAAGTTGTGTCAGTTAATAACCTACTGGCAGCCTGACACAATATCACGAGGAGTTCAGTTAAACTATAATTTTAGACACCATGTGGTTATTCAATTTGAACGATTCAGAAGATATCTAAAATAATATTCTAACATGTCATCACAATCGTATGGTTTAATACGTTATTGCACATTCGTATAGTTAATTTTATAAAAAATGACAGGCAGGCATATGATATAGAAATACGCAAATTTACATACATAGGTAAATAGTTTGCAAGTACCCAGCCCAATATTATAAGGCATATCAGTAACTAACGCCATATTCACAATTTGAACAAACTTGATAGAGGTCTACCGGATGATGCTACACGCTCTAGACATTATAGTTTCTGGCGGGATTTTTTTATAAGCCTATGTAAATTCAAATTATCCCTGGGGCGGAGTCAATTTTGACGGACAGAAGCACTGATGAGTTAAAAATGAGTATACTACTAGTATTTAGATTACACATTTTAAAGCTTCAACGATGTACTTACTTACTTAACGTGTATACAAAAAGGTTTCTTTTAAAGAGTGTCATAATCATTGGTCTAGTGAGTACCAGTTATGGAGTGTACAACATACTAACTTTATGCATTCTTGCTTGCTTATGTTAAAACTTCTTATTTCTGTCACGAGGATATTTTCATCCAGTTTAAGACATCATTTTGTTCCAACACAATACAGATTATCAAGTATCCAGCCCTGATTTATTGTCTAGAAAGGATACGTGAATATTAATCACAATTATACTCTCCGCCTGTTCAAATTACCATCCAGCTGTCATTTAGTCATTTGGTATTACATTAATGAATATAGTGGAATATTAATATAAGCATCGTAACAAACAGACAGCCGCCCTGGGCATAGTCAGATTAATACTGTCATACATTAATTTAGATATATTGCCGTTCTTTAAGAGGCTGAACATAGACTTTCTACATGATACGCCAGTATTCCCCCTTTTGTCTTAAAATACTTAAAATGTTAACGTTTTGTATTCTGTGGAAATAATTCAGTGTCTTTAGCCGAATATTAATTATGTTTCACACTGTGGTGTGTGTAATAAGAGGGAAAGATGGCCTATATCGCTCACATGACAATCATTGTGTACTCATTAAAACATTGTTTTGAACCTGTGACCTAGTTTTTGACCCCAGATAACCCATGTTAGAACTTGACCTACGTATAAACAAGACAAACATTCTGACAATGTTTGGTGAAGATCAAATCAAAACCATGACAACTACATCTTAGACATGGTTTTCTTAAGATTTGACCTCGTGACCTAGTTTTTTACCCCAGATGACCCATGTTCGAATTTGTCTTTCATATCATTAAGACAAACATTCTGACAAGGTTTGGTGAAGATCCAATCAAATTTTTACATACATTGTTAATAAGGTTTTCCTAAGATTTGACATCGTGACCTAGTTTTTGCGCCTAGGTGACTCATATCTAAAATTGTCCTTAAAATCATTAAGACAAACAATCTGACAAGGTTTGGCCAAGATCCAATTAAAACCGTGACATTTAGAGCTTTTACAAGATTTTTACCTAAGATTTGACCTGGTGACCAAGTTTTTTACGCCGGCTGACCCATGTTCGAACTTGACCCACATATCATAGAGGCAAACATTCTGACAACGGTTGGTGAAGATCCAATCAAAACTGTGACATCTACAGTGTTAACAAAGTTTTCTTAAGATTTGATCTAGTGACCTAGCTATTGAGCTCAGATGACCCATATTTGTATTTGACCGTTATGTCATAAAAACATACAATTTGACAAAGTTTAGTGAAGATCCAATCATTACTGTGAAATCTACAGTGTTAACATAGTTTTTCATAAGATTTGACCTAGCAATCTTGTTTTTCACCCAAGATTACCCATGTTCGATCTCGTCCAAGATATTATCAAGACAAACATTCTGACAAGGTTTCGTGATGATCCAATCAAAACAGTGATTTTTAAAGTGTTCACAAGGTTTTCCCTTATTTGGCCCTGATGACCTAGTTTTTGACCCCAAATAGCCCAATATCGAACGTGTCCGAGATTTTGTCGATATTAACGTTCTGACCCAATTTTGCTAAAATTGAACTAAAAATGTGGCCCCTAGTGTGTTCACAAGGTAAAGTTTGACGACGCACAACGCCGGACAAAGACTGATCAAAAAAGCTCACCCTGTCACTTGTGACATTGTGAGCTAAAAATCAATTGTTATTTCATAACGAGTAGATAAGTTGAGTAAATTACGTCGATGATAAAACATGGCGAGCAAGAGCATGTACGACAGAAATAGTTTTTAAACGAAAACAAGTTAAATGTTTGTACGGCGCAAAATCGCATCCGGCAATTCAATACTAGAATGTGGCCTATGTAACATTTTTTATCAGGATGTGCAAAGTTTCAGATCAAACGAATTTGTTATTATGACTTAAGTGATCCCGAAACTAAAGTGATCATCTACCCATCAAAAATATAAGCCGTTGATGTTTCATGAATCTCATGAATCTGGTCATATGGTTCTACAGTTCACACGGACATATTTTGTATTGAGCTCCGAAATCGATACTTAATTAATGACACTTGCGTAAACAAGTCAGTGTCCACGCTCGCGATTATAAAATTAGTCTGTGTGAATATGTTTATAATGTTTTGTTTATTTGCGACATGTTGCTAAAATAAATACATCGAAACGTATAAATACCGTGTTCCGTATCTTATAACACGATTAAATGATTATTACAACACACCGACGATCGCTCCAAAATGTAATAAACACAGCGAATTTCTCTAATAATTTATACATCGAAGTTCATTTAGATCGAACAATTTTTCCTAAGTCTTTGACATAAAGAGTTTCGGTTGCATTTTCAAGAGCACGACCATTCGGGCTACCAAATAGCAAGATGCACTAGACTGGACCAGTAAGCTATTGATTGTCGTTCGGACCTGCCTTAATGTCGAACCCTGTCGTCACAGTGCCCATATAAATACTAAACTAGTTCTCGTTGTAGCCCACCAGACAGAGTCAAATTATCAGTCGACTGAAACCACTTTTATTGAAATATTGACACGTTTCTAGTAATGTATAGGTGATTTTCATTGACGAGACGACAACGATATTAAACAGCTACTAGCATTCGGTGAATGTCACGTGATCATTGAGACTATTAGCGAGTCCGATTAACAACTTGAATAATACACAGTCTGTATGTACACATGAACACCACTTAAAAGTAGTTTTGCTTCATCCTCAGTAATATAACACAATGCTTGATAGTGTACTAAATTCAACGCCATGTTTGTTTACTATAGTAGGATTGGATTCGGTTCGTTTATTGACAGATGGGCAGATTCATTCCCGTCGTTGTTTATCGAGCTCGCTCCATTCTTAGACTATAAATAGCGACTGCGTCATCAAGCTAACACTAGTTGGTGTGAGTAACACGTGACCTCGCTCTACTTCTGTTTTGTTTATATCACGTGAGGACCATTGTGGATATTTCGGGCACTATCAGTAATCTGCTTCGGTGCAAGAAGCTGCGATTTTGCATTGCCACTTAAAAATAAGCATTCCAGAGTGTACGGCGACTCCCGTCGCCTTACAATAAGACGTGCAGGATTTCGGACTGTAATGGGCACCTCCAGGAAACAGCTTTTCATTACAAGTGTATTTTTATTCTCTTTTAGAATCTGTAAGACATTTTTTTTTCAAATACTAGCAAATTACATCGTCCCATCATTTAGATTTTTTTATTTTTAGTGCCACACCCCCTCTTTTCATTTTTGCACAAATTTGAAAACCATGGCATAGTTAGAAAAAAAAATGCATACGAAACTTTATTTTTGTAGAAATGATTTATGTTTTGGTTTTCATTTTGGACCCATACATTTAACAAAATGACTTTTAGCAACAAATGATCATTGCTTTTAACAAATGTTTCATCTAAAATTTAAACGCATGTGCATAAAACTGACACCCGTTTTCAAAGAAGCAAAAAATGCTCATTTGTTCAAACAACTATAACCAGTGCCCCTTTGTTTTTGTCAATCACGATATAATCTCTGGGTTACATTCATTTACACTGCGAATTTTATTTATAACAATAGTCAGAAGACATTTTGTGTCAACAGAAAAATGTTGGAAGAGGAAATGTAAAACGTGTACACACAACGTCGTCTTGTGAATATATTTGATATAGTAAAACATATGCTCTTGATATACTTGTCAACCGTTCCCAGGACCCATATTGTTCCCGTTGCTCTGTGGTTGGTTTTTTCAATTAAACACTAAAAGGAATTATGAATGGCTTCAAAGCATAATTATTTTAAACTTATCGTTTGACTGGGTGTATTTTCTTAATTCTATTCTAATGGTATCATGTTGAATCGATACGATTCATCCTCACGCTTCAACTTGGCAGGTCTTTGGAATGGTCTACAATTTACGGTATACCCTTCTCTAACCAAAGAACAAATATTTCTTAAGACACTACGTAATTCACAGATGTTATAACTACAATTTTGTTGTTCTCCATGCTGTCTGAATTATGACACTCATTTTTTCCACCTTTGTCTGCTGCGTTTGCAATGTTCGAGGAAACCTATTTTGATCACGCGATACTATGCCAGATGGAATAAAATACAGTGAAACGCTGAAAACCGGACTCCTCCCGGACTGAGTCAAATCTTAAGTTTTCTGAGAATTCCCTTTTAATAGAGAACTTCGGATAAAGTCCAAAATGTTTTCATTCTCCGTCATGTTAAAAACTTTAATACAATACAAGTCGTATAATGATTGTACATGTACTCATGTACTTAT
The DNA here is from genome assembly GCA_964023205.1 of Lutraria lutraria. NCBI lineage: Eukaryota > Metazoa > Mollusca > Bivalvia > Venerida > Mactridae > Lutraria > Lutraria lutraria. The sequence goes on along the minus strand of OZ026844.1, from coordinate 26,808,604 downwards.
ATAACAACTAAGCAAACAGTTCATTTAAGTAGCAGATTGTATGTCCCGACTACACTATAAGAATAAGAACGAAATGATATACAAGCGTGGAATGTTTATGCTTTGTAGTAGCTCAGTCTAGTTATATAATCAAAGCACTGAGAGTACTGTCAGGAACAAAGTTTAAATGTGTTAGATTAAAGGCCTGTCCCTGTCGACAATTTGATGAACAGTTCACAAAATGCTCATAAGCTTATTCATGAATAGTTCTTGAAATTAGTCATGACATACAGTGAGAAATTACTAGCTGAAAACCCAAACAAACCTTCAGCGCTTTGATTTGTATACACACATTGAATTATCTGCACTGAACTTCTGACCCTGTGTCATTATGTAAACTCTCTACACTGAAATTGTGGCACTACTTTTGTGAATGAAACTATTTCCAGTATGTAGCAAATCTTGTCACGAGGACATATTATGAATGAACTTTAGTCTGGATGAATACTTAATTATTATACTGTTTAAATTGCAAAATATTTTCTGTGCTTTCAAAATCAACAGAATCCTGCAGTATATCTCCAACATTTATCAAAACTGCAAAGTCTGCAATGTATGCTTATACAACAAGTGGTACTATTTTTCAACGCGGATGAGAGACGTCACTGTTTTGTCGCTACAAAATGTGGTGTACACCTATAGGAATTCCGTTCCTAAAAATGAAAACAAGTATCAAAATTCTGAGGCAATCTCGCATGAAGTATTGACAAAAAGAGACAACGCAATGATGCGTAAGTTAATAATTATTCTGTAATGACGGCAAATATGGGATTCTTGAGATTATGTTTGAACTGTTCCGCTTGATTGTCAGACTGTAGTTAATGTAACTTGACTGGCTGAATGGTTATATCAAGTTTCACCAATTTTTTAGATTTAAACTTAAATCATAGATATATACTAAACCAAATATCATAATTATTTAATAAGTCTTCTATAAACCAATATCACACGTATTCATATCATTTTTAACAACGATAACATTGACTTCGTATACGTGACTATATCACAACATTTTGTCTTAAGATAACTATAAATGAATAATTCAAGGAAAAGTGCCTCAGATATTTGATAACTTTCTTCGTTAATTAGATATTTTGACTTAAAGATATTCCGTATACTAAGTATGAATCCCGCGGACAATTACGTAAAATATTATATACATACATGTATATTAGTCCTTGGTGTAAATAAATTTATATTGAATAAACATTTTGCACAGCTTACATGCGTTATATATTATCATATGGCTGTCATTATAATGCTGGTATGATGCCATGGACAGTCCTAAAATATTCACATTATAATCAGACTGAAAAATCAGTTGCATATTGATTTTATGAACTGGTGCATGATTACATGTTGACATGATGAACTATCATCATATCTTGGAGTGATGAACTGTCATCTAATGTTGGCATGATGAACAGTCCTAAAATATTGACATGATGCACAGTCCTAATAAACTGGCATGATGAACAGTCCTCAAATATTATTAATATGATAACATGATTATGTCCATTAACTATTTTGTCAACATTTCTGTCCAAAGTCTCCCATCAATACCTTCAGTGTATTAATTATAATCAATTCGTTGTTCAGTTAAGACGAATCAGATCAGTGTTGTTTTCAACAGAGTTTTACAAATACGCGTGTAATGTTGGTTCTAAAGACGTTTGTGAGGTCGATATTTGACCATAGCATGTTACAGACTAAACAACAAATACGTTTGATCGAAACCTGGTCTTATTCTATTCAGACAGATAACAAATGAGGTTTTTTTTTGTTCAGTACAAATGTTTTATCCGTGAATTGTTCACACCAACAATATAGTACAATGTATCTATCTACAATAGATTTAATATATATGTACAGCGTCCCACACTATCTGGTAAAACATTGTCTCTCTCACAGACAAAATAATATGAGACTCTCAGGGAAAAGATCAAAGTAATTGTTTCTCTCCCAGATTTCACAGAGAATGTTCCTATTGACCTAATTCGCAGCATCCTCTTGATTTAAAATACGCTACACAAAACGACATGAGTGAAAGAAGCCATAATCATCATGAGCTGTTTGTTTTATCTGATCAACAACTGTACCCTCCTACATATAGGAACCAAACCTAGAAAAGCTGAAACCTCAAAGTTTTAGATTAGAAGTTTGTAGGAATATAAATCAATACCACAGTTGAATATATATACAGTAGAACACTGTTACACATGTACAGTCAAACATGCTTGCTGTCACATGTAAGTCACTGTGTGAATAAAGGCGCATTCTTTGAAAAATTGTCATTGATGACTTAGAATAAACTGACCTCCAATCAAAGACAATCTTTTAATAAAGGCAACATTTTGTCTTTCCAAGGATGACCTTAGTTCAGATGTTTGATTGTATTGAATTCCGGGGATCCTCCTTTCCTTGATGTATGTCTTAATCTACAATTAGAACCACGAAGCACGGATTTCGCCTTCATGCGCGTAACTATTACGATGTATATATAGTATACCGGGCCCGTATTACCAAACTGATCTATGGAATCGTAATTCTAAGGCATTTCTTGTATCGATTAAATATGTAACGTTGTTCATGATTCTCCAGTAATGACAGTCAATTAGTTAATTGGCGATTCATGGCGTGCTTATTCCCACAGACAAAATGACAGCAGAACACTTCTACTATCTAGATAATTTCAGGAATTATATCAATGTACTTAAATAAAATTAATAACTAGCCCATTAGCAATTAATCTACACTTACCGGGAATCGGCTGTCGAGAATGTACGCTAGAAGTATAGCATGGTCAGTTTATTTAACTGATCAAAATGGCACAGAAAAAAACAATTAAATAATTTCTTAAATTTCCTATGTTTCTAAGTTCAACAATTGGCTTTTCAAAACTTGTGTCAGGAATTATTACAATGAAATAAAAAAAAAGCTATATTCATTTTGGCTATATCCGCAAATGTCTTAAGAATCAGACAGCTTAGCTAGAACGGATCACTCACAGAAAATTGACATACATTAAATGTCATTCGTTAAACAGTTCAATAGATAAAGTATAATACAGCCTGTCGTTTACAGACATACACAGTGTCCGTTTTCTTTTTCTGATGACGTGTGCTTGCTTCAGCGGGCATACCATTGCTTTTCAGCGATATTTTAGTTATATACGGTGGCCGGTTCACCTTCAAGTTACAAGTTTCCCTTTATTGTATGCTGACCAGTACTAACTTACCCTTCTATAAGGAACCGGCAACTTCACCTAAAAAGGATGAAAATCGACATTTTTCTGAAATCTTCATAGAAGGATATGACCTGCCGCAACCAGGATTCGAACCCGGATCACTCACCGGGACCACATTTACAGTCTGTGATGTTCACCCGGATCACTCACCGGGACCACGTTTACAGTCTGTGATGTTCACCCGGATCACTCACCGGGACCACGTTTACAGTCTGTGATGTTCACCCGGATCACTCACCGGGACCACGTTTACAGCCTGTGATGTTCACCCGGATCACTCACCGGGACCACATTTACAGTCTGTGATGTTCACCCGGATCACTCACCGGGACCACGTTTACAGTCTGTGATGTTCACCCGGATCGCTCACCGGGACCACGTTTACAGCCTGTGATGTTCACCCGGATCGCTCACCGGGACCACATTTACAGCCTGTGATGTTCACCCGGATCACTCACCGGGACCACGTTTACAGTCTGTGATGTTCACCCGGATCGCTCACCGGGACCACGTTTACAGTCTGTGATGTTCACCCGGATCGCTCACCGGGACCACATTTACAGTCTGTGATGTTCACCCGGATCGCTCACCGGGACCACATTTACAGCCTGTGATGTTCACCCGGATCGCTCACCGGGACCACATTTACAGTCTGTGATGTTCACCCGGATCACTCACCGGGACCACGTTTACAGCCTGTGATGTTCACCCGGATCGCTCACCGGGACCACATTTACAGTCTGTGATGTTCACCCGGATCACTCACCGGGACCACATTTACAGTCTGTGATGTTCACCCGGATCACTCACCGGGACCACGTTTACAGCCTGTGATGTTCACCCGGATCACTCACCGGGACCACATTTACAGTCTGTGATGTTCACCCGGATCACTCACCGGGACCACGTTTACAGCCTGTGATGTTCACCCGGATCGCTCACCGGGACCATGTTTACAGCCTGTCACGTTCACCCGGATCGCTCACCGGGACCATGTTTACAGCCTGTGATGTTCATTGATATATATATACATGTATGTGACACTTTTGGAATCTGAACAAAATGCTATGTAATAGATTGAAAACAAGTTCTACAATTTTAATAGTAACACTTGAGCAATTACAATGTATATGTACTGTCTTCCCGTTGACCAATAACGAATGTTTTCCAGAATAAGGTTCCTGAAAAGTGCAATCATTAATTTGGCTCAGAGACAACGCTTAGTCACGACAGAATAAATATAATGAAAGTAATCGGCCTAACCATTACCGTAATGGCTTTATAAATTTGATTTGTCTTGTATTAGTAATGTTCAGAAGATATCTACGGAATCCTATTAGTTCTATGTGAAAATGTGAAATGTCATCCGTCGCACGACATTGCGATACGAGACCGCGACAATGCGATACGACATCGCGACACATCATACCAAAATCGGCAACTCGATTTACGAAAATGCGAATCGACATCGTGACATTTTGAAGAATGTCATACGGCGTTGTTGTCCATCACATTGTCGTGCTTCGCTTTTGTTGGGCGACGAACGCCATTTCACATTGCACTAACAAGATTCCGTAGATATCCGAATAATAACGTCTAGATCGTTTTAAACCTGCTTTCTTCGACTTGTCATTTTCTCAAGCTTTTTCTTTATTTCCTCTACATAATCTGTGTTAGTCAAGAGCTTCTAAGCTATACAGTTCTCCAAGTATCAGCGAGTACAGACAGGACAAAACTTACACAACGGTCATTTTTACGGTATTTATAGTACCTCTCGAAAATACCTATCGCTCGATCAATTTATGTAGATATAAAATTTAATGGAATAAAAATTCAATAACGGAGAATAAAATTACCTACCCGTAGGTATAAATTTGATGTTCATGATTTAATTATAAGTGCAAGTAAAACCATTTTATTTTTGTCTAGAATAAAGTTTGATGTGTTATCTGTTGTTTTTCAGTCGTAAATTTTAAGAAAATCTATTGAGCCGTTTTTATTTCATTAAAGCTTTAAACGATAGCATTACCTTATAAAGACCTCATTCGCTTTCAAGAACGTCGTTTCAAACACACGCCATGTTCATAGGCACTCGATTCGTGATTTTTGTACGTTTACATACGTTATTTTTCAATTTCACTCATCAAACAACGCAAATCTGTCGAAAGAAAAATCTTCATTTCTTTTCCTTTATTGAGTGTATAAAAACACCAAGGTAGTGCAGTCGCCATCTTTTCGATTGACGAAGTGACGAAAATAAGGGTGGGTCCCGGCTTTCCTTCTAATCTGCACGTGCTTTCCGGGAAACTTTGCTTTCGTTGTAGTGTGCCCCAACTTTGGCAATCAAGATGGCTGAATCAAGTGCTTCATTACTCACTTTTATTAACATAGCCGTTTTGGTGAAAAATACGTGTATATCTCTATATAGCTCATAAAAACTGTACGGGACTTTTTCCATACTTGATTGTTTGCAACCATGGAAACAATTAAGCACTTGTACTCGTAATTTTAATTAACATTGTATACAGCTACATATGCTCAGTAAAAATCAATCTAGGTTCATGGTCCTGATTTGACTCCACTTACAGATGCAAATTATCATCATTTTCATACGACAAACAGCTGCCCTATGTTGCACTTACATATTTAAAATATTTTTGTACTCCGGATTTATTTTATTCGTTTTGAATTACTCGGTGTACTCCGAGTGCACTCCAGATTCCATGGAGTATTTCGAATCAAGTCCGACCCAGGTGCAGATCAACAACGTCCATCCAGGACTGCCATGGATGACTACAGTGCCACCAGCGTTGTACTTCCGGTTTGACAGGGTTTCACCAGGTCATTCATCCGGGACCAACCGAGAGTCAACCCGGTGTAACGTTTTCAAGCTCCCCCCTTTTCAGTATACCCCCAGTAACTTAAAAACGTTTTCAGATTCCCCCGGAAATTTTAAAACGTTTTTAAGTTACCGGGAGGGATACAATTAAGAAGTTTTGAGATTACCCCTCCATTTTCAAATGCCCTACCCGGTAATCTGAAAACGGTTACCCCGGGCGCTTTGAAAACATTTTCAGATTACCCCTGGGGGCGCTTTGAAACGTTTTCAGAATACCCCGGGTAATAATTTGAAAATTCATAATAAGAGAGAGCTTGCACACGAATAAGGAGATTACAATTTCAAACACATAAATGCAAGGGTATTCTATTCATAAAAAGAAATTACGGGACACAGATAATCGTCCCGATCCCGGTAATCCGAGAGTACGGCGTTCGTGGGTTTTATTGTATATGTACAAGAACATGCGAACTCGTCTTGACTATAAAACACTATTTGAAATCGACTGATGCATTTTATAGAACGGTGCATGTGTTTTCATGTTGCTATGTAGAAAGCAGAAGTGTTTAGTTGATGCAAGCAACTTATTTAAACTCTACTTTCTATTCATAGTTCTTGCTTCATTTATATGGACAAATTACTATAAGCGAAAGTATGTAGGCCTATGCATAACTTATTGATTTTCGTCTATAGGAAATGTCTTATATTTGCATAATATAAAATAAATGATAGATTAAATACTCTATATTAATATATTCAACAGCAGTCTCGTATAAAATGTTTATGCCAAACATTTGTTCAGATTTCTCTAGCATAATAGTGACCAAACTTCGATTCATAACGAAGACAAAAGCAATATTTGATAACATCACAACAGGCGCTTATTGATAGAAACGTCTGATAAAATCAACAGCAGACACAATAACCAACCATTTTCTGTAATATATCTTGCTGACTTTATTCAACGACAGATACACCATTTATACATGCATTCAGGCATCCAGTATACACAGACAATATGTTATTATTTTGTCATTGTGTTCGATGAAATAACTTCGATTTTTCGGCAACTCCGATTAATTACAATATTGTAAATAATGAGACACGTGGGAGATATAGTAAAAGTCTGACACGTAGTGGGGCTGGTACAGAGTCGAAGTAACTGTTGTTGCGTTCTTAGAATATAGACTAATAATGGAATTCAACAGACAATTGTATTAATTTGACCATGGCTATTCTTATACAGTGAAACTTCTCCAAAGCAGCAACCTTTGGTAGTAGCAATAGTACGTTGTTGTTCGAGGGTTGATGCTCTAAAGAGGTTAGATTAATAATTAAATCGTACCGTTGGAAAAAAATAGGTTGTTGTTGAAGGGAGATTGTTGCTCAAGAGAGGACCACTCTCTTCGGAAGTTCCTTTGTTCAACAGAAAACGATAAATCATTCTTTAAAATAATGTTGGTCTGCGTTTACGTGACCGACACATTCAAAGGACTCCCGACCAAAAATGTTTTAAACGTTTCCGTTCTTTTATCCATGTTTTCGATACAAACAAATGATATAAACAAAGATAATGCTAACTAGTCGACCAACTATTAAAGGTTGGGGTAGTAAAACCGTATACGAACTTTTTGTAAGAATGGCCTTATTTATCAAAATCACTCAAATATTGTTTCACTGTACTGGCGAAAATAACTACAATGTATACATATATTACATTGTATACACTGGTTAATAACTAGGCTGAACTGAAATCTCAAGTCTGCGAGAGCCGAAAAGAGATTTAACTGTCAATTAAAGTTGAATTAAACGCGTAGGCTTTTTCGACACATTTCCATAAGCGGAGCTTCTGCATGCAAATAACAAAAAAGTAGGCGGTAATTAAATTTCCCCAGACTGAGACTATTGCTTCCATGGCACGCAATTAAAGTCGGTTATCTGAAATTTTCTGATTGCTGTATGGTATGATGATGATGATAATGATAAAAATAATGATGATAATGAAGAATTGAAGATGTGTTACAGATGATAATGACGTCGTGTTGGGGTGGTATATGATTACTTTACGCGGGACAATAGTCAGTTGTATATGTTGAGAAGGACTATAAATAAATAGTTGAGAGCACTGCTTTTGCAACCTGTCCGCCGATCATGATAAAAATCATCAATAAAATATCGTAAATCCTATACACACTAATGTATACTCAAAACCAATAAAAGCTGACCACGCATTGTTCCATACATGTGACTGAGGTGTAAAAAACAATCACGGATAGGCAAAACAACACGCATGACCATATATTCATTATTGAAAAAAAGATAACATATGATTTATTACAAACATATAAACACTATCATTTATCCAGCATAATGATGGCAACACATTTTATATTTCTCAAGGGCAAAGCTGTGCCTTTCATTGGTACAATTTATGATATTAAGCATATTTAATATCACAAGAAAATCTATATATATCACGCACATACGCACACTCATAAATGTACATATCTTTCGAATAATTCTGAGCTTAAAGTTAAGGTAAAAGTTTTGTCTATTTTAGTATCACCCCTTATGAAAGGGCCAGCCAAGTTGGCATATGAGACACCTATCTTTTGTTCGCACAGTACCTCCCGAATCGCGTCTATTTTTTGTGCCTGGCTGTTATGGTTATTTAACTAGATGGCGGTTCACCGACCGACCGCATCGATCATTTCTTACCCAGTTTCTTCTGACCAGTACCAACTTACCTATTCACAAGGAGCGGGAAACATCATCGCATTTAAAGGAATCGACATTTACGTCAAAATTTCATAGCAGAGTATGACCTGCCGCAACCGGGAGTCGAACCTTGATAGCCGTAATAACTATAAGCCTATATACGTCAATAACCACTGAACCAAAGCCACGACCGGAACATTAGATTATTTTCTTCCCTTGCGGTCCGCATGATACAAAATATATGTACTTAATCGTTTACCACAATCATTTCTCATTGTTGTAATAGTTAACAAAGCTTATTATGGCTTGCTAAAACATTTTAACGATATTCTTGAGCTTTAAAATGTTAACAAAACAGTCTCCATAGTAACATGAAGAAAACATACATAACAAAATACACGACATTTTATTTTGCAAGTGGAATGTTCGATATTAAAGGCATATTCAACTACCTACATACACTTGGGTCAATACAAACGTAATATTTTACACACTAAGTATTCACTTGTATACAATTATTAATTCCGACAGCTGTTTCAATGTAAAATGACGCGTTTCAATGTTTTATAGAAATAAATTAAAAGACGAATACATATGCAATAGTCTAAAAATCCTGCTGTGTAATACATGTATAAAAATGTTTATCAAACGAGACGTTGTTTATTGTGATGTCACATATAGCCATTTTGTCCAGCGGTCTGTTTGAGGTGGCGTGATATTGTTTTAGAGGATGCCCCTTTCGAATTCATCTATGAATGTATGAAACTGTACAGCCGAATTAGTTAGACTATTTGTCCATCAGTTCCTTACAACATGAATTACACGATCTTTCTTTAAATGAACAATCGATATAATACTAACCTGAGACTGTACAAAGACTCTTGGGTCATCATGACCGAGTCCAAGACTCTCCGCCCGAAATTCATAATTTACACACTCGACACAACTCTCCTTTATTGTCATGGCAGAAATAATCCTTAGTCACTTCACAGAGTGTTTCAAGTGTAGTCTGTCAGGTCGTCATTAGAATTCAACAAACAAAAAACAATGATAGCATATGTCAGTGAAATGATTAAACAATTATCCGAGTGTACATTAAACAGACCACAGAACTCAATTGTGTCACAAGTCGCAAAGTGTGCGCGTGTTTTGCACGCGGAGCTTTTTTGCTTCAACCTGCTTGTCGTCCAAACAAATTACCTCCAACAAATGTCGTTCGTTTTCTGTAAACTAGCTCAAAATCTGTCCAATACTGATCGTTTGCAGCAGCTGCCGAGTTAAAAGCAGACGAATTCAGACTAACGATTAATGGAATGGTTTTAGCAAAGCGAATTGTTATAGCCTATTACGCTGAGAAAGTCATAATTCATTTATGGAACATTTTACGAAACTCACTAAATAGCAAAAACTATTTTATTCCTATTTTAAGATATCCCATGAGGATATATAGTTATTGTCACATATCTATAAATGACGCCGCTCCATATACATCGGACACATCATCTACGTGTATTTCGTTACATTGACATTGAATGCACATTCTCGCTTTAACATGTTTTTAGCTCACCAGAGCACGAATGTGCTCAGGGTGAGCTTTTGTGATCGCCCTGCGTCCATCGTGCGTCGTGAAGTGGCGTCCATGTTTACTTAAAACAACATCTCCTGGAATGATCCTTGGGTGGTCCCCTTTCAAAGTTGTTCAAAAAATTAAATTTCATTAAAAACTGGTTGCTATGGCAACAAATAGAAAAAACTTAAAAAATCTTCTTGTCCGAAACCACAGGGCCTAGAGCTGAGATATTTGGTATGTAGCATTGTCTAATGGAACTCTGCAAAGTTTGTTCAAATTATTCCCCTGGGGTCAAAATTGGCTCCGCCCTGGGGGTAACTTGATTTTACATAGACTTAATAGGAAATTTAAAAAATCTTCTTGTCAAAAACTACAATGCCTAGAGCTTTGATATTTGGTGTGTAGCATAGTCTAGTGGACCTCTACCAAGTTTGTTCAAATTATTGCCCTAGGGTCAAAATTGGCCCCGCCCCGGGGGTCACTTGATTTATATAGAATTATATAGGAAAATTAAAAAAATCTTCTTCTCCGAAACCGCAAGGCCTAGAGCTTAGATATTTTGTATGTGGCATTGTCTAGTGGACCTCTACCAAGTTTGTTCAAATTATGGCCCCGGGGTCAAAATTGGCCCTGCCCTGGGGTTTATTCTATTTTATATAGGACAATTTAAAAAATCTTCTTCTCCGAAACCACAAGGCCTAGAGCTAAGATATTTGGCATATAGCATTGTCCAGTGGACCTCTACCAAGTTTGTTCAAATTATTGCCCTAGGGTCAAAATTGGCCCCGCCCCGGGGGTCACTTGATTTATATAGACTTATATAGGAAAATTTAAAAAATCTTCTTCTCCGAAACCGCAAGGCCTAGAGCTTAGATATTTTGTATGTGGCATTGTCTAGTAGACCTCTACCAAGTTTGTTCAAATTATGGTCCCGGGGTCAAAATTGGCCCTGCCCTGGGGTTTATTCTATTTTATATAGGAAAATTTAAAAAATCTTCTTCTCCGAAACCACAAGGCCTAGAGCTAAGATATTTGGTATGTAGCATTGTCTAGTGGACCTCTACCAAGTTTGTTCAAATTATTGCCCTAGGGTCAAAATTGGCCCCGCCCCGGGGGTCACTTGATTTATATAGACTTATATAGGAAAATTTAAAAAATCTTCTCCGAAACTGCAAGGCCTAGAGCTTAGATATTTTGTATGTGGCATAGTCTAGTGGACCTCTACCAAGTTTGTTCAAATTATGGCCCCGGGGTCAAAATTAGCCCTGTCCTGGGGTTTATTCTATTTTATATAGGAAAATTTTTAAAAATCTTCTTCTCCGAAACCACAAGGCCTAGAGCTATGATATTTGGTATCTAGCTTTGACTAACGGACCTCTTTTAAATCTGTTCATATAATGGCCATGGGATAAAAAACGGCGCAGATGGGTCACTTGATCTTACTTGGACTCGTATAGAAAACTTCAACAATGTTCATCTCCAAATGACCTTTTCTCCTGGTGAGCATTTATAGGGCCATCATGGCCCTCTTGTCTTAGAAAGTGTGTAATTGTAATCACCGGCATATCAACAATTGGATTAAAGAGTTTTAAAGCATATATGAATTAGATGTATACATTTAGAAAAATATTCGTCAATTCGTCAAAGTATCATTAATAATACCATATAAAGTATAGGAAGTGTTTCTTGAATAACCATCTGTGGGTGCTGAACAATAAATTTGGTTTGTAACGAGTGTGGATTAAGGCGACTTTCAAGGCATTGCTGCCGTAGGGATGCAGTCACGGACATACGACTGTCATTCACTTACTAGTACAGCGTCAGCTTCGTAAGTGTCTATGGTTACCCTGGGTCCATATTAGTCCGAGAGGTCCAAGAGGTTATCCGGTAAATTTTCAAAAATATTTCAAAAAATCAAAATGACGTTTGTAGAGGTACAAAAACTATCATCTCTAAACAAATGACAACTCAAAATACATTTTAAGCGACTTCTTATCAACGACATCGTATACATTGTAATTATATGCCATTTCAAACATAGATTAATACAAACAATGATGGATGCTTTCTTTTAAACAAGTTTTAGCACCCCGTGCAAACAATATTAAAAATATAAAGAACATGATGACTGATGATGATGAATAGGAAATGACAGTTCTGCCCCGTGAGGGATAATCTATATTTAGAAATATAATCCGGTTGGAACTGGTTATGGCTATATTTAGAATTGGGTTTTTCTAGATATGCTATTTTTTATCGATATTTCTTTAATCGACAAATAGTGATGAATAGGAAATGACAGTTCTGCCCCGTGAGGGATAATCTATATTTAGAAATATAATCCGGTTGGAACTGGTTATGGCTATATTTAGAATTGGGTTTTTCTAGATATGCTATTTTTTATCGATATTTCTTTAATCGACAAATAGTGATGAATAGGAAATGACAGTTCTGCCCCGTGAGGGATAATCTATATTTAGAAATATAATCCGGTTGGAACTGGTTATGGCTATATTTAGAATTGGGTTTTTCTAGATATGCTATTTTTTATCGATATTTCTTTAATCGACAAATAGTGATGAATAGGAAATGACAGTTCTGCCCCGTGAGGGATAATCTATATTTAGAAATATAATCCGGTTGGAACTGGTTATGGCTATATTTAGAATTGGGTTTTTCTAGATATGCTATTTTTTATCGATATTTCTTTAATCGACAAATAGTGATGAATAGGAAATGACAGTTCTGCCCCGTGAGGGATAATCTATATTTAGAAATATAATCCGGTTGGAACTGGTTATGGCTATATTTAGAATTGGGTTTTTCTAGATATGCTATTTTTTATCGATATTTCTTTAATCGACAAATAGTGATGAATAGGAAATGACAGTTCTGCCCCGTGAGGGATAATCTATATTTAGAAATATAATCCGGTTGGAACTGGTTATGGCTATATTTAGAATTGGGTTTTTCTAGATATGCTATTTTTTATCGATATTTCTTTAATCGACAAATAGTGATGAATAGGAAATGACAGTTCTGCCCCGTGAGGGATAATCTATATTTAGAAATATAATCCGGTTGGAACTGGTTATGGCTATATTTAGAATTGGGTTTTTCTAGATATGCTATTTTTTATCGATATTTCTTTAATCGACAAATAGTGATGAATAGGAAATGACAGTTCTGCCCCGTGAGGGATAATCTATATTTAGAAATATAATCCGGTTGGAACTGGTTATGGCTATATTTAGAATTGGGTTTTTCTAGATATGCTATTTTTTATCGATATTTCTTTAATCGACAAATAGTGATGAATAGGAAATGACAGTTCTGCCCCCTGAGGGATAATCTATATTTAGAAATATAATCCGGTTGGAACTGGTTATGGCTATATTTAGAACTGGGTTTTTCTAGATATGCTATTTTTAGATGGATATTTCTTTAATCGTCATATACATTTAGATGCGGGTTTTTTCAAGATATGCTATTTTCTAGACGAATTATACTTTTAATACAAGTATTAGTTTATTATAGTTGTTTGTGAGTATATAGTGTAGTGTCTATTACTAGTTTGACTAATCCTGGCCATTTGATTGGCTAATGGTGATGACTGAATCTATTAATACTTGACAGGTAAGTAAATCATGAAGGCATTGCCTAGATAAGTTGTTGTGTGGCTATTTGAAGTTCAATGTCCTTGTATGATAGTGCTCAGATTTATGGTGAATTCGTTAACATTTAGGATTGAATCCTTTTTTATTGATGTAGGGTATGATATAACCATGTGCTTGTGAACTACATACATGAATGTATTCATTTGTCAAATACTCATGATTGTCATTATAATGTGTATTACTCATATCATGTAAATAGTTTATACTCTCCTTAATGGAGGATTGAATTAAATATACAGATAATTTCCTTTATGAAAAAAGCAACTTCATACAGAAAACATAAACCGATATTATATGCTTCTTGTAATTCGTCTACCTATAACGTTTTGTTATAGTTTTTCTTGTTAGAAGTCAACGCACAATAAAGACTTTTTGCATGAACATCCTTCAAGGTATTGGCTAATGCAGAAATGATATATTCAAATGATATTTCCATTGAATCCACTAAAAATGCGCCACTCGGGTAGCAATATGTTTTTCGTTGATTTTCGCGTTGTTTCCTGTACTGCTCCGAGGATTTTGTATACTAACCTATATTTACATAACTGCAATGCTGAACCATATACAAATCCGAAAAAGTCATATGACTACATCATTTTACCGGCATTAAATCTTAAACTCTGTAGTGGTGGCATTTTTTCCGGTGTAAACCTGCGGTCCACCTTAACCAAAACCTCGTATTGATAAAGAAGATTCATTAAAAACATGTTTTCCTTACCGTGCACGGGCTGTCTGACATGTTTTCCTTACCGTGCACGGGCTGTCTGACATGTTTTCCTTACCGTGCACGGGCTGTCTGACATGTGTCGGACAAATCAAAATAGGAAGTACACGTTTCTAAAAATAGACCGAGGATGCCCTTTCGGTTTTAGAACCACAACGAGAAATAAAGGTTTTCTTCCATAATTAATAGCAATCTTAGCCGAAATACTTCAGCATGTAGTGCTAGATATTGTACAAAACAACTGCTTTGTCAGTTCTCTTCACATGCATAATTTGAGAAAGGAAAGCAACTGACTCCCTTTAAGGATTAATGGTATTTAGAATTATGTTTCCTCCTCTTGATTGGTATACATGTAATAATTTAATGATTATTACATCTATTTACAGTTTGCTGTTAAAAATTCATACTGATTCGATGTGACTTTGTTAATGTGTTGTTTAAAATGCATTTTTTACTGATGATGTACTTTGTACAAGTCGAAATAAATGTATGTTATTAACACTGTTGAAATGATAAGTGTGATTTTTATTAAATTGCCGTAAATACCGTGTGAACACCACTTACCAACTATCAGTCCAATCAGGTCACGCATTAAAATGTTGATATTAAGTTAGCCAAAGTAAATTACGCATTTACTCATATTTACTGAATATTAACTAAATAAATGCAAAATGTTTGTCAAGAATGATCTATAACTTTATTTCGACCGCGTAAGAATACAATTTGGTACATTCTTACATTATACAAATTTTACAACCGCAAGAAGTACACATTGAACAATTGCAGACTCGCTCTAAGTTGGCGTGGTCTTAATTTTTCTATGCATGTAGATTTTACCCAATGAAAGGAAAAGTTTCCTCTGAATCATCCAACAGAATGAGGAATTTCTTCTGAATAATTAATACGTCATGCCAAAAATATAGGTAAAAAATGAGGTTATGACACCTTCGCGAAAAATATCATTTGACGGACAAGTAAAAATGTGCCATTGCAGCCAAGCAGTGAATCAGAAAATCTAATACCATCAAGTAGAATTGTAACAATATATGATCTAAATTACGAAGGACAAATTTGAAGCAAAAACAATGACGGCAAGTCTGTCTTGTGCTACATTAAAAACCAAAATACATTGCCTTGGCTTTACTGAATCAGTATTGTTGGTCTAGTTTTTCGCCCACACATTTCTTTGCAGGAATGACAAATGCACATCGACCGAGCTGTATTATTGTATAATGTAACTCGTGTAATTTTCACGAGTTTTGATTACGTAAGTTTTGGAGTTGTGATCAAGTTAAACAAATATTTGAGTTCCCTATTCAAAACGTGTTACTTAATACATGTAACATGACCAGTCAGTTCTGATATCGGGGTTTGAAAATAACCAGACTTGGTGAGTAAAGTAAAACAAATAATTCCTCAAAGAATAACAAAACGGATAGGGGTCAATATAACTATGCACATAAACGGTATTACTAATAATAGGTTTGCTGATGGTCTTGTAATAGGAAAAGTTCCTTCAATGGTTCTACCATGGAGTCAAGGTAGAGATTGCCATGGATTGGTTCTTATACCGATTATGTCAGTTATAGTTTCTGTAATATTACAAAACACTGAGGTTCTGCCGTAATGTGACATTACAATAAATTGGAAAGAAATCAAACATTTATATCTTACCTGTGGTGTAACAAACAATGAGGGGTCTGAGTGATGGAAGCATACACTTTCAAGACGCAATTCATTGTATGTGAATTCAGCACAGCACTCTGACGTAGTTCCTTCGATATCGTTTGACATACTTAAAGGAACTTTTTAGGTATCAGTTCTATTAAATAACAAGTTTTCCGACACTATCTTCTATGGTTAAAGCAGAATACTAACTCGAATTCAAACAATGAAGTTTCTCTATACTGAAACGTCATAAATGAGTCTATTTAGAATGAACAAATAGAGATGTACATCACAACACAACACGTAAAACAATATAACGAACAAGTTACAAAGTAAAAGTTTATATACAAAATGTATGTCCACTTTTATATAATCATTAAAGCTATATATATTCACAGCGTATTTTCCATAGACACATTCAGGGATAAGACATCTGTCACGTGTAGCTTATCTACATACAGTCAGCTGGCGTACTAACAGTCATCAACGAGTCCTATACAAATATATACATATAAGTACATGTATATAATTATGATATATCACAAGGTTTGATTTTCTGTATGATAATTCGATCTAATATAAAATTTAGAATCACTAACAGGCTTGATTCGGTCTACTCGTACAGGCTTCATCAGTATGTGTCTCGGTCGAATGCACCATACATATAATCAAAACACTGAAAATACTTTTGGAGACAGGCCTTGAAAAGAAGAGTTCTAATGAAAACAATGCCAAAAGCCCGAAGCACTGTACTTTATTTAACAAGTATTTTAGTAACAATTTTACCATGTGTGTGAAGTTGGCAAAGCAATCGACAGTTGACATTCAATGTCTAGCTAGACAATCGACATTCGTCTCGACATTCGAAGTTATGACTGTATGACAAACTCAATAATGAAAATTTCGAATGTCTAGCTAGACAATCGACATTCATCTCGACATTCGAAGTTACGACTGTATCGCCGCCATAGTAATGAAAATTTCGAATGTCTAGCTAGACAATCGACATTTATCTCGACAGTCGTGGTAGGATTGTATGGCCTTCGTATTAATGCAAATACTAGTAGTGAATGTATAGGTAGACAATCGACATTTATCTCGACATTCGTGGTTGGATTGTATGGCCTTCATATTAATGCAACTAGTGAATGTCTAGTTTTTTCATCGCTGTAATTTCTTTTATAAAAGTCATTTTATAGACGTTTTTAGACTAGTCTGACGTTATTGAAACACATAATAGTGTTACTTTAAACTCATTGAAGGGTAAATTTGATGTCTGCCTTTTTTTGCAGCACTTCGTCGGGCCCCGCACGCACAATTTTCCCTTTTTTAGGTACTTATCAGAGAATGTTTATAAGAGAGGCATGTCTAAAAGGAAATTACTTACTAGAATCTATTATATTCATATTGTTTGTATACCTGGACACAAAAAAAAACACGAAATCACTAATTTTCAAAGCGTCGTAAAGCTAATGAACTATTAAATTGCTGATTCAAGTATCAACAAAAACAGTGGGGTTAGTACATAATATAATATATATTAAAAGTAAAACGAATCCGTTGATTTAAATTTAAGAATTTGAACTTGTTTGACCGAACCCATGACAAATGGTACATAAATGGAATATGGCTGATTAGAAAGCTTAGCCTTTCTACAATATCAGAATAATAAATTAGACTCGTCGTTTTTCTGTCATAAAATGGTTTTAAGTATAGGCAATCATCATTAAAAACGCATAAATAGCATGGTAAGTTATGTGATAACTTTGATAAACACTTCAGGTAAATACAAATTTTTACTACATTTTACACAAGAATTAATGATATCAACCTTCCATAATATAGAAAAGAACTAGAAATGTGTCCGTAGGACACGGATGCCCCCGCCAGAAATAAGTGTTATGTGGCAAATATGTGAATACAACATAGAGCAGGTTGCTTGGGAATGCTACCCATAATGGGAGGTAAAGATCACCTAAGGGTGGAAACACACAACTACATGTACTTTCACTATTTCAATATAAAGAATGAACTGTGACTTTGACCTTTGAGTAAGCGACACAGTTTTTGCGTATGACACATCGTGTTATGCTGAACATTTGTGCCAATTTATTTCAAAATCCAATCATGCATGACAAAGTTATGAGCCTGACACGAACATACACTTTCACTATATCCATAATAATATATAGAAATTTTGAACGTCCACTGTGACCTTGACCTTTGAGCGATGGCAATGACGCGTTGTCTTGATATGATGTACATTTGTGCCAGTTTATTTCAAAATCCAATTATGCATGACAGAGTTATAAGCCGGACACGAACATATACATACAATGCTTTAAGTGTCCACTGTGGCCTCGACCTTTGAGCAAGCGAAACAGTTTTTGCGCATGACACATCGTGTTGTTATGCTGAACATTTGTGCCAATTTATTTCAAAATCCAATCATGCATGACAAAGTTATGCGCCTGACACGAACATACACTTTCACTATATCCATAATAATATATAGAAATTTTGAACGTCCACTGTGACCTTGACCTTTGAGCGATGGCAATGACACGTTGTCTTGATATGAAATACATATGTGCCAGTTTATTTCAAAATCCAATCATGCATGACAAAGTTATGAGCCGGACACGAAAATTCCGTAACACAAACACACGCACACACCAACGGACAGGGTAAACACTGTATGCCATCCACCATTTCATGGCGGTGGCATAAAAAGGAAAATAATAATTCAACACTTTTACCGTTTAAAGTATAAATTGGATGTTGAATTTCCCCATCCATTTATGGTAACATAAACATTGATTAGACTGCTCTTAAATGTGATATTTTTACAGATATCACCCTTAAGTAAGTAGATATCTTTAGGATTCCTGAAAATCAGTTTAGTTTATTTAGACCGAGTCTGGTTGCCATGGCAGTCAAAAGCAACAGTTTAAAAAACAGTTAATTGTCTTCCAAAACGAAAGAGCCTGTAGTTTTGATATTTTGTCGCCATGTCTAATGATCCCATGCCGCCTAAAATCAGCAATTCTTGCCCCTGGAGTCAAAATTCGGTGCAGTATGATACGACCTGTTGCCGCCATGTAAGTGGATCTTTGATTCAATGTCTTTTTAACGATATTTCCAGTTACATACGACTAGTTTTCCTGGATTGCATTCTAACCCTTTAACATAGGACAACTTTTGCACATATGGAGGAATATCAACACTATTTCTAAAATTTCCATAGAAGGGTAACCTTCGCGACTGGGAACTAACCTTGATCGCCGAGCTGCAAGTCAAGCGCACTTACCTACTGGATCACGACCGATAATACCTTAACCCTGGTCATTCTTTGTTTTATATTGGGTTTCTTATGAAAAGCTGAAAAAAATCTGCGTAAATTCGTGAAACCATAAACAAATAGATATAAAACGTTTTTCCCCAATTGAAATCCTTCTATTTATCTGGCCACGTTTTATAAATACGTGTATGCATCAATACACTAGGAGACATTTATAACCTGACACTGTGACATAATAAATTATATAATTCCATCCAGTTTCATTATTGGTTAATGAATTTTCTTTAAATCTTGCATATAAATATCTGAAAACATTAGTCTCACTTCCTCCCATGATAAACAAATAAAAGTCGGTATAATAGCTTACTAGCATTTCCTCGTGCAAACTTTACCGTATGACTTCAATTTACAATCAAACCTGTCGATCTTAGATGCCACATCCGAATTAAGGTCACTCTGTGAATAAAGGCAATTTTAAACCATCATTAATTACCTAGAACAACCTGACATCAAAATAAAAGCCACACGTCAATGAAAGCCACAATTTGAGTTTTCCATGGGTAACCTTTGTTTACAGATCTTACTGTACTTGAATATGGTTTTACTTCTATACAATGACGGCTCCTTGATTGTTCACTCCTCATATCGACCATGCCACGTGTTACTCGAGTACTAACCTGATGTAGTGCAAATATTTACAGAAATGAAATCTAAAACACAACATCTGTTGTTCTTGAGAGTATCAAATACTGTATTATGTTTGAACATTCATTATCAACGATAAAATATTCCCTGCCTCATCAATAATTACAAACGTAATTGTAGGAAAGTGGTGTGTATTATAGTGGTGTGTATTATTGTAATATAATGTATAATTACTCTATACAATTTATATACATATGTATTTATGTTATTATATAAAATAAAGGAACAAAATTATATTGTACTTGGATATATATGCCATCATTTGCATATGTGGCTGATTAGTACATAAAAGTATACAAATATATGTAAAAATAATATCAAACGCACCATTCCACATTAATCAGTCGGGCATACTCCCTGTTCGGGAAGCAAAGGGATTCCCTTTCAAATCAGAAAGCAAACGTCAAAATCCATCCGAATCGGGAAGTTGTTTGGTCTTTTTTCGACGTACCTCAGGAGAAATGGCCTGTGTATAATAAAAGTGATTAACCAACAAAAATATGTTTGTTTATATCATGTTTTACGCCCCTTTCAACAGTCATATGAGGCGGACAGTTGTCCTAAGAACCTGGGAAGAACCAGTACTAGCTAGACTCCCATCCTCAGTAAGAAACTGCCTACTTTCTCACATAAAGAGCCATGGTTGTTAGCGGGGCTCGTACCCACAACCCCCTATCAGTGAGAGGTTACAGTGATTAAAATTTAGCGACCTTAACCACTCGACCACATAGGCGGGTACAAAAATTGGAAAGTCACCCTTTGTAAAATCATACCGAGTCATTGACTACCGTGAATCAAAATTATTTGAAATTGAATGAAGTTAAAATAAAATTTTGAGATTTTCTAAAGAATAGCCACTTCCAGTTTTGGATACAATGCTTCATGTTATATCATTTTTAGTAGTGTTCGAGTAAGGCAAAATATACCTGTCAAAACGTTTATACTTGACATTGACAAACATTACGACAATCATCATTATCAATGTAATGTTTCATACTGTAAAGACACTGTATGTAACATGTTGAACATCAATACACAGAGAGTAATACCACAAAACAAGTGTCAAGCAGCTGAGCTCTGATAAGTGTACTGTTGACTCGAGCTCACAGACGGACTGAGAAACTTGAAAGATAATATTGGAAGGTAATATATAATAGACATATAATAAAA
Source organism: Lutraria lutraria (assembly GCA_964023205.1). Classification (NCBI taxonomy): domain Eukaryota; kingdom Metazoa; phylum Mollusca; class Bivalvia; order Venerida; family Mactridae; genus Lutraria; species Lutraria lutraria. The sequence goes on along the minus strand of OZ026844.1, from coordinate 26,786,946 downwards.
TATACTTGTTTTTGATATTCAGGAAGTATGCCCGATTGTTCAATTCGCTCAGATATTTGTGGGAGGCTTTGAATCATTAAAACATGATATACAGTAAAATACCTATTAAAAGTCCCTCCCGTAATAAAGTCCCCCTCCTGTTTAAAAACCAAGAGGGCCAAGATGGCCCTATATCGCTCACATGACAATCATTGTTTACTAATTAAAGCATTGTTTTGAACCTATGACCTAGTGTTTGACCCCAGATGACCCATGTTAGATCTTGTCCTGCATATAAATAAGACAAACATTCTGACAAGGTTTGGTGAAGATCCAATCAAAACCATGACAACTAGAGCATAGAAAAGGTTTTCCTACGATTTGACCTCGTGACCTAGTTTTTGAACCTAGATCACCCATGTTCGTAGTTGTCTTACATAGCATTAAGACAAACATTCCGACAAGGTTTGGTGAAGATCCAATCAAAATTTTACATCTACAGTATTATTATTACCTAAGATTTGACCTCGTGACCTAGTTTTTTATTCTAGGCGACCCATATTTGAACTTGTCTTTAAGGACATATCTGACAGTTTCCACAATTTTACACATGCATATAGGCAAAATAAAAACGTATAGATTTTTTAAAAACTTTGCATGATCATAGCATATGATAATAGAAACATCTTAAGATAAACAAAAATGAGGGTCGCAGTGCTCGTTTTTGAGTTATCTGCCCTTGAATGTGAAATTTTGGCTCATTTTAGGTCATTTCAAGGGCAGATAATTCATAATGTAGGAAAACAAGGTCTTATTTATTTTCCTTTCTAAGTAGCTGATTTCTTTTCATGCAATCGCCCAAAATTTCAAGAACTGCTATTGAGTGTTTTTGTATTTGTTTCTTCTTTACCGTAACCAATGCCAATTTTCCCAAAATTTGATTTGATTTTGAAAAATTGTCAGTCTGTTAACTTCAACTGAAAAAAGCTAATAGAAATATTTAATGGAATTGCATGAAATTTTGTGTTATGACCAAGAATAAAATGAGAAACATAAACCAAAAGTAAAAATATGTTATTTAAGATTTATGTATGAGTGATCTGCCCTTGAAATGACATAAATTAAGCCAAAACGTCATAAACAAGGGCAGATAACTCAGAAACAAGCACCGCGACCCCCAGTTTCATTTCGATCAAAATGTTTCTGTTATTATATGCTATGATCATGCAAAGTTTCTCTCTATACGTTTTCATTTTGCCTATATGTTTAATAGTAAAATTAACGTCACGGATGCGCACTACGTTGCGCAATAGCAACTACCGGATATGTCCTTAATATCTTTAAGACGAATATTCTGACAAGGTTTGGTGACATCAAGAGCTTTTACAAGGTTTTTACCTAAGATTTGACCTGGTGACCTAGTTTTTTACCCCAGCTTACCCATGTTCGACCTTGGCCCACATATCATTAAGGCAAACATTCTGACAAGGTTTGGTGAAGATCCAATCAAAACTGTGAAATCTACTGTGGTTTTTTCATAAGATTTGACCCCAGATGACCCATGTTCGAACTCGTTGCCGCCAATTCTAAACAAGGGAGGTAAATATTGTAGATATGGGAACTATGTATAGACGAAGACATGTTGGTCGAGTCCAGATTGTTTGTGATGCAGTTAATAAAGCCATTTAAGAAAGTTTTACCATGATTGGTTGGATTTATATAATTTATGAATCAATTAGAATCATTTCAACTTGTTACACTGTTGGTGCCTTGATGCTGGAAATAGGGCTCGGAATGTATAGGAATTTTTTTGAGTGACTCAATAACTGTTCACCCTTTAGATAGCATGTTTTGAACTATCAAGGTTCCTTGTATAAGGGTACATTATTTTCCTCCTATTACTAAAGTTTCTCTTTACATTCTTGTAGCTTGTTACTTGTCAGGAGTACTGAAAGCGGAGGGTTGTTTATTATTATATTTGTCCACCAACTGAAATTGTTATTTTATTGAATTACTTGTATTTTTAATTTTTATCAAAGTGTGGCTACACAAGTTTACCTTACCAAACTTTGTTTGTTGTATCACTGTTGTAAGCAGTCAAATTCTGTTTCAATATCTGTGGTAGGAAAGTGCTACTTTCTGGTCACTCCTACCAAAATTAGGTAGTACAACCATTTATAATTTGGTATATTTGCCACCACTGCCGAGTGAAAAATGAGTTTTTGTGCGTCACCAAAGCAGGGTTTTTTTTACCTGCCGATGGACATTTTTCAAAAAAATTCTTGTAAACCAAGAAATTAACAAGAGGGCCATGATGGCCCTATATCGCTCACCAGATAAAAAGACTCTTAGAGAAAGTTACATGTAAGCTCTATGCCTCAAGGTTTTGGACAAGAAGACAATTTTTCTTCCCTATATAAGCCTTTATAAATCATGGGGCGGGGCTAATTTTCACCCTGGGCCATAATATTAACAAACTTGGTAGAGGTCTGCGAGACAATGCTACATACCAAATATCTTAGCTCTAGGTCTTGTGGTTTCGGTCAAGAAGATTTTTTAAATTTTCATTAATAGAATAGAATAAATCCAAGGACAGTGCCAATTTTGACCCAAAGGCAATAATTTGAACAAACTTGTTAGAGGTCCACTCGATAATGCTACACACAAAATATCTAAGGCTATAAGCAAGGCGATTCTGGCCAAGAAGATTTTTTTAATTTTCCTATATAGTCTATATGAATCAAGTGACCCCTGGGGTGGGGCCAATTTTGACCCTAGAACAATCATTTGAACAAACTTGGTAGAGGTCCAATAGGCAATGCTACACACCAAATATCTAATGTCTAGGCATTGTCGTTTCTGACAAGAAGATTTTTAAAATTTCCCTATATACAAATGTACATGTACGTCTATATAAAATCAAGTGACCCTGGGGCAAGGCCAATTTTGACCCTAGAACAATAATTTGAACAAACTTGGTAGAGGTCCACTAGACAATGCTACACACCAAATATCTAAACTGTAGGCATTGTAGTTTCTGACAAGAAGGTTTTTAAAGTTTTTCCTATTGGTTGCCATGGCAATCAGAGCTTTTAATGAAATTAATTTTTTTTACCAACTTTGGTAGAGCTTCATGCAAGGAACATCCATGTAAAGTTTCGTTGAAATTGGCTAACTGGTTAAGAAGCAGATGTTGTTTAAAGCAACACACACACACACACACACACACACACACACACACGAATGACGGACATCATGCTTTTACAATAGCTCACCATGAGCACTTTGTGTTCTGGTGAGCTAATAAATCATGATTGAAACAGTGCATTAATTCAATGTTAAAAGGGTCCATTTGAAAATTCTAACAATAGTTCCTGAAGAAATATTATGTAGTATTAGTTTATAATAGCAGAATGTCATTAGCAATATAAACTTTTTTTCAGTTTAATGTGATGATACATACTCTTGAAGATTACTTATTCTGTCTCATTACGGTGTACCATATTTTTAACTTTTGATACATGTATGTTAAGTGTCTTAAAAAGTACAAATCCATTATACTTGCAATATTTTATGCATAATCATATCATATAATTCATTGAATGATTGAGGATAAAATTTCTATTACAAGCATTCACAAAGCATATCAAATTTAAGAATACTTTTTACAAATATACACAATATTTATACAATATCACAGAATATCTTAGTAATAAAATTATAAATAAATGATAAAATATAGACAATAAACTTCTACATCAGATCAACTTCAGATTCATATTAGAGAAAGTTTACATCATAAAATCCACTAATTCCAACATACAAATCTAATTCAAACTCCCGACAATTTTTAATCCAGTGGCATTTAAAAATACTTTCTGATCTGTTTAAAACAATTAATACAATTATCCTTTAAAACATCAAAGTACTATCTTATTCTTCTTGTATATATACATATTCTATAAATGTTTTTTGTTTCAAACAGTCAACATATGCAACCCATGGTGTAAAACACGAAAAAGAAAAAGTGCATTATATTATAAATATAATCATGCATTACCTTTTTGTTATTAAGTTCAGAATTACGGATTTATCATCATGTGTAAGATATTAACCCTTCAGACATTGCAGCCATTTATCCAATATCAAGTTGACAATACATTCTTGCACATTTTTGATACCATGCAGCATTGCCAATATTTTGCTACTACCTATATAAGTATAAAACATACCTCTAACCAAGCACACACTTTCTTTTTCATGCAAGTATATAAAAAGAACTGAAGTCAATTAAAAGTCAGAGCAAAAAAGATCTATCAATAAAAAATAAAACTTACAATGGACATAATAAACAAGAGGGCCATGATGGCCCCATATCGCTCACCAGAAAAAAGACCTTGAGAGAAAAACATTATGACACTATTTAAAATTACGTGACCCGAGGGCGGGGCAAACGTCGTTTTTTTGTAATTTTTTTATGTAAACATTATTATTTAAATAGAGTAAACCCCCAGCCGGGGCCAATATTGACCCAGGGCCATAATTTGAACAAACAAGGTAGAGGACCACTAGAAAATGCTACATACAAAATATCTAAACTCTATACCTAGTGGTTTCAGACAAGAAGATTTTTCTATTTTCCTATATAAGCCTATATAAAATCAAGTGAACCCAGAGCTGGGCCAATTTTAACCCTGGGGCCATAATTTTAACAAACTTGGTTGAGGTCCATTTGACAATGCTACATACCAAATATCTTAGCTCTAGGTCTTGTGGTTTTGGACAAGATTTTTTAAATTTTCCTATATAATTACAATAAATCCTGGGACGGGGCCAATTTTTACCCCAGGGCCATAACTTGAACAAACTTGTTAGAGACAATGCTACACACCAAATATCTAAGCTCTAGGCCCAGTGGTTTTGGACAAGAAGATTTAAAAAAAATTTCCTATTGATTGCTATGGTAACCAGAGCTTTTAATCCCTGTAAAGTTTCGTTGAAATTGGCCAACTACTTAAGTTGTTTAAAGCAATTGTTGACACACTGACGGACATACGACGGACAACACGCGATCACAGTAGCTCACCTTGAGCACTTTATGCTCTGGTAAGCTAAAAATGCAAAAACTGGTATAAATCAATCCAAGAAGCCTGTCTATGAACTAATAAGATTAATTGTGATAGAATCCTGATTCCCAGATTGACGATGAATGGTGTACATAGTAACCAATCAACCTATAAACTTCATTAGCTCTCAACAAATGTCTATATTGAAATATTTCTTGTCCTTACAATTTCTACCAAAAAAGAATTCATGCAAACATTAGGGAAATTTCTGTCAATTTCTGAGGAAGAAGAGAAGACAATAATAAATTTAAGATAGCTACACCCAACTATCTGGAAGTTAACAACCTGTAAATCTGATATTAAAGCATCATGGTGATTAATGTATAATATTTGTCTAAAATTAGCTTATCCAACTAAGAACTCCAAAATAATTATACAGATTTCAAAATAATTATGTTTAAAGTACATGGATAAATGTAAATGATTCTTGCATAGTCGTATATTAAAATGATTAACAAAGGAAAAATAAATAAAACCATTAACACTTTAAGATAGTCTATACATCATGAAGAAAGTTGCATATTCTAAATCCAATAAATTCAACTAGAGCTGTCACAGAGGTGACTAATACCCCACTGCCGCTTGACACTAAGAAAGTGATAGTAAACTATAATGAAAGCAACAAGGTACTACATTAAGGACACTTTAATTTCAGACCATGATTCCAAGAATTATCTGACTATTAGGTGACAAACATTAAATTCAATGTTTACAACAGCAAAGACTATGACTAACACTATAGGGTAGAACTGGTCTAACAAGTAAAAAAAACCTAAATTGTTCTAGCTGTCAAGAAACTGCTTGTTCTGGTGACTTATATCTCTACTTGTTCACGTCACCTATATTTAAAGTTCATCATTCATGTCACCTATATTTATGTTCTGCAGACAAAGCACCTGTGTCTCACATAATGATGCATTTCAATCCAGTGTACTGGAAGCATGGAACTGAATACAGTCTATCTCACAGATGCAGTGTTGTTTAACTTGGCAAATATCCTAGGTAACTAAATAATTGCCTACAAGTCTTTTTGTCCAATGTGTGATGTAATTTTTTGTTGATTATCCAAACAGTCTTTTAGCTTATCTTCAGTCATTGTAAGCCGTTGTTCCAACAGTGAGACAGTCTGAAATACAGCACAAACAGTGAGACAGTCTGAAATACAGCACAAACAGTGAGACAGTCTGAAATACAGCACAAACAGTGAGACAGTCTGAAATACAGCACAAACAGTGAGACAGTCTGAAATACAGCACAAACAGTGAGACAGTCTGAAATACAGCACAAACAGTGAGACAGTCTGAAATACAGCACAAACAGTGAGACAGTCTGAAATACAGCACAAACAGTGAGACAGTCTGAAATACAGCACAAACAGTGAGACAGTCTGAAATACAGCACAAACAGTGAGACAGTCTGAAATACAGCACAAACAGTGAGACAGTCTGAAATACAGCACAAACAGTGAGACAGTCTGAAATACAGCACAAACAGTGAGACAGTCTGAAATACAGCACAAACAGTGAGACAGTCTGAAATACAGCACAAACAGTGAGACAGTCTGAAATACAGCACAAACAGTGAGACAGTCTGAAATACAGCACAAACAGTGAGACAGTCTGAAATACAGCACAAACAGTGAGACAGTCTGAAATACAGCACAAACAGTGAGACAGTCTGAAATACAGCACAAACAGTGAGACAGTCTGAAATACAGCACAAACAGTGAGACAGTCTGAAATACAGCACAAACAGTGAGACAGTCTGAAATACAGCACAAACAGTGAGACAGTCTGAAATACAGCACAAACAGTGAGACAGTCTGAAATACAGCACAAACAGTGAGACAGTCTGAAATACAGCACAAACAGTGAGACAGTCTGAAATACAGCACAAACAGTGAGACAGTCTGAAATACAGCACAAACAGTGAGACAGTCTGAAATACAGCACAAACAGTGAGACAGTCTGAAATACAGCACAAACAGTGAGACAGTCTGAAATACAGCACAAACAGTGAGACAGTCTGAAATACAGCACAAACAGTGAGACAGTCTGAAATACAGCACAAACAGTGAGACAGTCTGAAATACAGCACAAACAGTGAGACAGTCTGAAATACAGCACAAACAGTGAGACAGTCTGAAATACAGCACAAACAGTGAGACAGTCTGAAATACAGCACAAACAGTGAGACAGTCTGAAATACAGCACAAACAGTGAGACAGTCTGAAATACAGCACAAACAGTGAGACAGTCTGAAATACAGCACTAACAGTGAGACAGTCTGAAATACAGCACAAACAGTGAGACAGTCTGAAATACAGCACAAACAGTGAGACAGTCTGAAATACAGCACAAACAGTGAGACAGTCTGAAATACAGCACAAACAGTGAGACAGTCTGAAATACAGCACAAACAGTGAGACAGTCTGAAATACAGCACAAACAGTGAGACAGTCTGAAATACAGCACAAACAATATTTTCACCCTAGGAGAAAGAAGCAGGAGCCTTAGAATTTTAGAAAAGGAAACAAGAAACGCAGCAATGCCATGAAACCAGGTTTTCCAAGGCTTTATTACCACAGTACTCTAGGATTCTTCGCTAAGGCTTTATCAGTGGTTCAGTGTCCAGTGTGACTAATAAGTTAACATAGACCTTTAACCTTATGGCATAGAATGCAATCCCAAGCTTGGTTTCCATGTAAGCTACCTACACACAAAATTTCATTGCAATATCTTAATCCTTAATTAAGTTATTCACCAGAAACTGATTTTCTATTTTTTTAGTAACAGTGACCTTGACCAAACTGACCTCAAATACAATTCCAAGTTAAGTTTTCATGCAAGGTTGCTAAATACCCAGTTTAGTCAAGATTAGTCATTCCAAACTTAAGTTATTGACCAGACACTGATTTCTATATTTATTAACAGTGACCATCGCCCTACTGGCCCTTGATGCAATACAAAGGCATGGACTGGATGTAAGCTACATACACACAAAATTTCATCCCAATATCTCAATCTTTACTTAAGGTTTTCGAAGTCTAATACGAAGTGTTAAGGATCGTATTTTAAATATTGTCATTCTTTTGTATATCCATTAAGACAAAGGTGATTTTTTAAAAACTTTTACCGTCAGTTTAGAGAGTTACAACCATTTTTGTTCCTCTACCCCTATCGTAAAATAGTAACTCAAAATCAAATGAAGTCACCTTTATGAAAATTGGCCTATCTCTCTAACAGATGATACAATAAATGCAAGAATGTGTATAAGTCTAAGGGTAACCAATGTTTAGTCAATTCAAATTGTTTATACGATGTTTGGAATTACAATGTTGCAGAAAAAGTAAAAAATGTAACCCAGCCCCTTTAAGATTTAGTCAAGATTTTAGCCTTTTACCAAAAAGTAACAAATTTATAAATATCATTAAAATAAAAACTAACACAGGGAAACAGCTGAAATTTTCTCAAAATTAACTACTATGTGTGTATAATGTCTACACCAAATTTAAAAAAGTTTCACCGTCCGGTTTTGAAACAAAATGTGTCAGAAATCCATAGTTACTTGATTTTCATTAATTAACCATGTAAAAATTGCAATAGACAAACAAATTTGGAATAAATATTTTCTTCCATATTACTGTATAAATTCATGTTCTTAATATGAAACATTACCTAAAAACTAAAAATAAAAGAAAAAAAGTATGGTCCCATTGGGGTTTGAACCCACGACCCTCAGGAATATGTCAAGATGTCAGTAAAATTCATGAAATTAAGTACTCTTCAAAATGGAGGTTTCGAATTAGAGATTGAAATCCTTAAGTTATTGACCAGAAACTGATTTTCTATTTTTAGTAACAGTGACCCTGACCCAACTGGCCCTTGATGCAATTCAAAAGCATGGACTGTATGTAACCTACCTACACACAAAATTTCATCGCTATATCTAAATCCTTAAGTTATTCACCGAAAAATGATTTTCTAATTTTAGTTATAGTAACCTTGACCCAAAAACTGACCCCAAATACAATCCCAAGCAAAGCTTTCATGCAAGGATTTTAAATATCCAGTTTAGTTAAGATAAGTCATTCCAAACTTAAGTTATTGACCGGAAACTGATTTTCTATTTCTATTTACAGAGACCTAGACCTATACTTGATACAATTCCAAGCTAGGTTTTGATTCAAGGATGCTAAATACCAAGTTTAGTCAACATTGGTCATTCCAAACTAATGTTATTGACCGGACACTGATTTTCTATTTTTAGTAACAGTGACCTTGACCCCACAGATACCAAATACAATTCCAGACTAGGTTTTCATTCAAGGATTCTACATACCAAGTCTGGTCAAGATTGGTCAATACGAACTTAAGTTATTGACCGGACACCGCCTGTTTGATGCCCGCCCGCCTGTCATATTCGGCATTCTTAAAACCTGGTTAAAAATAGCATCTTCAGTGGAAATAGAGGGAACAATAACATAACAAAGAATACATATCCACCTAAATTCTTATTACCTCATATCATTCTATCAAATATAAGTCAATCATAAGAGTCTTGGAATGGGTCATAGGTAACCAAGCGCTATAAAAGAAAACAATACAAACCTGGGTAAGTATATCTAACTGGCCAACAATGTGTTCCAAGGTACCAGCTAACTGTGGAGGCATAGCTGTTCTCTGTTCCAGGGGTTGAGTAGTTGATTTAGGTTGGTAATCATCACCAGAAGTTCGAGCCCGTCCATCAGCTGACCTCATTTCAATATCATCACTAGTAGACAGGGGCTGTAATAAGATTAATCTTAATTACATATATTTACTGGGGTTTATCATCAAACCAACAGCCAGGGTAATTTGGTGATTATTTCAGCTTTAACAGTTGGGTCCATGTCTACAACTGAATAGAACAATTGACCATACATAAGCTAGCTGGGCAGCTTCCTCACATGCGAAATTTGGTTCTAAATAGGATTTGAACTCCCATCAGAGAGGTGCTAGTGTTTACTATATTAAATGTACACTTTCAACAATTCAGTTTGGTTGAGTTTTATGCCCCTTTTCAACAGTCAGAGTCGTATGAGGTGGTCAGTTCACCAAACCATTGTTCCTAAGAAAACAAGGACTAGTATCCCATTCTCCATAAGCAACAGCCTACTTTCTCACATAAAGGGACATGGTCAGTCAATAATTCTGTACTTGAGAAAATGTGTTGATTTCTATCAGACTATATATACTTTGACAACAACACTTAAACTGCCCTCTGGAAAATAGATTAGATCACATCTTTTCTTGCTATCTGAATCCATGGGTACGATCACAAAACACCAATAAAGTAAGATGAAAAAATTGTCTGGATAAAAACAAAGCAATCACCAATCTCAATTCATGCTTTCCCAATACAATGACCTTATCATACAAGATGTGTTTCCATCAGAGTATAAGTGCGACATGGCGCTTTTTTGCTAAAGAGGCATATCAGAGCTTGGTTTGAACTGTGCAGGGCAAGTTGCATATCACTGCAAAGTGTAATTTGCTATAATCACAATACTCTGTGCAAAGTTAGGTTTGAATTAATTGTGCTGCTGGGATTAATCATTCTAAACTGTTTCCTTAAGGTGTTTAATAAGACACTGGCTGACAAAAAGAGCATATTTATGACACATGGCCCTATGTACAATTGATAGGGGCAGCATGAAACAGCTCCATCCTAAACAAGTTTGAACTTAACCTACATATCATTAAAACAAGCATTCTAACAAAATTTGGTGAAGATCCAATCAAAACTGTGACATCTACAGTGTTAACAAAGTTTTCCTGTGACCTAGTTTTTTACCCCGGCTGACCCATGTTCGACCTTGACCCACAAATCATTGAGGCAAACAAGGTATAGTTTGACGACGCTCAACGCCGGATGAAGACAGATCAGAAAAGCTCACCCAGTCACTTTGTGACATGTGAGCTAAAAATGAATTCAAGTATCAGAATTCTGATTAACTCAATTAATTCACTAGATTAACATTTCCGCTACAAAAAACCCTAAAACTGCTTTGAAATCTGTCATCAAATAAGGACAAGCAAAGGGGTTTGTCACCAAAAGAAAAAATTTCCATGTAACCCATATATATATAGAAGGGAAAGAACTTCGACAATTCGAATTTTCCAATGCATGTTATAAACTTCCATGTTATTGCAACGCAGTACAAAATATTTAACTCATATATAGAGTAATGTGTGGGCAACTCAACACGCTAACAGAAAATGTATTTTTTCGTGACAAACCCCTTTGAGCACAAGTGCTCATGTGAGCTAAAAAGCCTGGAGGAAGCACTACATTATCATGAGAGTATAGAAGCAGGTTGAAGTATGTTGTACCTCATTGGATGAGAACATGGAAGGACCAATCTCAGTTACTTCTGGTGCCTCATCATCCATATTCTTTACTTCACTACGTATACCCTGAAAACCACATCATACATGTTATTAGAACAACAAAGAAAGTCAAAGATATACAACTCTTGAAGTTGTGATCCGATTCCACCCATAACTGAACTTGTCCAAAACCGTAAGGTCATACACATTTAGGATTGGTGAATAAATGAAGGCGCTAGAGTGTAAACAGGCTTAATATAGCAAATTTTGTAAGTCAAGGGCCCATAACTCTTGATGTTATTGTCCGATTTTGCCCATAATCGAACTTAGCCGAGACATTGTGAGCAAGTTTGATCACGATTCGCTAAGAGCTGTGGATGCTAGAGTGTAAACAAACTAATTGTGGCCGGACGCCGGATATTCAACGATCCTAAAAACTCATCTGATGAATCAGTTGTGTTCAGTTTACTTAAATCGATAGAAATAACAATAATCTGTGTGAATGTGCCATAAAATTCTGTGTCAAATTTTTAATATTGAACTTAAAATTTTACTTTGCATGTAAATTTGACTACTGATAACCTATGTCAACGTACTTTAGCCACTCTGTGTACAACTACCGTCTGAACAGTGCTATTCTAAATCGTTCTTTACAATGGGTATCGTGGGCTAACGAAAGTTGGTTTAAGTTTAACTTGTCAACGTTTCGGTGACATGTCATGTAAACTTGAAAAGCGAATTTTCGAGAATAGGCCATGACACCGGCAGTTATTCACCGTTGCACTAGTTTTCCTCGCTACTTAATATTTTCTATGGTCTTATTCATGATATTAAATCGACGTGTTTCTGATTGTCTATGATATCACCTGCAGTTAACATTCTTCTTAGGTCTAAACATTCGGAATTACCAAATAAATTCCATTTAAAAAATCAGCTATGATATTATACAATCTCGGTATCGTAAAGAGAATAATGGAGCTAAAACCGCTGAATACAAATTTGTAGTGATAAAATCCGGGACACCGTACCGTTCTGGATTTTTTTAAAGATGGCATGAGCAAGCAGTCGGAAGCAAAAAACAAAAAATAATATTATTTTTCTAATTTTGATAAAAAGCGAGCGGCAAATCAGATGAACAAGTTTTCAAATTGATGTGGCTTAAACAATATTTTTATACATGTATTGATTTCGCTGTAAGAAAACTCCTAGGTCTTGCTAAAAAATATACCGGTAGTCAGGTAACTGTTGTCACAACTACCATTCCTTCATTTTTCATTAATCTGTTGCTTAACACCCATCACCCCATAACTATTTTTCTGGCCTGATAGAATACATTACCTTTCCAGTAGCCCTTGATGAGGTCGTTGAGGCAGAAGATGGACGAGGTACTTTAGGGGGTATATCTGATACAGTTGGGACTGGCTCTGAATTTGCTGCACGTTGTTTATGAGACTGTAACAATTCACTGAAATCCATCTGATCAAAATTTGTCTTCCAAACTAGTACCTAAAAGAAATAATAAATATATCCAATTTGTAAGATCTTACCAAGATCTATAGTACTTATACAAACGGGTGCCTTTCAGTAAAATTCTTTTTAACTCAATGAAGGATGAACCAGATTTTGTACTCAAACACGTTTATTTAACAAAGCAGGGGAGATAACCACAAGAGGATTTCATAAATTGGTAATAAAAAAGCACAAGATTTACAGGCACACAATAATGTATTATAATTCACATGACACAGCTTTATACCATATTTCCTACCAACCAATAAATTTACAAATGACACAACTAATTTCAGTGGAAAATTAACCTAATACAGCTACAGGTATGAAGAAAGTTCTCTAAGTAAATGAACATAATTGGAAAATTTTCATCAATGGGAATGAGCCCTTTTGAAATAAATTACGGAAATTATGATGCACTGACAGAAATAAATATAATAAGTTAATTTGGAGTACTCCAACCGACTCAGGAAAATTCTAGCACTCAAATTTTCATTGGCATTCTTTTTTACTATTATTATACAGTAAAATTAATTCCCTACCTACATACCCAGTGCTTAAATTCTGGGTCTGATCACAGATTCACTCCAAAACATATTTAGCCTGATTACCTGTTCATCTGATCCACCAGAAGCAAAATAGTCACCAGATCTAGAGAAGGATACTGCAGTTACTGGTCCTTGGTGTCCATGTAATGTATAAAACAGTCTACCTTCTAGTAGATCAAACACTTTTAGTTGTCCATCATCAGAGCCAGACAGTAAATAGTTACCACTAGCATGAAATGATAAACTGTTCACAGCAGATGCATGAGCTGGAAACAAAAAGTTAAAATAATACCCCAGTTGGCATGTTTGACAAAATGGTAATAACTATTTAACCTTGTACTGACGCCTAACTGACAGGCAGACAAGGCAAACACATTAAAGTTCATGAGCATAAAAGTTTGTGTTTTTGAATGGCATGTTTTACATTCAACCAAATTTATAAATTTTAAAACGAGAAAATCACAACTTGTTGAAACAAGAGGGCCAAGATGGCCCTATATCGCTCACATGACAATCACTGTTCACTCATTAAAACATTGTTTTGAACCGGTGACCTAGTTTTTGACCCCAGACGACCTATGTTCGAATTTGTCTTACATATCATTAAGACAAGCAGTCTGACTAGGTTTGGTGAAAATACGATCAAAATTTGACATCTACAGTGTTAATAAGGTTTTCCTAAGATTTGACCTTGTGACCTGGTTTTTGACCCTAGGTGACCCATATTTGAACTTGTCCTTAATATCATTAAGACAAACAATCTGACAAGGTTTGGCCAAGATCCAATCAAAACCATGACATTTAGAGCTTTTACAAGATTTTTACCTAAGATTTGACCTTGTGACCCAGTTTTTGAACCCGGCTGACCCATGTTCATCCTTGACCCACATATCATTGAGGCAAACATTTTGACAAGGTTTGGTGAAGATCCAATTAAAACTGTGACATCTACAGTGTTAACAAAGTTTTCCTAAGATTTGACCTGGTGACCTAGTTATTGACCCCAGATGACCCATATTTATACTTGATCGTTATATCATTAAAACAAACCATTTGACAAAGTTTGGTGAAGATCCAATAATAACTGTGAAATCTACAGTGTTAACACGGTTTTTCATAAGATTTGACCTAGCGACCTAGTTTTTGACCCAAGATGACCCATGTTCGAACTCGTCCAAGATATTATGAAGACAAACATTCTGACAAGGTTTCATGATCATCCAATCAAAACAGTGACTTCTAGAGTGTTCACAAGGTTTTCCAGCAATTTGCCCTAGTGACCTAATTTTACTACAGAAATGACCCATTATCAAACTTGACCTACATATTATTAAAATAAACATTCTGACAAACTTTCATGAAGATAAAGTCAAAACAGTGATTTCTAAAGTGTTCACAAGGTTTTCCCTTATTTGGCCCTGGTGACCTAGTTTTTGACCCCAAATGGCCCAATATCGAACTCATTCGAGATTTTGTTGATATTAACGTTCTGACCCAGTTTTGCTAAAATTGAGCCAAAAATGTGGCCCCTAGTGTGGTCACAACAAAAAGTTTGACGACGCACGACGCACACCGCACGTCGCCAGCGGAGAGTGATCCTAATAGCTCACTTTGTCACTTTGTGACATGTGAGCTATAAAATGTCCTGGCACACAAAGGACTATGTGGTGGGTTACACAGAACCTTGCTATGTTAATCTTTCTTCAAGCCATTCATTCATCAAAATACCCAAAAGTATTCAAATCACTTTATTTTAACAATTACTTAAGAGTAGTATATGCAGGGTTTCTGCTGCAATTTTCGCAATTGGTGAAAAAAAATATGAGTGGCGAAAAAAACTTTTAGCAAGCATAAACATTTTTGGGTCACAATATAATTATCAGCAATATTAGTGATTGTTTATTGTATGCTGTTGATCTGTTCATGCAGATGACAAGTATATATCTCGCGATATTTCCAGTATTACGCTATCATGCAGACTGAATGTTTACAGATAACTTTCCAGAAATTTTATCACTTCAATGCATACAAAACATCCCATTTATTTTGCTAACATAGAAAGAACTCTGATGTTCATTTATTATACTTCCATTTCGCTCTATTTACAGTCAGTTACGAACTAAATCTCTATTTTATATATTTGTCTCTTTTGCAATGAAATATTACACAAATTTGTCAGATAATGACGTCATCAACAAATGATAAACAAATGTTATCAATTTCAGCGGGAAATTGCAGTGATTTTTCTACAATTTCACTTGCTCGAGTCCTAGGACTCGCAGGACTAAAAATCTTCCAGTCTCAATGTTTAAGGTGTGAGTCCCAAATTTTGACATTCAAATGGATGTAAATATTGCCCATCAAACAAAGGACGAAATCACACGTTTCAGCGATTTTCTTCACAACAATGTCATGTATCTCTATGATTTATGATGTTGTTATCAGAAAATTATCACAGTGATTAGCATTCATCTTAAACCCCTAACATGGGTATACAAAGGAGGTAATGGCTGGTGTGTGGTTTCCCTTGATTTTTAAACTGTTTTCAAGTCAGGGAGAGATTTTTAAAAATATCTGATATTAAATGGTGATTTTAATCACTGAAAAAAATTCTGCATGAAGCATGATGATTCTTTTATCAGTCCAGATAAGAAACTTCAGAATGTATGAAGATTTAGGTTCTTATATTTTCAAAACAATTTATAAACAGAAATTCAAATTTGAATTAGAGGGAGGAGTTTATATGGTTTAAACCCATGTCTGCTTCAGCTATTTATAGACTCTGTACAGTAAGTCAGTATTCACTGTATGTCTATCACTGATCAAACAATGTAGAGAGAGAGTTCATTTGATAAACATTGTAGAGAGATAGTTAATTTGCATCCGATAGTCTGATCGGAAGTTGCTCCTTTAAAACAACTCTGAAGTAGCAACATTGGTATTTTTTTTTAATACTTCTTCCATTCTCTTTCTATCATCTGTTTATTTTCAGAAAACAGGTGATATATCGTAAGATTAGACACTTAATTACTCAAGTCTGTCAGTCCAAGACTGACAGAAATCTGGGCATCCAATTAATTTGTCAAGTAGGAAATTCCAATCTTGAAATAAATAGAAAAGCCGGCAAATGTTATCAACAAATTAGGTAATATTTCAGTTAAACTGGTAGCGGTGTTTTATCATGTATCTATTTATATTCATTACTTAGACTGAGTCACTTTATTCATTTTACCTACGTAGTTTGGCTCTCTTATCAATAACACCAGTCCATTATCTACATGTAACATTATTTCCCATCGTGGAAATTAAGAGCCTTCGATAATTATGTGACAAGTCCAAGTAAAATCAAATGACCCTAAGGTCAGGGCCAATTTTTACCCCACAGCCATTATATGAACAAATTTGGAAGAGGTCTGCTAGACAATACTACTATGCTCTAGACTTTGTCGTTATGGAGAAGATTTTTTTAATTTTCCTATATAAGCCTATATAAATCAAGTAACCCCTGGGGCAGGGCCAATTTTGACCAGAGTTTTAAATGAAATTTAATTTTTTGAACAACTTTGAAAGGGGACCACCCAAGGATCATTCCATCCAATGGTCGCAATCAGCATAGCAGTGTAGGAGATGTTGTTTTAAATAAATATGGACGTCACTTCATGACGAATGACTCATGATGGACGCTGGGCGATCACAAAAGCTCACCTTGAGCACATTTGTGCTCTGGTGAGCTAAAAAATCAGATAATATAGTACAGCTGTTAATATGATAGTTGATTTAGACATCCTGATTATTATTCCAGACAACCAAGATTTTCAAGTCTACATGTCCGGTAATGAGTAGAAATATATATTTCCACACCTCTGTATAATTTAGAAGATTAAATTAAGCATACTTTTTTTTCCTGTTCATTGTTACATGAATTGACACAAATTATGTCCCAGATAAACTGGAAATTTTGTTTTTGCATGAATGAAATGAAAAAAAATATCAACGCCCACATTATGTCATTCATGATAATGTGGTGGGAAAATATAATGGTCAGTGAAAACCCTGTAAATGTATAAAACTTATCAACTACCACATTAAAGTAGTAAGTACTTACCTGTATAATGTTGTAACAATTTGTTCATTCTAATATCCCATACTTTGACTGTACTGTCAGTTCCAGCTGATGCTATACATGTACCACTTGGATGGAATTCTACATGATTTACAAATCTACAACAATAGAATTAAATATAAAGGTATTTTTGAAACATGTAGCCCCTTAAGGTAAACTGAATAGTATGACCTTAACCTTTGACCAACTGACCTCAAATATATAGGGGTCATCTACATATGATGACCAACCTGCCTACCAAATGGCCAAAATACAATTTTTCTGGTTATTGCCCAAACAAAGTTACAGACGGATGGATCAACATGTGCAAAGCATAATGATAAGTATATGATGCCATCAAAGATGTTGCAGTGAGACACAGATCCTGGTAAATTATTCTAATGATACCTTTCAGTATATTTGTCCTTTTTTTATTATACATCATGTAAGCCATTTCTCACTTAAAAGTGACAGTGTTAACTTGACTGAAAATAAATATTTTTGTTTATTTTTAAAGTAAATTTTCCAATTTACATAATCTACTGTTAAATCTTGAGCAACAAGATAGGACCAATGTTCATCTGACATTAAAATGATATCATTAAAGTCGCATAAAATCAGTCAACTTACCCGCCATGTTCATAGAATGTATGGACACACTCTTTACTATTTCTGTCCCACAGTTTAACTGTTTTATCATCACTTCCAGATACAATCAATCTACCATCTGGTGAAAACTTAGCAGATCTCACCCAGTTCATGTGTTGATTTAGAGAAAATAGAAACTTTTGTCGATGTACTGTCCATAACTGAATAAGATTAAAGTTTATGACTTGATCTTTTAAGCTGACAGTCAGAAACTGTGTTATAAACTGTACAACCTCTCCAGAGCGACCCTCTTTTGAGCAACAACCTCACTTCAAAAACAGCATGATTTTTTTCCACTGCAAGATTATACTATTAATTACATCTCTCAAGCGCAACCTCTAACAACATTTTGCTGGGTGTTGCATTGGAGAGGTTGCACTGTACTTCGTATTTCTCACAAAATAACTGCTTGGTTAAAATAACAATCGAACAATTATTTACAATCTTGATAAATTTCCTTTATTATGTAACAGAAAGAAATAAAACAAGAGGGCCAAGATGGCCCTATATCGCTCACATGACAATCACTGTTTACTCATTAAAACATTGTTTTGAACCTGTGACCTAGTCTTTGACCCAGATGATCAATGTTAGAACTTGTCCTACATATAAATATGACAAACATTCTGACAAGGTTTGGTGAAGATCCAATCAAAACTGACATCTACAGTGTTAACTAAGTTTTCCTAAGATTTGACCTAGTGACCTAGTAAAACAAACAATTTGACAATGTTTGGTGAATATCCAATTAAACTGTGAAATCTACAGTGTTAACATGGTTTTTCATAAGATTTGACCTAGCAACCTAGTTTTTGACCCCAGATGACCCATGTTCGAACTCGTCCAAGATATTATAAAGACAAACAAGGTTTCATGGATCATCAATAAAAACAGTGATTTCTAGAGTTTTCACAAGGTTTTCCAGCAATTTGCCCTGATGACCTAGTTTTTGACCGTAAATGACCCATTATCAGACTTGACCTACATATCATTGAAATAAACATTCTGAATAAGTGTCATGAAGATCCAATCAAAACAGTGATTTCTTAAGTGTTCACAAGGTTTTCCCTTATTTGGCCTTGGTGACCTAGTTTTTGGCCCCAAATGGCCCATTATCGAACTCGTTTGAGATTTTGTCAATATTAACATTCTGACCCAGTTTTGCAAAAATTGAGCTAAAAATTGTGGCCCCAAGTGTGTTCAGAAGGTAAAAGATTGACAACGCACTACGCACAGACGCCTGACGAAGACTGATCACAAAAAGCTCACCCTGAGCACAAGTGAGATAAAAATGGAAATATACTTAATAAAATAGCTAAAATATGTTCGATAGCGAATGAATAAGTAAAATATCATATCAAGCACTACTGCAGCAGAGAAAATTCTTTTATATATGCATAAGTGCATACCTTAATAGTTTTATCATCTGAAGCTGTAAGTAATGTTTGTCCATCACTAGCGAAATCAACACTTCTCACAGTGGCAGTATGTGCTTTAAATACGGTCGATTCACCTTTACTGAAATACAAATACCAACATAGCTAAATTGCTGCAGTAATGAATATCTATTCAATTATTTACAGGAATTCCTGACATGATGATACTAGATTAAGTTTTTCTTAATATTCAATTAATAAAGAGTGTGAGCAATACTGTTTGACACATCAGTTGGTCTGACACATCAGTTGGTCTGACACATATGACAAAGTTGAAACTCTGCTATAAATGGACACCCATCATTTTATGGCCCTTTCCCATAACTAGGTAGTCTCCCTTTGCAGATTGTCGTTCTTGTTAAAAAAAATAGTTTCTACTTCCGAGGACTTCATCTTAATTTGTCAAGTAGAACACAGACAGGGAAAATCAATACTGGTTCATCAACCTGATAATATTGAGTCAATAATTAAATTTTCTCACACACCATGTCATAAAACCACTAATTATTGTTTTGCATGCATGTGATTTGATACTCAAAATAAGCCAAAAAACTTTATTATTCATTTAAAACAAATTGAACTGAAAATTGGTAAAAACACAGAAATCTAATGCTAACTTGGCAAATAAATCATAATGTGACAGATTATGTGTAAATGCAGTAATTAAATGAATGTTTCTAAATTTGTAACATTCAGCATAAATATCATTGTTTCTCTTGGAGGTTTAAGATTTAATTAGCAAGTTTATCAATAATGTATATATACCCCGACATAAGATTGTGTCAAAAAAAATTAAAATTTGACTGCAGATTTACATGAATATAAGCAAACATAAATAATAAAACAAGAGGGCCATATGGCCCTATAACCGCTTACAAGAAAAAAAGATCTTCAGAGGAGAACATTTTTCAATGTTTTTTCCTATATCGTATTCGGAGAAAATTAAACAAATTTTCCTTATATAAGTCTACATAAATCAAGATACCCCTTGGGCAGGGCCAATTTTGACCCTATGAATGATTTGAACACACTTGGTAGAGGTCCACTAGACAATGCTACAAACCAAATACCTTAGCTCTAGGCCTTGTGGTTTTGGAGAAGATTTTTCTAATATTCCTATACAAAATGAAACAAGAGGGCCAAGATGGCCCTATATTGCTCCCATGACAATCACTGTACACTCATTAAAACATTGTTTTGAACCGATGACCTAGTTTTTAACCCCAGATGACCCATGTTGGAACTTATACATATGAATAAGACAAACATTCTGACAAGGTTTGGTGAAGATCCGATCAAAACCATGAAAACTACTATACAGCATAGACAAGGTTTTCCTAAGATTTGACATTGTGACCTATTTTTGACCCTAGATGACCCATGTTCAACATTGACCCACATATTATTGAGGCAAACATTCTGACAAAGTTTGGTGAAGATCCAATCAAAACAGTGATTTCTAAAGTGTTCAAAAGGTTTTCCCTTATTTTGCCCTGGTGACCTAGTTTTTGAATCCAAATTACCCAATATCGAACTAATCCGAGATTTTGTCAATATTAACATTCTGACCCAGTTTTGCTAAAATTTAGCCAAAAATGTGGCCCCTTGATAGGTAAAGTTTGACGCCTCCGGATGCACGAAGCCAGACGATGACTGATCACAAAAGCTCATTTTTGTAAGAAAACAAATTTTTTTATCGGTAAATAAATCATGTTCATCAAATGCTTTCGTTAACAAGAAAGGTAAATATGCATAGCTATCGCCATAGTAACGCTCTTGGTCGGTCAAGTTCGTTGACTGGTATGAATTGTTGCACCATTTACCGGTCGTTTGTATTTCCATGAAGTATACATATTTCAGACGAAAATTTTCGGATAACAGATCCACATGGTGAAACCTTACGTCATCTAAAAGGTGTTTAATGTGAACCTGTAATTGTGGTACCTTATCTTTGATGTGATGAGTAGAACAAGCTTACAGTCAGTATTGCATGCAATACAAGTCCCCTGCCAGCACATATCATTGGAATGTTAGCTGCTGTTTATACAGCACCATCTGTCTAGATTTTTTAATGATGACAATTTTGTCTAAATGAGCGAGCCAGCTTAAGTTATCATCTGGAAACCAAATTTCTATTTTTAGTAACAGTGACCTAGATATTTGACCTATTGACCCCAAATGTAATCCTACTCTAGGGTATTCCCTAAGCTATCCATACACCAACTTTCATTCAAATTCATCACCCCTAACTGAAGTTATCACACAGAAACCAAATTTCTATTTTTAGTAACAGTGACCTACATGTTTGACCTATTGACCCCAAATGCAATCCCACTCTAGGTTATACCCTAAGCTATCCATATACCGACTTTCATTGAAATTTGTCACCCCTAACTGAAGTTATCATCCGGAAACCAAATTTCTATTTTTAGTAACAGTGACCTAGACATTTGACCTATTGACCTTAAATGCAATCCCACTCTAGGTTATCCCCTAAGCTATCCATATACCAATTTTCATTGAAATCTGTCATCCCTAACTGAAGTTATCATCCGGAAACCAAATTTCTATTTTTAGTAACAGTGACATAGATATTTGACCTATTGACCTCAAATGCAATCCCACTCAAGGTTATCCCCTAAGCTATCCATACACCAACTTTCATTGAAATCCGTCATCCCTAACTGATTTTATCATCCGGAAACCAAATTTCTATTTTTAGTAACAGTGACCTAGATGTTTGACCTATTAACCTCAAATGCAATCCTACTCTAGGTCATCCCGTAAGCTATCCATATACCAACTTTCATTGAAATCCATCATCCCTAACTGAAGTTATCATCCGGAAACCAAATTTCTATTTTTAGTAACAGTGACCTAGATATTTGACCTAGGTAATGCGTCTAAGCTATCCATATACCAACTTTCATTGAAATCCGTCAATTCTAACTGAAGTTATCATCCGGAAACCACTTCGGACAGAGGGAGGGAGGGAGGGACTGACGACGACAAACACTATAGTCCCCTCCGGTACGGCAGGGGACTAATAAAAATATATTTCCACACCCATGTTAGAAGCAATATGATGTAACATTCTACAGATGTGAGAAAAAGTTAGAAAAAATATGAGGACAACCAAACTTTATGTAAGGAAGACCAACATTTTGCATTTTGTCGTCCTGCTGCCTTTCAAAAAAAAATGTACACCCCAGATACACATTCCTAAAATTGAGCTTAAATGACCCTTCCTTTTGTCTAATTAATTCACGTTGATTACCATCAACATGTTCGCCAATGACCCGTAAATAACTTTTTAGCTTATCAGTTTTGCAAGTAAGTAAAACGCATTTCACTAACACATTAGTAATTTCTCAGCTGTCCGCCCCTTATCATCAATATCAGTCCGTAGTCCCCGGAAGTAGAATTGTACCTTATCATGGGGACATCACCGCCAATTTACTAAAAGAAACCTAGTTATGATAAAGGCCCATTACCATGGCCCTACATCAATCATGCTTGCTTACAGTGCCACAGAAAGGTCTCCCTCTTTCAATACAGTAGGAGGAATTTACATTGAATTTATTGAAATCCATTCATGATAGAAAACCTTACTGGTAATCAAATGTATACATACACTGAAGGAATCCAAAGTCTGACTGTTTTATCACGAGACGCTGAAGCTACCAAATGACCAGACGGTGAAAAACATACACTCATTACAGCATCCTAGAATAATTTATAAAAAAAAATGTATAAGTCTAACAAATGCAAGTTGTCTGGATAAAATCATAAATTTCTAGTACATAGGAACAATTCAGACAGGCATAGAAATGTGACACATTTCAGCTAAAAATAACTAACAAAGTTTTATTATAACTTATAATGACAGTAATTTGAAACATCACAAATAATTTATTTTGATGATCAAATACTAAGTCAGACATCGCGAAAGCTGTTGGACATGTCCGACAAATTTTGGAATGGTCTGACAAGATGCAGCAAGTTTACAAGACCGAGTGTCCGGTAAAAATACAAGTCAGTGGCATATATATACGACCTATTTTCCTGTCCAATTCAAGTTTTATTTTCCCACTGTGTCTTTACCTCGTAAATAATGTGAAGTCATTTACGCTAGCGTTTGTTTCATTGGTTCTTCATAATCATATCGCTATGACGTAGCAATAATTATGGGAACGCGCGTTTGATTGGATTCCGGAATTTTCTGATGTATATCGAATAGGAATGGAACTCGGTTCGGAGTATTGACATAATCGGTAGCATTTTACAAGCGAGGGAACCAATACAGAATTTCCAGAAATTTCGAGGTCACAGCTTTGTAATCGGTTCAGATTATTGCCATTATTGGTAGCATTTTATAATATAAACAGGGAACAAGCGTAGAATTTTAGAAATCACGAGGTCACAGCTTTCTGTTTTAATGACTATGTCAACAACTCATGTGTGTTTGAAATCTCAAACCTATCGACTAATTGCCGATGGCCTAGAGTCATTCAGTAATCAGTTGTGTATGTTAAAAAAACACCTGCCAGCGACAGTGGCGTATCATTTTTGTTATTAATCCTGATTGCGATTTGCATCACCAACTAAATGAGATTACCGTGAGGTCTAGATTGCACCTGGTCTTACTTTTATATTTCACAATTAGCGCTTGTTAATGTTTATCTGTTTAGTAAAGCATTTAAATGACGGATAAATAAAATTGTGATTGACCCAATGAATCATTTTCTGAAATTCTTCTTTCGTTTTACTTATCGATGTATAAGGATAAAGTCAAAACATCACCGAATATAACGCTGCATTACTTTTGAATATGATTGAATTTTTGTGCTCATTAATGTGAAAAGTTAGAAGTGTTTCCCCACTTTTTTCAGGCCAGTGTGAGGGCCCTATGATTTTGTTTTCATTCTGATTGATCAAATAAGAATAGAGTGAAATAATTCAAATGTATAATAGTAACAGTATTGTAGCTTGTTGCAATTATGAAGAGAAAGGGCCCAGCTTTAGTTTTTTAATTATGGTCCTGTAAACTTTGGTTCTGTCTGGTAAAAAAATTTCAGTTTACCAGACCGACTGTCCAGTAAATTTCTTAGGTCTTTCGTGAAGTCTGCTAAGTTAATAATTAACTCAGTATTTGCTCATCAAATTAAATAACTTAATTAGTTTATACAAACCCACATTATATACATGTAATAAGATCAATGCATGATACCATAAAAAGGCAGTAAATAGCCAAAACAGATTTAGATTATTCAGCAGGAGTAGTTACCTTGTGTCCAACAAATCTGTAAGCTCTCATTTGAGGCTTGAAATTCCACACCATCAAACAGGAATCCATAGAACCCGATGCTGAAACATTGTAACAATTCTATAACTTAGTTCATGAACCAGTATTGTTAGCTTGATTTACATAAATACAGGCATAAAATGTGTGATCAATCAATGCACACAGCTGTTTGTACAAAAATTCACATGAACTAAAACTATGCCTTATTATATCAACAAGAGGGCCAAGATGGCCCTGTATCGCTCACATGACAATCACTATTTACTCATTAAAACATTGCTTTGAACCTGTGACCTAGTTTTTGACTGCAGATGACCCATGTTAGAACTTGTCCTACATATAAATAAGACAAACATTCTGACAAGGTTTGGTAAAGATCCAATCAAAACCATGACAACTACGGCATAGACAAAATCTTCTTAAGATTTGACCTTGTGACCTAATTTTTTAACCCAGATGACCCATGTTCGAATTTGTCTTACATATCATTAAGAAAAACACTCTGACAAGGTTTGGTGAAGATACAATAAAAATTTGACATCTACAGTGTTAATAAGATTTTCCTAAGATTTGACCCCGTGACCTAGTTTTTTACCATAGGTGACCCATATTTGAACATGTCCTTAATATCATTAAGACAAACAATCTGACATGGTTTGGTAAAGACCCAATAAAACCGTCTAGACCTTTAAAAAGGTTTTTACCCAAGATTTGACCTGTGGCTTAGTTTTTTACCCCGGCTGACCCATGTTCGACCTTGACCAACTTATCATTGAGGCAAACATTCTGACATGGTTTGGTGAAGATCCAATCAAAACTGTGACATCTACAGTGTTAACAAAGTTTTCCTAAGATTTCACCTAGTGACCTAGTCCTGATGACCAATATTTGTACTTGACCTACATATCATTAAAACAAACAATTTGACAAAGTTTAGTGAAGATCCAATTATAGCTGTGAAATCTACAGTGTTAACATGGTTTTTCATAAGATTTGACCTACTACCTAGCAACCTAGTTTTCTTACCCCAGATGACCCATGTTCAAACTCGTCCAATACATTATAAAGACAACATTCTGACAAGGTTTTATAATGATCCAATAAAAACAGTAACTCCTAGAGTGTTCACAAGGTTTTCCAGCAATTTGCCCAACATATCATTGAAATAAACATTCTAACAAAGTTTCATGAAGATCCACTCAAAACAGTGATTCCTAGAGTGTTCACAGGTTTTTTCCTTATTTCGCCCTGGTGACCTAGTTTTTTACCCCAAATGGCCCATTATCGAACTCGTCCGAGATTTTGTTGATATTAACATTCTGACCCAGTTTTGCGAAAATTGAGCTAAAAATGTGGCTCCTAGTTCACAAGGTAAAGTTTGATGGCGCACGACACACGTGACACAGACCCCGGACGAAGACTGATCACAAAAGCTGACCATGAGCGAGCTAAAAATAATATGCAGTCTTTCTTCATAAAATTCAAATTAAATAAAAAAATAAATTACAACTGTCAAATGAGACTGAAATGTTTTATTACAAGTTGAACATGAAAATAACACAAAAAAAACATTTACCAAGTTGCTTCATATTTGGGTTGAAGTCTACGCTTGTCACTGTGTCACGATGACCCTTAAAATGTCGCTCAAGCGACGGATCCTCCTGAAAAATGAAAAAAAAACTCTTAATGTTTCAGAGTTAAATGTTGTCAGTTTTGAGTACTCATCCACTTTTTATAAATTTCACTCAAACTTGAACAGATATTTTGCAAACTGGACTACAGTAAAAAAATCAGTCAATGTACTGTTGTACAGTGCATAAAATTTAACCCATCAAACACCTGTTTTGGACGTCACATGTCGTATACAGTCTTTGAATTAATTTTTTGTGACAGGTTGCCTGACTATATACTTTATGAAGGAAACTCTCTAAAACTAGGTAACTGGTTGTCCCCCAAAAGACTTAAAGAAGGAAAATAATCCTTTCAGGCATGGGATACCCAATAATTCGAAGACTGCGAATACACAAAATTTACTATACTTAATTGAAGAGATCATGAAATGACAACACAAGAGTTTATTTTGTTTAAAATCAGACTGTGATAGTCAGCATTTTCCTGTCCAAAAATAAGCTACAAGATATTTTCCCCAAAAAATCTCTTTCCCCTATTTGCATTATAAATGAATATTCCCCAAATTTGCTCCTTTCATTCATTGTCCCGCACAGTCCAACAAAGACCTGCATACATATTTGTGTGCAGAAAATCCCCAATTAAAATTTAAACACATTGGGCACAGTAACTTCAATATCTGTGACCACAGTGAGCCATTCTGTAAGGTAGAATCACGTTTCTACACTCATAAGAGCAGGAAGTATTCCAACATATATTTTCTGAAAGGTGCATTTAATGTTTTGTTTCTCCCCTATATTTCACAATGGAAGATGAAACGGTGTAATGGAGGAAACTGCTAGTCATGGTAAAATTCAAAATTTGCAGAACTTTACTTTTGAATATGATTGACTTATAAGTTATATTTGTGCTTGTTAATGTTATGTGCATATCGGTCTGTGTGTATCTTATGTAGAATTTAGAAAATAAAGAATTAAAAGATAAACATATTTTTTCTATTAATTTTTACATGATATATGAATAGTGACAACATATTAAAATAATGACAAGAAGTATATACCCACAGAAATAATGAAATGAACTCAATACAGGCACTGGACACTATTATAACAAATACTAAAATAAATATAAGAGCATTAATACATGTAAAGGAATGACATTGCTGCTAACAGTGCTTAGAAGAACAAATTTCAAGAAATTATTTTATTCATCTTTTCCAACCAGTTAGTTTGCACTGACTCTTGGAAACACTTGCGTGACTCGCGAAAATTTCATTTGGACTATTGAAAATTTTGTACAAAGGGTAGTTATGGAATTGTCCTCATTCAAAGTCAGCAGCTTAAGACGCTTGTTCATGCATCTACTGAAACATCAGCAAAATATTTGATACCTTTCGCCTGTTGAAGGTATACATATTTTAGGTCATGTTGATCTATATAGAATAGATTATATACTGGTCACATGTATTACCTTGGCTTAAAATTCCTTTTCTCATAAGTGTTATTCATCCTTCGGCAAAAATGTTGTGAGGAACTTCTGTCCTCATTGTGAGCACCCATATTGATTGTCAACAAAGTAAGTTTTTCCAAAATTATGAAGAATACAGGCCTTGGTGTAAAAATATCGAAATGCAGTTAGCTAGCTATGGGTTTTCCGAGTACGCTCGTGAAAACATATTGACCAGGATTGACATTTTATATGTTATTTTGGGTCAGGCGAGAAGTTCATTCTCGTTTTCAAGCCACCCCAAGTTAGTGACTGCGTCGTACGGTTTTACCATCAAATTGTCCACCAACATGCAATTTATCTTTACATGTGCTGACTCGGCAAACCCTAAGCTAGCTAACTGCATTTCGATATATTTACACAAAGGCCTGTATTCTACATAAGTTTGGAAAAACTTACCTTGTTGACATACAATATGGGTGCTCACAACGAGGACGAAAGTTCCTCACAACATTTTTGCCGAAGGATAAATTACACTAGTTTTGAGTCTGTTATAACGATTGCTCTGCTTTTATCAGCATAAACCACTAAACATGCAATTTTTTTCAATGGAAATTAATAGATTAATTCTTATTTACCAATGCACTTGTCATTTTGATTTGGGAAATCTGACGTAAAATCCACTAGATCAAGTCTGATCAAGTTTTGTTTTCAAATGATGGCGGTTGTGTTGACCAAGTGCGCATGTGCAAAAGAAGAGCTAGGTTATGAAGCCAAGTAATGTAATGACAATTTTTTTAAAAAGAAAGTGTAATGTAACTTCGTTCTTTTTTGCAGGGATGCTATAGGGATGCTATTACAGGGATGTGCAACCGCTTATCATCCACTGATCAAGTATAGATTATCAGTGCATAGGCTAGTTAATGAAAGCAAAGGTATCAAAACTACCGAAATTACCATGAAAATGACACAAGAATCGATAATTGACAAAAAGTAACATTAGTGATCTATGATCGACTCAAGTACCTCGTAGTTTTTATTTGTTTGTTATTAATTTTCACAACTTAATTTTCTAAATTAAATTTGAGAAAGAAATGCTTATATTATGCAAATTTTGTAGGAAAGAAATGTTTACATTATGAAAGTTTTGTGAAAGAAAAGTTATATCATGACAACAAATGACTGAAATGTACGATAGAATGCTAAAATTTGACTTTAAATTCGTGAAAGAAACTTTTATATTATGAAAAAATGTACGATCGAATGCTAAACATTTTAATTAAATTAAATTTGTATGACAAATATTTATATCATGAAAGTTTTGTTCGATTTATCAACTCAAGACCAAATTTAATTTTGTATCGTGGAACTTTTTTCTATTTATCAGCTGAAGAAGGAATGTTCATGGTTAAACTTTAATTTAAAGAAATGCTATATATCATGAATGTTTTGTGCGAAAGAAATGTACGTATGTTATACATTTTATGGTGAAAAGTTTGCTATTTGTAATTTTGATTCGTATAACTTTATCTTGTTATTGATCTTTGTTTTTCATAATGTATGTCTCTATTATAGCGTATCAATTTTAGCCAAAGACTTAATCTGTAACTTTTAATCTTCCGCCAAAATGGCGTACGATATGCCCTCGTATAGTCATAATCATAATCTCGGTGACGATCTTTACTGATTACAAGGAAGCAATCAATAAATCCGGATGGAAAACAGTATGGGGTAGTCTATGTTTCATAAATCTACATTGTTTTCACAGCTGCGCATATGTCATTTGAATGCATTAGGTCACGGTGTGTGACCATTAATTGGAAACAACAGGGTTCCACCAATAAAATCTAATGTCATAATTCAAATCAACAAATTCACATCATATTGATCATGACAGTAATTAATCATTGTTGAAAAACTGATATTATTTTAGCAAATACAAAAACAAGTCAAGTACCTGAGATCACAGTGAAATATTCGTGGCGATTAGCATAAAACCATATATTTGGTCGACCTTAATTACAACTAACCCATCATTAAAGATGTACATTACCAGATAAATATTGAATAAGATTAAAGTAATGTTTCTTCATTGCTCTCTTCATTATAAACAGATATAGAATAACTGCAAGGAATTCTGTTAGCATTATAATGTACGTAATATACCGTCATTATTTCAAATCTTTGACTAAATGTAGTAGATATATTTAAAGAATTGATCTGTATCTTATATTTCTGTATGGAAAGGCATGTATACACGTATTCTATGTTTTCATATTATGTATGTACATAATGTTCTACGAGTCATGAGTAAACTGTTTGACTTTACTCAATCTGTAAAATTAAACTGTTGACACGCTTCGTGTATGAATTGATGTACATATATTGTTTGTCACATGCCAGTTGATTCTCAATCAGCCATTGTTATGAATTGACGATTGCGAATAATAGGTGTGAAAATATGTGCATACCAAATAATATATTCGGGTTACACCGTTTCTGGTTTGCGCTAAAATCAGTGCTTATATGATGCTTTTTCGTTTTGCTATGCACCGATAAAAATGGATCATTATCGAGAGCGAAATAATTAAGGTACTACAGCAAAATATTTTTTGAAATTATTGTTCTGCCGTCAATACAGACGTATGTCAGTCTCAAAATATGGAAGAAAATTTTCATGTTTAGTATACCTTCACATACAAATGGTGTTGCAAAAAGTGAAATATTTTCCTCGTCAGATCAGGCCGCCATTGAATTGAATCGTAAAAATGGGGTCATAATCAATCGCGAAATTGTGGTCTTTTACAAAAGTAAGCATGAAAATATTATCATGCCGCCAATATCGACGTGTATAAGTGTCAAACTATGGAAGAAAATTTTGATATAGAGTATATCTTCACAAACAAATAATGTCGCAAAAAGTGCAATATTTTCCTCGTCAGATCATGCAGGCCTCCATTTTGTAAATTGTAAAAACTGGGTCATAATCGATCGCGAAATTATGAATTATAACAAAATAAAACATGAAAATATAGTTATGCAGCCAATATAGAAGTATGTCACACTTCAACCACGGCAAAATATCGTGAAATTAAGAATATCTTCATGTACTAAAGCTGTCGCAAAAAAACTGACATTTTCTATTGTGCGACCATTTCGGTCAAATTATCACGTCAGTTTTATTTTCGAACGGTCACAAAAACTTGGAAATCTTTAGAACCACTAATATTTAGAAACAAAATTACAACATCTGTAAAATACTTCAAGATCAATATATAAAAAACTCTATGCAAAAACAGCATTTATTTAAGCAGGTTGAAGAGAATATTTGACCCATATTTTATCTGCTAGATACCGACATTAACGGTAAATGCGTGCGCAAGCGCTCTCGCGCGAATATCCCTAGGCACTGTTTTTCAGCCAGTTTCCGTCCGTTGCGTATCCCTGTAATATAGCATCCCTGTTTTTTGTTAGGGTACTTTAGTTGAAAATATCCGGTTTCTTTTTAGGTTTGGTTACACATTGGACAGTAAGCTGAAAGTGGTTTCGATTAAAAGTGGGTGGTGATGTTTTTAAGTATCAAAAAAGAAGAAAACAATCATTTTCCTTACAAACTGCACAATACTGAATTTAAACAAACTAGTAATGCTAAATTCCTTGGTGTAACCGTAAGTGATGACTTAAAAAACATATAGAAAACGTCTCATCCAAAGCAAGTAATACTCAAAGATTCATAAAAAGAAATATACAATGTAACAATAAATCAGTTAAGCCGGCATTAAACTGCTTATAAAACTTACTCATCCGTCCACAACTGGAATATTGTAGTTCCATTTGCCATCCCTGGCAGAAAAATCTTATTTTTTAATTTGAAACGGTGCAAAGTGACCGTTAGATATGTCTTAAATGATTATTCTCATCAAAGTAGTGTAACAGCAATGCTTCTCGAGTATACATTAAACTGGCCAACCCCGGAACAAAGAAGGATAAACAGCTCATTAATCATTCTCTTCAAAATATCAAACGATCTTGTTAGATCATAATCACCTATTAGTCACTAGAAATCTCAAATAGCTTATACCATTTTCGGGGCTAGTAACATTTTTTTACATTTTGCGTATTTTTTCTTCTTCTTTAGAAAGTAGGGAAAATCAGTGACACAATTCTGAGAGTTTATACAGTGCCAGTATACCCGCTTCTGTTATAGGCCTAATTAACATACGCTTTCTTAAAACAAGAGTTAGTTTAATTAGCACATAGAACAAGAGGTAACGAACTTATGGAACAATTTTAATAATCAAGTTTAAGTGTATCAACAAACTCCGTACTCGGGGCTATTTGGTACATAGTATGGGCCGCTACTTGATCGATACGAATGACAGTCGGTTCATTCATAAGGGATTTTTTGTTTTGTTTCAAGTGTACCTTTGAACCAATTCGTGATATTCGTAAGTCTCTGATGCTATCCTTGTGTTAAATAACCAATTGTAAAAGTCATTCAAAATCAAATTAATAAATGAATTTATTTATAACTTCATTAGTCATGTTTTAATATTTGCATAGTTTTATGCACATTTTATTATATGAATTGTTTGATAATTTGCCACTCATCAATTCACAAATTGCGTCATTTCTTATATTATACAGTAAAGTATAGGTCTTTGATGCAATGAAAGCCTTCGACAAAACTTGACTCAGTGGAACAATTAATGTACAATGTACTAACTTTATCATCTTGTCGTAAATGGCAATGTAAAATTTAAAGATCTAAGGATGGTCAATTGTCTAATCATGCAGAGGCGCATCAAGCCGTGTCTGTGCTTTTGGTCACCTGTCGACACCATTTGAAATACACCAAGGAACTCGACAGGGAAGCATACTCACACCATTCTTATACAATGTGTACATCAATGATCTTCTCAACGATATTATCTCATCAGAACACACTTTCAAACTAAACGGTATAAGTCTCGTTGCACCGACCCAAGCAGACGACATTGTACTCATCTCACTTTCAAGACATGACATGAACAACTTGCTGAATATACGTGCTAACTATACAAAAACATGCAAGTACAATCCCCAAAAATGTCCGGCGCTCATCTATGGCAGTAAGAAACGACGTCATACCTGAGCTACTGAGCTGATCTATAACAACACTATTATAGATATTGTCAATGAGTACAAGCATCTTGGAATCGTTCAGTCCATATATAAGCGGTAAAACACCAGCAAGCACAAATGCTGTTCGACAAACTGCAAGAAGCACTTTATTCAGTTTGAATTTCATTCACAAAAAAACAGTGTAAACCCTGTTGCAGCATCTAAACTTTATACTTCAGTCGTTTTACCATTGACTTTCTTTGGATGTGAATTATGGAACAATCTGACAAAACCAATCAGTAAACGTGCCATCATGGATTCTGAGCATCTGAGCTGGAGACACAGAATGTCCCTTTCTGAGGACTTTAAGTCATTTCGCGACATCCAGACAAATTTAACTCATGCCAATATTTGGCGTGTTGCTCTACAAGATTCAACAATGCTACGATCAATGTCTACTACAGCTAAATTAATGAGTGACTCTTTCCTTGACTTCACAAACCTACTGCTCATTGTGCCATAAAACTGCTGATGATATGTTTATGCATTTACCTGCATATCTACTGAACCTTGTCGCCAGTCATACAGACAAAAATTCTGCGAGAAATTAAATAACAATTTGCTGACACTCATATTGAATAACAGTTTGTCAAAATTGAAATACATGTACCTATTTGGATACACTAATGAACAATTACGAACCAGGCTAGATATATGTAAATATCCACTATTTATGAAACTTAGTGCAACCTTTCTTAAGGAAGTATGCATACTGTATAATACCAGTGACATTTAATGTGAATACCTGATCATGTTGAACTACCTATATACGTATATAATGTACATGTGTATAGCTTTGTTCAATCATAATTTCATTACTCTTTGTCCCACGATGTAACTACCATCCAAAAGGCCTGATAAGTTCGTTTCGATGTTAGGCTCTATACAAGTGTTGATATAGTGGTCACCTTAAAATGTATTACTTTTCTGTATTAGTTGTTTTGTGTATATACACGTGTTTTGTTTATGTGCGCGTGTTTTGTGTGTACGCACGTGTTTTCTTTTTTTGTGTGCGGTTGCTTTGTGTGTGTGCGCGTGTTCCATGTGTGTGTGTGTGTTTGCGTGTGCGTATGTGTGTTTTCTTCTCTTTTTTTAGTGTATTCGTTTGCTCTCATCCAATGTTTATTGTAAAATGGAATGTTGTATATGCACTCTTCAAATTTGGAGGAAATAAAGACATATATATAGCAGTAAAACATGTTAAGTGCAAAGTTATGTTAAGTTTAAACAGGGATGCTATATTACAGGGATATGCCTTCCATTGATACATAGATGTCAGTAGCTAAAATCATCAACATCAGACTCGCAATTCTGACAAACATAAACACATATTTAATTCACTGTCACTATGTATTTCACTAGTAGACTAGTGCTTATTGATCTGGTCATTGCCAACTTTAAGGTTCTCAAAACTCACTTTCCTTGACTTTCTTTATATATCGTCATAATGTCATTGGGCTCACGCCTACGGCTTAATTCAGCCTGGGAGCGAATGTTGTTTCTTCATTGAACAATGACCGTTCTGGCAGCTGACAAAATTGCATCTTGTGATATATCGCAGCTGCTGGTTTGCCTTTTATAAACACGGACCATCCTGAAATGAAACAGAAATTTAAAGCGTTATATGTATCTCTACCTGATACAGTAGCAAATGCGATCAATTAATTATAAGCCGTTATAGCTATTAGAAGTAGCATGCATGCAGTTACTGGGATAGTTAGTACAGATACAGTATATTATAAAATCTACCTAAATCTACCTATCTAAAGTAACTTCGTGCACGTTGCTTCTAATAGGCAGTTCAGTAGTCAACAAAATAGAAATTATTATACACGTTTGTATACTGACCTTTGTAATCATATGGTAATCTACCCTCATTGGACTCCATAACAGCTTGATTACAAGAAAGTCGCATAAAGGAAATAGTACGCAACTAAATAGTGTGATTATATAGATATATGTTGCATATATCCTCAATTAAGTGTGTCGTATCTATAAATATATTTCAAATCATTTTATTGTAACTACACGGAAAGAGTCATGTATCTAAATAAGTGCATGTCGGTAAAATCAGAGACATAGATAACATCTGTTATAATAATACATGACATATTCAAATGCGTAGAATTTTAACCCGGGTATCCGCTAGCCAATGGAAATAGTAAACTGGTTCCCGTTGACTTGTGTGTACAAAGCCAACAGGTACGTGTATACGGCCTAAAATTTCCAGGACGCTGATTGGTCAATTTCGATTGGAATCCGGGCAGAATTTAGTCTGGTTCCTAATGTACTATAGTATTTTAATACTAAGTGGTTTTCCGTTGACTCAGGGTCACTCAAATAGAAGGGTCTGGACTCCGCAAATTAAAGCGTTGGGTAGCGATCACATGATCGCGCGCAAGATGGCCGTCATTGTGAAACGGTGAAGAACGCATTGAAATAGATACCCTAATATTTACAAATTTACTAAACATTATTGGCGTAGAGCTCCACGAATAGTTAGATCGTAAATATCCCCTTCTAATTTGACCAATTTCTTACGATAAAATCCATTTATTTATGTTGAAATCCGAAGTATATAATGGAGGAAAACTCGTTTTAAGCCCAGATCTAGATTGTTGTCGCAAAGCGTGTATTTTTCGTAAGTAAATATAACCCTTTTAAGTTATAGAGTGATGTAGTCGGGATTAACTCATGTCTTTTAAAGGTTGTTGAATTAAATCATGCGGTTACTTTTTCATATTGTTTCCGATGCTAAGAAATAATAATACATGAATTTGAGCCTTTTTGACGAATTCGCCATTTTGAGTTTGACCAGTTGTAATGGAATCTACTATTTTTAGTAAGTGATTCCGTCTTTAATAATCATCTATCGCTGAAATGCTTGCAACACATTTTAGACAGATCATTACTCCGTTAATTCATGATTTTATTTTAAATTTTCGATCTCTTGTTTTGACTAAATGGAAATTGAAAATGTGTGTGTTATCTATACACGCGTGAAAAAAAAGCTCTCCGCTAAGTATCGATAGCACAACTTGATGTTTATACAGAGATAAGCGCCTGAAGAGCACGAGTCCAGACCATTCAATTGAAAGACCCTGGTTGACTTGATAGATGGGTAAAACACATGGTATGGTACAATACAAGATATAAATGTTTTAAAAATCACATTGTTACAAAGACTAGAATTATACATTTAATGAAAGGCAATATGACATATAATACTAATAATTTTTTAGATGTACTCAGGATGACACAAAAAAGGAAAATTTCCTTATTTACATTGTGGTCCTGTAATAATAATGTCCTAGCAAGGCACAACAAATTCGTAATAATTATGGTCAAATTGATCAAGTTTAACAGAAATAAAAAAAAAAAATATATATATATATAAATATCACAGTAAGGAATTATTGTAGATTTCTATTAACCAATTGACGTAACTACATGTACATGCTTTGGTGCACTGCAACTTGAAACGGGAACCAGTTTAGACTTTGTACACACTAGTCAGTGGGAACCATATTGGCTTTGTACACACTAAACTGGTTCCCGTTCCGTGTTGCAGTGCACCATAGGCTTTGTACAGACAAGTCAACGGGAACCAGTTTAGTGTTGTAGCAACCAATTATTGCGCATTCTTGAAAGAAGTTCTTCTATTTCCTGTTCTTATCCAATGCAAATTCTGCTCTTTAAAATAATATCTGATTTGTTTTAGAGCTTAATATAGACGAATAATATTCCCCGTATTGCTTACATATAAGGTAGTCTTAAATAAACGTTCAAGTCCTTATTGAAACTACTGTTTATTTTCTGTGAGAACTTACTTCCGGCGGTTGTCCTTCGGTCACTGGAACTTTAATAACAAACAACCGTGTCAATTTCTAGTGGATTTTAATCATCATGTAATTACAAATACCAGTACGTATGTTTATACATGTCTGTTTCGTAGCTTTATTGTCGCATTGGATTTTTCAAATGTTGAAGAAAACGCTTTCGTTGGTAGAAACAGAGACATAAACAGAGATTGGCAACTTAATTAAAATATCACGCATATGACATCATTTCGTAGATTCTGTAGCAGGTAAACTCAAAAACTGAATAACATACATATATAAATTATACATTTTCTGAAAGTTTAAACATTTGACTTCAGCTGGAAATAATATTTTATTACATTTACTAAGTTAATTTTTAGCTATACCCACTAGAATTATAGGGGGAATGACACAAAAGAAAATATCGAAAAAAAACTGTCTAAGCATATATCCCTTGTTTGTCTATTTCCGCAGTGACCCTATTAACGCCGATATCTCGCACATGCGTGTCGCCTCCACTTCCGTTTCCACCTGGCATTTGTCGGCAGGGAACCAGACTATTGATTACATTGTTTACATTGCCTACCGTGACTTTGTACTGTTGTGCATTGTAACACTATTATTTAAAGAGTTAGGTAGGCAGTAATAGGGACAGCCTGTATATATAGATACGAGGGGTTTTACTCCAAACTCAGCCTTGAGCTGACACATGCAACAAAAATGCCCATAATTTGTTCAATTGTCATTGTATAAACATTTTTTTTGTGTGCCTATCGTATTGCCATACAATGCCAAACATAAAAAACATAAATTCCAACAATTCATATAAACTGTAATTATTTTATAAACTTTTCTTTTAGCCAAAGGGTCTAAAATCCAATCCATTGACACGGTCTTGAGCAAACGCTCTACACCCGAAAGCAATGTTTACAAGTTAATAATCTGTGCATGAAGGGTACGATTTGTTAGACTAACTTATTCTTTATCTCTCGCCACCAGTTTTCTTTTTCTGAATCAATGAACATGAAAGAAAATCAGCTCTACATCAACTTGCTGCCGATATTTTGTCGCAGTCAACCATTTTCCCAACACGAACGTATAGAGGTTTCTGATTGGTCCTTAAATGTTGTTCAACTTGAACGAACAATCAGAACGCTCATTCTGAAAGAGTTTCTTGGGTAGCAAAATGGTTGACTGCGATGAAAGGCCCCATGACCCCACTAAATAAAATTGGCTCAAGAGAAAAAATTGCCAGCGCTAGCCCTGGAACACCTATGGTTAATTAACTTACAACAATTGGTTGTTTTAACACCTTCTTTTACAGTAATGGCTTGCAATCAAACTTAATTATTATGGCCATGCGTGGGGGGTAGTATAGATGATAGAGTACGTACAAGGTCTTCCAAGCTACTCAATCCACCTAGAAAGACACCTTGCAGGACTTTATGAAAGGAAGCTCTCTAAAACTAGGTTGCTCCCTAAAAAGCTTATAAATAGAATGAAAAAAATCCTTTCAGGCAGGAGGCAACCCACTAATTCGAAGACTGTTGTGAATGACTAGTGCGATTTTTCTTAAAGTTGTGAAATTCTAGTGTTATTTTCAGTTAAGACTTATGAACACAAATGATTGAATGCTGTCTCTCTGATGTTGTTAATTTTTACCATCTATTGATAGTAAATACATTTAATCCTTAATCATCTAGAGGTCTTATTTAATGAGCTTCCAATATGAAATGTGTTAGTATTCTTTAATTGTATTAAAAAATAATTGCATTTGGAGAAAGTATCTACAGCTGTATTATAGCTATGTGAAGGCTCATCACAATGTTGTGTTGATTAAGTGTCATTTAAAGAAGGGTATGAATGTTATTTTATATCAACTCTCTTTCATAGATCTTCAAGTGGCAGAAAGTTCAAAGACTGTCAGCATGTCTACCGAGAGTGTGAAGGGCAGTAATGATGATGCTTTGACATCTAATTCTGATCCTCAAGATGGCACTTCCAATGGAGAGAGCAATCCTTCACCAGAAAATGCCAAGAAAATAAAAATATCTGTTGATTCAGACGGAGAAACCAAAATAAAAGCTGATGCAGAGGAGCATGAGAAAGTCGGCTCTCCAACCACTCAGAGGTAAAATTGATTATGAGGAGATGTGTCCATCACTAAGTACTTAGCATTTACAAGATTTAATTAATAATATTTGTACTAATTCTTACTCAATCTATTTGTAAAAGTAGCTGGTTTTAAATCACCTGGATTGTAATACAGATGTGGTTCCAAAGCAAATATGATATGTTTACATTTTAACATGTTTTAGCTCACATGTCACAAAGTGATAGGGTGACCTTGTGAACACACTAGGGGCTACATTTTTAGCTCAATTTTAGCAAAACTGGGTCAGAATGTTAATATTGACAAAATCTCGGACAAGTTCGATATCGGTCCATTTTCGGTGAAAAAATAGGTCACCAGTGCAAATTGCTGGAAAACCTTGTAAACACTCCAGAAGTCACTGTTTTCACTCTAGAAGTCACTGTTTTGATTGGATGACATGAAACCTTGTCAGAATGTTTGTCTTTATAATATCTTGAATGAGTATCTTGAAAGTATTATAGACCTTGTTCGGGCTGTATCTCCCTTATGCATTGAATTATTTGAAAATGACTTGGCATAATACAATGAGACCATATGTGTCTTGGGCAACACACAGGTCCATAGATCAAAGGTAAAGATTACACTTACGGTCAAATATATTTTCCTTGTCTGTGCTGTGCCTTCTCACTGTTTGCATTCAAGGGTTTTGAAATAAATTGGTATGAAAGTTTACTTCAATGAAATGATGTGTCTTGATCATCACCCATGTTCAAAGGTCAAGGTCACAAGCTGTCTAAACAGCAGCTCGACATGTTGCCCTTGGGCATCTAGTTAATGTCTACTTATGTTTTATAATAATGCTGTTAGTATCGAACTTTTTACTTCATCAAGTGACGGAAGAAAATCACGTTCCCCTCAAAGATCTGCGAGATCTGAGAACAAATCCCCTGGGGGACGTCCCAAAAGTTCAGAAAGTCGACCTAAAAGTAGTGCAAGTCTGGATGACAAAGCTTTTGAGATCAAACCAAAAAAGAAAGTAAAGAAAGGTGACCTTGATCCTGATGGTCATGAAGTGACATTTACTCTGACAATTTCAGTAGCAGTTCCTACAGGTAGGTTACAAATATTTAACACTTACAAATAACATTTCATTAATGTGATGTTTGTCTAAATAATGATGTAGTATAATAAAAGATTGAGTTAAATATCATTTCATATTACATGTATGATGTACCGTTACTTAAAAATGCAATATATCAGTGTGTTTGTATGTTGTTTGCTTAAAAATGTATACAGTTAGATAAATATGTCTATTTAGGGAGGAGCCCAGAGGACTCATCCCATACATAATGGAATTCAAAAGCTAGTTTCATAATTAAATTGTGAGTTTTCACATATTGATGGCAATTAGAAAAGCTGATCTTACATCTATACTTTTATTCTTGAATCCTGTCAATGTTATGTGTCACCTCAATTGGTATAAGTACTTCTAGATAATATTAAATTAATTTGGATTATACAACAAAAAACACAAATATACGAACTAGTATTATTATTTCATTTGTCTACGTTTCGGCGCAACCGCCTTTTTTTTTTTTTTAGATAATATTAAAACATTACTCAAGTCACTTTCTGTAAAGTAGATAAAATTCTGATTTTTTTGTCATGTAGCATACAGTACTTGTATACTTATTTTTTTATTGTCGCTGTCCAGAGAATAGTGAGTAAATCATGTTGTAATATGTTTAAACTTTAAGTTACAGTGATTAACAATTGCTTTATTCATGTATAATGTTATAATAATTTACAAAACAAGTTATTGAATATTTTTTGCATTGTTTTATTTGCACTTATTATCAGTTATAGTCTATTTAATTTTGTATTATTTTGATTTTTTGTCTTTGATTTTGTATATATTCTATTTTACATATTTTATAATGTTTCACATGGATGCTTAAATTTCAATACAATAACTGATAGAAAATGATTTTCTTAAATAAAATGTTAGCTTGCTGATTCTTATGTTCAGAATACTGGTATATTCAGCTAATAAAATAAAAATACCCAACTTTATTCATGCAGATTTTATACAGGAGCCTCTTATTCCAAAGAAAGATTTGGCTGACATGAAAGTTATCCAACTAATTGAAGGTTTCTTTTGACATTTTTGTAGTTTATCATTGCATGAAATTATCACCTGAATGAATGAAGTTAGTGATGTACATGCTTTTAATTTTTGTATACATATTGTTTGGCATGAATGGGCATTTTGCATGTCTTTGTTTTGAAATAACCTTTCACCTATACCTTCATAACAGATGTAATTTCACTAGGGTGATGACATACCTGTATGCAATTGCTAAATATATTGATCAGTATTTTGTACTGCTTATTATTTCTTTATAAAATCAAATACATTATCTCTGTTACCCTTTGAATATCTTTCTTTAAAAGACAACCAAATCTTTAAGCATTGTGCAGTCAGTGTTATTGTTGTTGAAATCTGTACTGTTTGTTTAGTATGTGGAAAGTTCCTTCATTGATGAAAGTTCAAATTCATCAAACCAAAAATAGTTTATGAAACAGTTTATAGTATAAGGACTTATATATAATCATAAGCTATGTATAAGTTATACACATATTAAAGAATGAAATATAACCAAACATATTGGAGAAAACCTAAAACGATTTAAAATGATAGAAAAAAAAAGTTGCCATACCATCATGCATTGAGATTTTCATGTATTGTTGCATGGAATGTCTGTGTATATGATAACTGTGTTATTTTTCTTTGTTGTTCTTTTATTCACAGTTGATGACCAGGAGACGCCTCCTAGTTAGTATTGTTCATGTATAAATATTGGCTTGCAAAGTAGTTATTGTCTTGTTGCATTATGTTTGTTGACAGAGCTTATTTTGTCATATAGCTGACACACTAACCTCAAAATAGAACAATATTGGTGTCTTTGTAATTTCAATGTATACATTGCAGCGACATGCATTTACATTATACAATAAGATTATCATAGTTATTCTCTAGCTAACAGACCGATACCTTACACACAGTCACAGAAATGTACATTATGTATAAATAATCTATTTACCAACACTTCACATTTCTATTTTTTATTACCATTATTACATGTTATACTGTACTTAGTATATGTATTAATGGTAGTTCTACCATTTCGAATTCATCATTATATGGCCTGTTTGATATAAAATTGATTAGCACCAGTAAGTCATAATTAGATAACTCAAAAACGAGATCAGTGACCCCCAATTTTTTTCACTTAAAATGTTTCTGTTATCATATGCTACGATCATGCAAAGTTTTGAAAATTTCTATTATTCAGTTTTCATTTTGCCTATATGTCTATGTGAAAAATGTAGCGAACTGTAGCAACGTCTTTAAAAAGTATATTCTAACCAAAGAAATATATTATCTTAACTTCTTTATTCCGATTTCTAATTTCAAAGAGATTCAAACATTTAACTTACAGAATGCTACTAAAATAAATTTTATCTGTATTTAATCACTTAATTATTAATTGTAATAATCAATATTGTAATAACACGCCTCATATTCTAGAACTGAAAAATCTTCAGCATCAAATAGATTTAATTACAGTCAAACCCGTGAAAGGCCACCCTTTGGAAAGACAAAATGATAGCCATTATTCAGAGATGATCACTCAGATCATTTTGTTCTAAATATTCAAAGATGTTTTTTTTTAAAGAATGGCCTTTAATCACTAGATGGCTTTATTTGGGGGTGGCCACTAACACAGGTTTGACTGATTGTTTTCTACATGACAAAGAGAGTACTGAGTGTCAGTCTTCTGATGGCATTGTTCGCTTCTTGTATTCAAGTACTGTGAAGGATTGAAGTGCATTCTTTCTATGCTTTACTCTCTTATTATATTTATTTATATACATTGTATTGATTGAAGTGATATCCATGTAGGATGTGGGTCAGATTGACTAATCTTTCCAGAATCTTTTTGTAATGCTTTGTTTATAGTATATTATTTTCCAATGGTGTAAATTTCTGTTACCTGTAACCTAAGGCATAAACAAAAGTGTGTCATATGAGCAACTACATATTAATTTGTAATTTTTGTAGATGTTATGACTGCAAGCCAATGTTTTTATAAAATTCTAAACTCATTATACCCCCAGATATGAAATATATGGGGGCTATATTGGATTCATACTTGACAGTCGGTCGGTTGGCTGGTCGTCTGGTCGGTCCGTGCGTCTGTAGACACAATTTGTCTGGAGAATTTCTCAGCAACTACTAATAGGATTTCAATGAAACTTCACAGAAGTGATCAGTAGTAAGCTTAGTTGTGCATGCTTAAAGAGTTTTTCGTTTGGATTAATTTTCACTGAGTTATAGCCCTTTTTTATACAGTGTATATACTAGAGGCCAATTTTGTCCGGACTATTTCTCATTAACTACTGACAGGAATTCAATGAAACTTCACAGTAGAAGTATGTATTAAGCTAGTCTTGGTTGGTTAAATTTTTACTGAGTTATGGCCTTTTGTTGTTTTTTATACAGTGTATATACAATATCTCAGTAACTACTCATAGGAATTCAATGAAACTTCACAGAAGGTATAAAAAGTCAGCCAAGTTGTGTATGCAATAACCAGGTTTTGTTTGGATTAATTTTCACTGAGTTAAGGCCCTTTGTTGTTTTTTATACAGTGTATATACAATATCTCAGCAACTACTCATAGGAATTCAATGAAACTTCACAGAAGGTATAAAAAGTCAGCCAAGTTGTGTATGCAATAACCAGGTTTTGTTTGGATTAATTTTCACTGAGTTATGACCCTTTGTTTTATACAATAGGTAAATTTTGTCCAAACTATTTCTCAGCAACTACATGCAAGAATTCAGTGAAACTTCTTAGAAGTGATAAGTAGTTTGCCAAGTTGTGCACATCCAATTATATTTTAATGAGTTATGGCCCTTTGCTATTTTTTATATAATGAATATTTAGAAATTGGTCAGGATGTTTCTAAGCAACAATTTGCAGGTATTAAAAAAATGAAAATGTGTTATATTTCCCTTTGTAAAATGTAACAATAACTGTGTCAAGGCGGCATCTGGGGGTATTCATCACCTTTAGTGATAGTTCTAGTTTTAACTTATTTAAGGCATAAAGTATGTTATATATTATGTATGAAAATTAGGTTGTGATGGTTTGATTCTGCATGTATGAATGTTGTATCATGTTATGATGAGATTATATGCTTGTTAACACTGTATAAAATATATGGA
Organism: Lutraria lutraria; assembly: GCA_964023205.1. Lineage (NCBI taxonomy): Eukaryota > Metazoa > Mollusca > Bivalvia > Venerida > Mactridae > Lutraria > Lutraria lutraria. The sequence goes on along the minus strand of OZ026844.1, from coordinate 26,742,473 downwards.
ATTAGAAAAGAAAAAATTAGTATGATCCAAGTGTGAGAAATTTTGGAGAGAATGGAATACAGATGTACCTTGCTCTGCAGTCTCACCTGTAAACAAAGGCCACTCTTGGGAATGTCAAAGTCTGGCCTTTATTGACAAGTGGCCTTTTTGGAGGTCATTTTGTTCTAAATTTAATCAAAATTGGGTTTTTAACGAATGCCTTTATTAACAAGATGGCCTTTATTTGAAGATGACAACTAAGGCATGTTTGACTGAAGTTAAAGATAATATTGCTTTATTATTATGCATGATAGTATTAGTAACAAGCTAGGTTTGCTGTTTTGCAGCATGGAATTGATTTGTCTCCCTTTTTAGCTCACCTGGCACAGAGTGCCAAGGTGAGTTTTTAGGATCGAGCTATGTCCGTCGTCGTCTGTCCGTCGTCAACAATTTCTTTAAACAACATCTCCTCCTAAACCACTTGGCCAATTTCAACGAAACTTGACAGGTGTGTTTCTTGCTTGAAGCTCTGCCAAAGTTGTTCAAAGAATTCCTTTCCATGCAGAACTCTGTTTGCTATGGCAACCAGAAGGATTTTTTTGGAAAATCTTCAAATAACCAGAGGACCTAGAGCTTAGATATTTAGTGTGTATGATTGTCTAGTGGACCTCTATCAAGTTTGTTTAAATTATTGCCCTAGGGCCAAAATAGGCCCCGTCCGGTGGTCACTTGATTTATATGGGCTTATTTAGGAAAATTAAAAAAATCAAAATACTCTATTTTATATTTGAAATTTAAAAAATCTTCTTGATCAAAACCACAAGGCTTAGAGCTAAGATATTTGGTATGTACATGTAGCATTGTCTAGTGGATCTCTACTGAGTTTCAAGTTATGGCCCAAGGGTCAAAATTGGCCCCGCCCAGGGTCACTTGATTTATTTAGGCAAATTAAAAATATCTTCTTGTCCAAAACCACTAGGCCTAGAGCTTAGATATTTTGTTTGTAGCATTGTGTTGTAAACTTCTACCAAGTTGGTGCAAATCATGGCCCCAGGGTCAATATTGGCCCTGCCCAGGGGGTCAGTTGAATTCAACAACTACTTGACAGTTGGGGTAGATAACTTTTTACCATGACAGATAACTTCCCTTGATTAAATTACCCCTTATTGTTACGATACTCAGGTGAGCGATACAGGGCTATCAAGGTCCTCTTGTTTCCAGATGGTTGTCTAATTCTCAGAGATAAAATAGTAGCATAATTTAGAACATGGGTTTTAATATATTTTGTTGACATTATTTAACAACATGAAATATTTATCTTACTTATATCTACATGGAAGAATATACAAGAAGTATTATTTTGATTTAGTTACCTCCATGGCTAGATGGCTGTGGTCTCTTGACTAGTTATCACCAGCCCCTCACCACTGTAAGTTAGAATCCTAGACACTTCCATGTGTGGGAGTTGGCCAACTAGAAGGTTAATTCTACTCAGGTGTCTACCTATGGTTTTTATCTGCAGTTTAAGTTGGAAATATTGTGAAAAAGGCCCTTGATGTTGGTATGAATTTAAAACCCAGTGAAAAAACATTTCAGTATATTTTTTTATTCATCTTTGCTTCTCAATGCTATAAATTTGCTAAATTAATACTTAGTACTGCAATTAACTGAATAAGTTTCTTTCTTTCCTAACTTATTAAACCATATATTTAACTAAGCTCTTATTTTAATTAGGTACTAAGTGGAAGTTTTTTGTATGAACACTTAATGATAGATTGGCAAAGGAATTCCTTTTTATTGGTGATTTTAAATTGTCACATAAAACTTTGCAGAATTTACATGTAATATGTATAGTTGAATGAATACGGGCATATTTAATGGTACAATGTATTAATTATTTGAAATTAAATTATTGTTATAAACACCATACTTTAGCATATTTTATATAAGAATCTTTATTTACTATTTAATTGGCTCACCTGGCACAAAGTTCCAGGTTGAGCTTTTAGGATTTGGCTGTGTCTGTCATGAACAATTCATTAAGCAACATCTCCTAATATACCACTGGGTCAAATTCAACATAACTTCTCAGGGTTGTCCCTACCAAAGTTGTTCAAAGAATTTTATTCCATCCTGAACTGAAGGGAAAATCTTAAAAATCTTCTTCTCAAAAACCAGTGGACCTAAAGCTTAGATATTTGTTGTGTAGCATTGCCTAGTGGACCTCTACCATGGTTGTTCAAATCATAAACCTCGGTCAAAACTATGTCATAAGGGCCAAATAAGGGAAAACCTTGTGAACACTCTAGACACTTTGTCAGAATGTTTATTTTAATGATATGTAGGTCAGGTTTGATCATTGGTCATATCCGGTCAAAAACTAGGTCACTAGGGCAAATTGCTGGAAAACCTTGTGAATACTCTAGAAGTCACCTTGTCAGAATGCTTGTCTTTATAATATCACAATGATTGTCATGTGAGCGATATAGGGTCATCATGGCCCTCTTGTTTTTAATATTGGAAAAATTAAAACTACTAAATAAAACAAGTTAATTTCTCTAAGAAAGACTTTATTTCTTGTGTATAATAATTTAATAATCTGTTTTTCCTAATATGTGGAAAACATTATGTGGCTCAGATAGTTTGATATACGTAGGACAAAGGTCTTAAAAATTGTTTGTTTCTGGTTACATGCTCATTAAAAATAGGGTTGGCAGGTCAGGGCTTTTTTATTTGCTCTTGAAAACATGTGGAAAGATAAAAAAAGTGAGAAAGTGGATGTACCATTCCTCATAAAATATCTATGATCATGGGAAATTTAAGGGTCGGTCCAGTAACCAGAAACAAACTTTTTTATGCCTTTTACAAAATATGTAATATGTATATTATGTCTTTAACAGTGGATGATGATGACCAACCAGATATCAATGATTTATTGAAGAAGAAGAAACGAGTCTTTGAGGCACCAAAAGCTCAGAATTACTACCATCTTGAGTATTATCTGGTACCAGAGAATGATGAACTAATGAAGACTGATATTGTTACCTATGGTATGGGTGCTAAAATTTACATGGAACGTCAGGATGCTCTTTTGAAGAAAACTTGGCATGATGGAGAGGTAACGTGGATTGCATGGACACAGAAGTAAGTAGTTTTAAACATGTCTGTTTTTTATGCCGCCAGCATCTTTGATGTCGGGGCATATAGTGATCGTCCTGTCCGTCCGTACTGTTAACATTGTTTTGATGTCACAGTTTTGATTGGATCTTCACCAAATTTTGTTAGAATGTTTGTTTTAATGATATGTAGGTCAAGTTCAAACACAGATCATCTCGTGTCAGACACTAGGTCACCAGGTTAAATCATAGGAAAACCTTGATATCAGCAGACCTCATGACACTGCCATGGTTCAAAACAATGTTTTAATGAGTAAACAATGATTTTAATGTGAGCGATATAGGGCCATCTTGGCCCTCTTGTTTTTAGCTCACCATGAGCACTATTGTGATCGCGTGATGTCCGTCGTCCGTGTGTGTGTGCGTGCGTCAACAATTGCTTTAAACAACAACTCCTTCTTAACTACCGGGTAGTTGGCCAATTTCAACGAAACTTTAAATGGATATTCCTTGCATAAAGCTCTACCGAATTTGTTAGGAAAAACTTTAAAAATCTTCTTGTCCAAAACCACTGGGCCTAGAGCTTATCTATTTGGTGTGTAGCATTGTCTAGTGGACCTCTACGAAGTCTGTTCAAATAATTGTCCTAGGGTCAAATTTGCCCCGCCCCAGGGGTCACTTGATTTTACAAAGACTTATATAGGGAAATTTTAAAATCTTCTTTGCCGAAACCACAAGACCTAGAGCTAAGATATTTGGTATGTAGCATTGTCTAGCGGACCTCTACCAAGTCTGATAAAATTATGGCCCCAGGGTGAAAATTAGCCCACCCAGGGCCCATGATAATTTTCTTTAAGAGACTTTTTATCTGGTGAGCGATATAGGGCCATCATGGCCCTCTTGTTTATTTGTACAAGAACGGACCAAAAACGAATACTCAAAATATCATTATTTATCTTTGTTCCATCCTAAATTATTTTTCATTAAATAGATAGAATGACTTATATTTGTATTGCAGACACAAGCTGTATGTTACAAAGGAACTTTTACTACAGATGTACAAACATACACTTGAATTAAGAATCTGGGACACTAAAGATAAAGTTGGAACTCGGGCAAAATTTGATCGACCAAAGTTGTTTAAACTGCCCAGCTTAAAGTCAGGTAATTCAATGAGTCATCACAATGTCATTTTCTAGAGCATATCACAATTATAAGTATCAAATTGAATTTTTCTATTTTAATTTCGCACTTGCAGCTAAGGTACCTTGCAATTTTTCCTGCTTTGCATGAAGACTACAAGCATGAACCCTGGTAGAACCACAGACCTTTATGTTACCTGGATCTCTTTCTCATGAGTGAATTTTTGTCAGGTTTCAAACTCACAGCAATGAGGGGTTTATGATTACTCCCCCCCCCCCCTAGTTCCTGTGGCCCTGGTTTATAATTACCTAACTAATTGATATTTTAGGTGAAGGACCAGAAGATCTTGGCGGTGTTAAAGGTATGGTAATGGAACAATCACGTAGCTTTACTGAACTACAACCAAAGAAAGGAAGAGAGGTGAGACCGCTCCCTAAGGAGATTACCTTCCAGAAACCTGATCCACCTGGTCATAAACGCAGGGGAGGTAAGGCAGAAATAAAAAAATTGTTTATTTGCCTCTTCTAAGTTCTTACTAACCTTCCAAAAATCTGCAACAAAACAGAAATTTTAGGCTAAAAAATAAAATACTGGTAGTTCTTATAATTGTATTCTTTTTGTGTTCAGAAACTATTTTGTTTGATAATTTAAGTCAGAAAGTTTTTTAATAATAATTAAATTATCAGTACTTACTTCTGTGATGGTTTATCAAGGCATCAAGCTATTCATGTGTGACTTTGTGCTTATCAAATTATTCTGTAAAATACTAGTATTTAACTCTAAAATATGGTAATTATACAGTTTATATCTTCAGAAACCTTACTTTTAAAGGTTTTGCATACTTCTTTGGTGGAAGTAAAATTTTCCTTAAACAGGCATGCCCTGGAACTGAAGCTTCTCGAATAGCAATCAAATTGGTCTCATTTTAATGTCTAAATCAATTAATGAAAGCCCTGTAAAATATTTAAGAAATATCCTGTTAGTTTACTCAAAAGACACATTTCCAGATTTACTAAACCTGCTGATTTTGACCACAAAAAATACTTGTCATTTTCACAACTTGACCCTTTCGGGATCTGTCAAAACTGAAAACATCTTGGAAAAAATGTCACCAAACAGTGAAATGTTAAGAATTGCTTATGCTTTGTTCATTTTTGCGATACTAAGTTTATCCTATTAATCGATTATAGGTAAATATCAATGTTATGCTGCTTTGAAAGGTAGCGCGTGCTTAGTTAAATTCTCAGATGAATCGGACATATCATTGTTGTCAATAAAAGGCTGCACATTCTTCTTTGACTTTTCGGTAATAATTGGTTTTACAAGTGATAAATGCATTTTTGGAGTATGAAAACCAATACACACCAGTTCCAGTGCATGCCGCTTTAAATGAGAGTCACAGTTTAAATCTAAAATTTGGATTATAATTTATTGTGACACTTTTGTTATATTAGATCATACACCTGCCGCAGATAAGCCTGGTTCCCGAGCAAGCGGGGACAAAACTGCCGGTAATCAGGGAGCTTCATCACCAACACCACACACACTGGTCGCTGTTCCAAAACGTGATGATGAGTTAGATGGAAGGTATGAGAATAAGTTAGAATTAAAACAGTTACCTTGTTTTAGTATCGTATTCAGGCAGAAATAGTATGCTTTGATTTTTTTTCTAGGTTAAATGTTTCACCAAGTTGGTGACTTCTTTTTTTTAATGTCTTCTATGTGTAAACATGGGTAATAGCACTAACTTACACCACCACAATAAAGCCTCGATATAAAAACCAATTTTTGGAGCAATAAAAATTAATGGACTTTACTTTGAGGTGGTCTTATTATCAAGTACTGGAAACTGATTAGAAGAAAATGGTTGTTTTAGGAGGTGGGGGTGGGTTTGTTAAATGACATTTTACTGAATACAACAACTATATTCATGTTTCAGATCCTCATTCAGTCGACTTGGTAGATTAGCTGATCATGAGGATCATTCACCAGAGACAAGGTATGACTCTAGAGCCAGTAAAGTCAGCTCGAAGAAATCTCGTACCGCATCACAGGCCTCTAAATCTCGTACAGACCAAGGTAGTACACCTACTTCTAAAAGGCAAGCTGGCACTAAATCTGCTGGTTCATCAGGTAATGTTTGTTTTAAAATTTGATGTTGAGTAGATATTTTATGATGATTATATATGAGATTACTTTAGTCCTTCACATTGAGGTAAACTCATATCATGACTATTTCACAGACTGTGAAATCATAGTGGAATCTTGGCACTGTCTCAATCATTATTGAAGAAAACATTAATGTGATTTTTATATGTGTGTCATGCACAAAATCCATATTTCTGTCAAGATAGTTCTAAATACATTAATAAGATTGATATTTATCATTTGTAATATTCAGTGCAAGTTAGCAATTCCAGAAACCTAATAGGCTTATCAGTTTATCTATGGAAAAGATGCTTAGTAATTGTTCTGATGGGGTTCAGATGAAAGATTTTGTTACTCCAAATATGTGGATTAAGTAAAGATGAACCCAGTTTTTTTGGCACCGGGTCATCTGAAAATCATGCAGTTGTAATCAGAAATGAAATTCCAGTACCTTTTTTCGCAGCCATGATGAATTCAAACGCATTTGAATTTCCCATATCATTGCTTATCCGAAACTATTGATTTTTCAAAATTATATTTTGGACTTGTCAATTTTGTATAATCAAGGTTCTACTGTATAAGAAAGTTATAATATTGATATTTTTAGTTATTAGTATAATGATAAATATACATTTGATTTGTTTCCACAAATTGATTACAGGGTCAAGTAAGGCTATTCAAGCATCTAATCAAGGATCATATCAGCCACGTAGAAGAAATCGTAAGGCTGAACTTGCTGCTCAAACTGCTGCAGAGAATATCAGGAAAAATGGAATATGTATGGTTCCTATAAGATTAGCTGTACTATTCTCTGGTGAGTTGATCTATTTTATATGGATTTAATGCTGCACTATCTGCTAGGGTCAGATGGCAACTTTCCTAGCTTTAACAATTGAAGACCCATGACACACACCTTGGTCGAACCACTAACAGTACATAAGAAAGCTCGACAGCTTCCTTACATGTGAAATTATCTTGTCCCGATGTAGCAGTCTATTTCCCCCCAGCCTAGGCCATTTCTTCCCCCACTAGGCCACTTTTCCTCCCATTACAATTCTAGGCCATTTCTTCCCCATCTAGGCCACTTTTCCCCCCTATATAATCAAAGGGGTTTGTCACGAAAAAAAAATCCTAAACATTTTTTTTCCATGTAACCTGTAATTATATATATATATATATAGAAGGGAAAGAACTCTGACAATTCGAATTTTCCAACGCATGTTATAAACCTGCATGTTATTGCAACGCAGTACAAAATATATAACTCATATATAGTGCAACGTGTGGGCAACTCAACACGCTAACAGAAAATGTATACTTTTACTACCTTAAAAGATATTTTAAACTCACTATTTAAGATTTTTCACTCGAAAAATGGTCAAATTTTACAAAAAGACACACAGTCGTAAAACTTGATTAAAAAAAATCTCCTTGTCCAAAACCACAGGGCCTAGAGCTTACATATTTTGTATGTAGCATTGTCTAGTGGACATCTACCAAGTTTGTTCAAATTATATTGGGCAGTCGGTCCGTGCGTCTGTAGACACAATTTGTCCGGACAATTTCTCAGCAACTACTAATAGGATTTCGATGAAACTTCACAGAAGTGATCAGTAGTAAGCCTAGTTGTGCCTGCTTAAAGCATTTTTTGTTTGGATTAATTTTCACTGAATTATAGCCCTTTCTTTTTTATACAGTATATACAATAGGCAAATTTTGTTTGGACTATTTCTCATGAATAACTGACAGGAATTCAATGAAACTTCACAGAAGTGATCAGTAGTAAGTCTAGTTGTGCATGCTGTAACCATTTTTTGTTTGGATTAATTTTCACTGAATTATAGCCCTTTGTTTTTTATAAAGTATATACAATAGGCAAATTTGTCTGGACTATTTCTCATTAACAACCTACAGGAATTCAATGAAACTTCACAGAAGTAGTTAGCCTTGTTGTGCATGCATTATGCTTGTCTTGTTTGGTTAAATTTTCACTGAGTTAAGGCCCTTTGTTGTTTTTTATACAGTGTATATACAATATCTCAGCAACTACTCATAGGAATTCAATGAAACTTCACAGAAGTTATAAAAAGTAAGCCAAGTTGTGCTTGCAATAACCAGTTTTTTGGGGGATTAATTTTCACTGAGTTATGGCCCTTTGTTTTATACAATAGGTAGATTTTGTCCAAACTATTTCTCAGCAACTACATGCAGGAATTCAGTGAAACTTCTTAGAAGTGATAAGTAGTTTGCCAAGTTGTGCATGTCCACAATAGGTTTTGTCCAAGTAAATTTTAATGAGTTATGGCCCTTTATTTTTATATAATGAATATTTAGAAATTGGTCAGGATATTTCTAAGCAACAATTTGCAGGTATTAAAAAAATGAAAACGTGTTATTTTTCCCTTTGTAAAATGTAACAATAACTGTGTCAAGGCGGCATCTGGGGGTATTTATCACCGTAAATGATAGTTCTAGTTCTTATAACTATCACGTCTTCTTGACACACAGATGTACTGGGCACATTTCAGGCACTGAAACTATCACCAACCGATTGGATACACCGGTTCCTGGCTTAGAGGATATGTTTGTTACCCTACAATTAAATAAACCATTGTTAAATGAGAAACAGAAACAAGAATTAAACCCTATGATAATCAAGATTCACTCAGCTACCAACATGCCACCTGCACCAATGAACTTTGATCAGTTAAAAGAAAAGTAAGTATGTTTATTTACTTCTTTTAAGACCATCATTTAAAGAATTGTTTTTGGTACCCCAAGTACTGAAACATACTGGTTCCTGCCCCATTTCAGGTTCAATATCAGACATGCTTACAGCGTAATGAATATATTTAGTTTGTTTTTGATTACATGCTCATTAGAAAATAAGGAAGGTAGGTCTGTACTTTATTAAAAGTTTTGCCTCTTAAATTTGATAAGCATAAAGTTTAGGATTGCAGGGAAAAATTGTGTAGGTTGGGTAACCAGAAACGAGCAATTTTTTATGCCTTAGGCCGATACTTCATAGCTTGGTGACACAAATCATAGATACAAGATAAAGAATGGACTAAATATAGCAGTCATTTGAAATAATATTTATACTTCAATCTTTCTAGTAATACCAAGATTCCTTCATGAATTCTAATCATGGTTTTGGTCGTAAAATTAGAATTTTTGCTAACTTAAGTATTTGATCTTTTAAATTTAATTAAAATTCTGATTTTCTTCACCTTAGTGAGCTTTGAATATTTTTATTTGAAATTTTAAGCTGCCTGTCTGCTGTTCATAAGATGTTCTGAACCAAATACCTTCTTAGAGAAATTCAAATTGTAATTTATCTTAACTCTTGACAGAAGCTGTGTAAAGTATAATGTCAATAGATATCCATAACTGATTACTACTGAACATAAAACAATCTTGCTAATTGAGCTCATGAATAATTAAAACATTGAAGTGTTCCATCAAAGAATTTAACAGAATTTCCAGAGTTTATTTGTTTGAGCAGATGATTTTTACATAAAACCTAAAGGTATAAAACTGGTAATTTATTTACACAAGTTTAAGCAAAAAGATCTTTGCTACAGTTATTTGATTATCAGATCAACTGGTGTACTTATATATGATTTCTGTGCTTGGATATCCTTAATTAATCAGGTCTGGATTTTTATGGAGTTAATTTTTGCTCATTATTATTTTTTGTTTTGATAGATGAATAATTGGTAAGAATCGTCATTGTTATTTCACTGTCATGTCATATCTACGATTGTCTTCACTTCATTGGTTAGTACAGTCGAAACACGTTATATCGAAGTTCGGTGGACTTGCCAAAATAGTTCGATATAAACGAACTTCGATATAGGAATTTCAATACCCGTATTTACATTTTAGAGCTAAAGTCAGTGTGTCGTAATAATAACATAATCGTGTTATTTGGTGTACGGGATGGTAACCGATAATAAGAATACGGAATTTATACCGGTACCGCTACGGTACTTTCGATATATTTATTTTGCTATATACATTTCAAATATGCATAAGATAGTTTTTAATGAGCATATAGCAGTTTTTAATAATAATTTGTATCATCAACGAAAAGTTTGTATCAGTTTTATAATCGTGAGAATGGACACTAACATGTTTATACAGCTGTCAATAATTAAATATCGATTTTAAATTGTAGGTGTTTGTTTGCGGAAAAAGTGCGTTATTATATGAACCGTATTAAGAAGGATAAAAATCGGGACTTTATCATTACTTTGATATACGCAGGATTTCGATATAAGCGATTTCGATATAATGAGTTTCGACTGTATTTGTATTTCAAATGCATTAGAATGAATGTAAATGTTGTATAATTATGTAAAGGAGTGTATACTGCATATATACCAAGTGATAGGATCTTTTATTGAAGAAATCTTGTCTGTATTGAATATGCTAGATTGTAAGTTTCAAAATATGTCAGGTGTCAAAAAGTCTTGCATTGTCTGTCAACTTTGATATAAACATGCTTAGTACTAACCAATTACTGGAAGGTACTCAGCAACAGGACAACATGTATTTACACAAAGAACAAAGCATGCACTTATATATTGGGCATAAAGTCTAATTATAAACTCAATCACACATAAAACAATGTCCTGATAATTATTAAATTTCAATTAAAAATAAAATATTGTGTATAGCCAATACATTTTTGCACATTTTGATATCAAATTTACCTATAGTTTGCTACTATAGGTATAAAAATTCCCTCTAACAAAGTACACATTTTCTTTTTCATGTGAGTATAGTATGAGTCAATTTCTGTTGTTTAATCCTTCTCCAGTCTTTTATAGAAATACTTATAATCTTATTCAATGGTATTTCGTCCATCGCTCAGTAAAGATGACCACGACTTCTTTGTCTAAGTAATTGATTGGTTTCTGTGTGTCTGGAGGTGACTTGTCAATCCAATCCGGGCATGGAAGTACCTCCCACACTTTGAACATCTGTGTTCGGTACAGTATGATTTGGTTGTTGAGGTGCTCGCCTTTCAGACAGTGCGCCTACTTTCACATTCCTCAATGTGTGTTACCTCAGATGATTTGGCACCTTTGGCAATGCAGCTACACCTGTTGGAACGGTCTTCAGCTATTTCTTCCCAAGATTCTGTAATAAGTTTGTTCAAATTATTGTCCTAGGGTCATAATTGGCTCATGATAATTTTCTCTAAGAGTCTTTTTATCTGGTGAGCAATATAGGGCCATCATGGCCCTCTTGTTTTTTATGCTGTCAGCCCAAATATGTCACAGGTTCTTGAAAAATATTTGAGACTTTGCGGCAGGTTGGACTCTGCGTTGGCATTTAGTGGGCAGTCATCAGCAAACAGCAGGTCACGGATGATGGTGTTCGTGACTTTGGTGTTAGCTTTCAAGCGTCTGAGGTTGAAGAGCTTTCCATCTGTCCTGAACCTGATGTTCACACCTGGGTCATCCTGCTGAAAGGCATCTGTCAACATACTGAATAGGGTCGGCGAGAGGAGGCAACGTTGTTTGACACCATTACTGAAATGGTCAGGACATCCAAACTTGGCCATAATCTTCCACAGTCTTTCTCCGCTAACACTGTCCAAGGCCTTGTTTAGGTCACCTTATAGGTTTTCTGTTATCCCTGCCAGTTGTGGATGAAGCAGCAATGTTTAAGTCACCTTTTTAGACCTTTTGTTGTACGGAGATGAGCAGTGCGATCCTAAAGAGGGCTGCTCAGTTACTCCATTGCTGCTTCCGTCAATGAGAGACAACCAATGTCCTGAGCTGCCTGATGTGTAGGGTTGCAGCTGCAGCTGCCAGTGTATCCACACCTGCTATGTTGTTGATCACCTGTCGCCATAGGACTAGTTGATGTTCAACTACTGCTTTTAGAAGTCATGACATGCGCGTGACTTGGTTTAAAGTATGCGCAGCATTTTCTGCACTCTCGCTCTTCCTGATGTATCTGAGGCCAGAGGCAAGACACGTACATAGTCTAGATGTCTAGATATATTGGGATGCAGGAGTTGTCAGAGACTTTGCAAGGGTTAACAAGTTAACAACTGCCTGACAAATTTCCTATAGTGATTGTCTCCCTTGGCCTTTGCCGAACCAACCACGAACCACAACTGCTTAACCCAGTAGGGGGGGGGGGACCTTATAACCCTGGGAACACTGACTACTTAACCCAGTAGCAGGGGATCTGTTCATGGGCAGTAGAACGTGTCCACACGCCGGTGGCCCATACATGCCACACATCCAGGGACAGATCTTCCTCAGAGTCCTCCGTAGTCTAGCCTGGGGCCATAAGGTGCCCAGTTGATCTGTGCTGCCACCGGAGAGGCACTATGGTAGGGCTTGTTGCGGAAAGGCTATTGTACTGACTGGGGGGATGGACTTACACAAGCTGCCCTCCCCAGCAGGTTTCCCTGCCTGTCAGCGTTGAAAGCTGTGCTAGGCACAACTCACCCGGCTGACCCACTAGATGCATCACACTAGTCTTATTCAATAGAACAGGACTAGAACATGAGACACTTTTCCTAGCTATTGATTGAATTTATATTGTAACAAAATAGAGATTGAATATATGGACATGCTATCTTAGTTCTGTACATTGTAATTACCTTATAAAGCAGTACACTATGTGTCTCATATTAAGTTGTCAAATTTGATATAATGATCAAAATCATGCATGAGAGGTATTTGTTATTTTATTTTTATGTTGTTTTTATGGATAACTAGCCAATATACTGATCCATTTAAATTCAAACACTAGTGTTCTATCTGTTTTATGGTATTGAAAAAGGTGTTATTAAAGGCCCGAAGGGACGTATTGTGTTATGAAGCTGGCGTCCGTCTGTCTGTCTGTCTGTCAGTCTGTCCGTTAGCAATTTCGTGTCCGCTCTGTATCTCTTTAAGCCTGCAAAGGATTTTGAAGAAACTTGACTCAAATGTTCACCCCATTGAGACGACGTGCAGAGTGCATGTTTCGGAAAGGTCAAGGTCACACTTTGGGGTCAAATTTGGCTGATTTCGTGTCCGCTCTGTAACTCTTTAAGCCTGCGAAGGATCTTGAAGAAACTTGACTCAAATGTTCACCTCATTGAGACGACGTGCAGAGTGCGTATTTCGGAAGAGTCAAGGTCAAATTTTGCTGTTTTCATGTCCACTCTGTCTGTATCTCTTTAAGCCTGTATCTGTGCTCATGAAATTCCGTGGTTAAATGAAAAAAATGCATAATTATTCATGCACAAAAAGTACCCCAAAATAATGTTTTTAAAGTATCAAATATACCTTCGAGCGTATATTGCTCTGCCTTGCAGTGCCTCTGTCTAGTTTAACATTGTGATTGGATAGAGCTGTCTGATTGAATATTAAACCTCAGATTTTATCATTGCTTTCACTCTCAAATTTTCTTGTATCCAATGTATTACCATTGTAATTTTGTTCACAGCTGTTTCATATGTTAGTTGGCATGTATAGTGAATTGATGACAATTTTAAAACTTGTCACCCTTTCTCACAATTAATCAAAATTATTTGTATTCTTTTTATTGTTGTGAAGCATAATTGTGCATCATGCATGACTTTAACATAAATTTTGTATATTTTTGGATTGTATAATTTTATTTTAAAACACTGACAACAGGTATTTGATTAGTAGTCCATGCGGTTAGCTCTGTTGGTAAATAGCTGATTTATAAGTTGGGAATTCCAGAAGAAATAGTTGTGTTTACAGTTAACTGACCCACTCTTTTTGGCTCTGACCCTAATGCTTCTAATGAGAAAACCCAAAGTACCAAAGTATTAGGATAATATATATAAGGATGTGTCATGCCTTCAAAGCATGAAAGGCATTGTTGCATTGAAAAGAAATCTGCATCAGTGATAGAAAGTATATCAGGCATATTTAGCAAATATTTTGTGACCTACAGTAAACTACCCTTTTGTTTTGGGTCAAGTAATAATAAACATGACTATTGTTTTCTGGCTTAAGCCAAACTTCTTGATGAATGAAATAATGACCAGCCTGTACATGTCATTTATCTGCTTCATGTTTCACGTAGTTTGAGATTTATAGTATTTTAACTTAATTTAATGGATTTAAGTGAATCTTTACTGAGATATACGATCTATAGTACCGTTATGATGTAAATATTGGTAACAACATGTGTGCAACTCATACAGCTGATGTTATTGCTTGAATATTCAGTGCAACTTACATTACCTAAGCTTTCCCTACAACATCAATATTTGTTATTGTCCTATGGAAATTGAAGTTGATTTCTTGCTTTAATTTCGGAGACGTATTCTGACACTGAATTGATTGATTGAAGTTTCATGCATACACAGAGACTGAGGAACTCCGGGAATATCAATAACTTGTATTTAACAGAAAGCCCGATGTTGATCAGATTAATAGAGGGGAAATAAATGTCCTGAAAATAATTGCTTCCATCGAGTTATTGCGAGTTTTAGCACATTCTGTATAAGACGAAATATTTATCTCAAGTTTGTGAAGCATGGAAACCCTACTTCAGGATTGATTTTCTTGGTATGAAGTTGTTGAATATTGACTGTGCCCCAGACTTTCCTGACAAGGAGTTGAATTTGCACTTATATTATTGTTTACCAGTCTCTATTAATTCTATCCTGTTGCTAAGGAAATTTACTGATTGACAGGAAATTCCTTCTTTCTTTAGGATTTTGAAATTATGTCCTAAGAAGAAGCGGGTGTATTTACTTTGCACATTGGTCAGTCAGAACAATATGGCCTAAGATCCCCAAACTTGGTTGGTAGGTTGGTCTTTACATGATAATAGGTCAAAAGCTTAAAAGTCAAGGTCTTACTATCCAGTTGGTATTTAGGGGGCATCAGATTCTGTGTCTCTATAAAAAAGATCTGAAGTCATTGTTATGACTTAAGTGAACATGAATTTTCTCTGACCTTTTTTTTCGCTCACATGAGCACTTGTGTGCAGGGTGAGCTTTTGTAATCAGTCTTAGTCTGGTGTCGTGCTTCTGTAGGGTAAAAAATTAGGTCACCAGGTCTAATCCCTTGAAAACCTTGTTAACACTCTAAAGGTCACAGTTTGATTGGATCTTCACCAAACTTTTTCAACATGTTTGTCATAATGATATCCTGGACAAGTTAGAACATGGGTTATCTAGGGTCAAATATAAGGTCAGGGGGTCAAATCACCAAAACACCTTGTTAACACTCTAATGGTCACAGTTTTGATTGAATCTTCATCACACCTTGTCAAAATGTTCATCTCAATGATATCTTCAACAAGTTCATACATGGGTCATTTGGGATAAACAATTAGGTTATGGGGTCAAATCCCTTGAAAACCTTGTTAACAATCTAATGGCCACAGTTTTGATTGTATCTTCACCAAACTTTGTCAGAATGTTTGCCTTAATGATAATTGGACGAGTTCAAACATGGGTAAAAATTTGGGTCACTGGGTCAAATCCCAGGAAAACATTGTTATCACTCTAAAGGTCACAGTTTTGATTAGATCTTCATCAAATCTTGTCCGAATGTTTGTCTTTATGAAATCTTCGACAAATATAAAAAATAGGTCACCAGGTCAAATCATTGGATAACCTTTATAACACTGTAGAGACAACACCGTTTTGATATCAAATCTTTATGAAAGTTGCTCAAAATATCTGTCTTGATGATTTCTTGGTCATTGTTAGACTCTGAAGTTGCAATGATATGAAAAAAGTGGCAGCCTTTACTCAGGTGAGTGAAAAAGGGCCATCATGGCCCTCTTGTTTACAATATTGATTGGTGGAATTTTCCTCTGCGATATCAATTTTGTTCTTATATGGTCCTGCAACTTTCTGCTGATGACATGTTTTATTATTGTTTATGACTAGAGATCTGTAGAATATTTACATGTTTTGTTGAACATTAGATACTGTCAGTTGGGATAATGCTTCTCTTGGCTGTAATATGCATTCATGTTCATGTATTAAATTCTGTGAAGGACGTCAGAATTAAAAGCACGCTGGGCGTTATTTCATGTGCATTTTTAGCTCACATGAACACTAAGTCTTGTGCTCAGGGTGAGCTTTTGTGATCAGTCTTCATCCGGCATTGTGCGTCCGCAAACTTTACCTTGTGAACACACTAGGGGCCACATTTTTAGCTCAATTTCCAAAAACTGTGTCAGAATATTAATATCGACAAAATCTCGGATGAGTTCGATAATGGGCCATTTGAGGTCAAAAACTAGGTCACTAGGTCAAATCTTAGGAAAAGTATGTTAACACTGTAGATGTCAAAGTTTTGATTGGATCTTCACCAAACCTTGTCATAATATTTGCCATATTTGTGGGTCAGTCGGGCTAAAAACTAGGTCACCAGGTCAAATGTCAGGTAAAAACCTTGTTAAAGCTCTAGATGTCACAATTTAATTAATTTTGATTGGATCTTCACCAAACCTTGTCAGAATGTTTGTCTTTATGATATGTAAGACAAATTCGAACATGGGTCATCTGGGATCAAAAACTAGGTCACAAGGTCAAATCCTAAGAAAACCTTGTCTATGCTGTAGTTGTCATGGCTTTGATTGGATCTTCACCAAACTTTGTCAGAATGTTTGCCTTATTTATATATAGGACAAGTTCTAACATGGGTCATCCGGGGTCAAAATCTAGGTCACTGGTTCAAAACAATGTTTTAATGAGTAAACAATGATTGTCATCTGAGCGATATATAGGGCCCTCTTGTTATACTTGAAATCCATATGACTTTTACTTGTGTTATTCTACCACTACACACATGTTCATTTTTTCACTCATTCAGTTAAGGGCATATTCATTTAAGTCTAACAGATCATTGTATTGATTTAACTGATGAAGATTTTAAGCAAATGATTTAATTTATGGTGCTAATTGAGTAGATTGCATGGTACCCAGAAATTCATTGTCTCAGCATTTTGTGAAAATTGCAACTTGAAACTAATATTCGAACCTACATTAATTAACTTTGTTATAAATTGATTGTGTTGTCAAAAGGATCTGACTTCACCTGTTTCAGTAATTCTCAGTTTTCTCATTTCTCTAAATCACAATTATCTCTTTTGAATGCACAATTATTAAGTGATCCGCCATAAAACTCACCCTCCTGCATTCTGGCTTGACTTCTCGAGTGTGGTTTATTGGGAAGAAAAAAGTTATCGGGATAGTGACAAGATAAGAAACTCCTCAGTATGCAAGTCCAATTGGTCTTGCCAGAATTGTTTCATAGTTCTTGATTGAATTGGGTGAGAAATTTGAGTGATCACTGATTCTGGATTCTCTCACATTGTGCGATTCGAATAATGAATGAAGGACTAAATATGTGGTAAAATGTTTTTTTAAGTATTGAGATGTATACTTTTTTTGCGTTTTCTTTTTTACTTATATGGCTTTTTGTATTAATTAAGTTTATATTTTGGTATTTTTTATGTTTTTTTTATGATCTTACTTTGATAATAAGATTCTAGGTACAGTTTTTTGGTATATAATTTATATATTAAGAGATTAGTGCATGTGGCCAAAAAAATATGTTTATAGGTAAACAACCAATATTGGCACTGACCCTTTCTTAAGGTAACATATATAAAGTAGATTCTTTTTTTTTCACTGGGGAAATATATATAAAGTAAATTTTCTTTTTTCACTGTGGATGAACATCGCACTGACAATTAGGGTCACTTAGCTACTTTCTAGCTTTATGTTGGAATGGTGCGAACAACATACAGTTTGGTCTGTGACAATTTGCATGTACTTTTGGACCAAATTTTATGAAATTTAAGGAACATTAATTTTATGGACTGATTTTTTAACCCTTTTCTGCAAATCAAATCGGTCCGATAAGTTGAAAATCGGTCAAAACCGGCAAATTTTCGTTTTTTAAGAGCCAGGGTTGGAAGAAGACTCTAAATAGATGCACCGGCCTTCCGTAAAATGTATGATCAGACTTTATGTTATATAGTGAGTTTATCCTTGAAGCAATATTTGTGAGATTACCAGTAAGGAACCAATGTTTCTATGATTGTCAACAGAATAATTTAGCAATGGTCCCTTACTTAATATGAACATTTAAGAGATTAATGTATATGGCCAAAAAAATATGTTTATAGGTAAACAACCAATATTGGCACTGACCCTTTCTTAAGGTAACGAGACTTGATGTCTGGTGATATCAAGTTTCACCAATTCATACACTGAAATAAAACCACTGTATAATGTCTATTGCAAGTGATTTGAAATAAATATTACATTTTGGTTGGTCTTCTAAATTGACTTTAAAGAAATTCCGTACCCAGAACCTAGCTGTTTATTATGTAATATGCAATATAACAGGTATCAAAATTCTGAGGTAGATTCCCTAGTTTAACATTTCCGCTACAAAATACCGAAAAATGGTTTTAAGTCTTGAACTTCTTTGCTAAATTTTTTCACAAATACCCTTCCAATTTTAAGATTTCATGTATGTCATTAATGAACTTCATCGTTAATACAAACTAACAGTAACTACTGTAGAATGCTTTAATTTTGCAAGGTCAAAATTTCGCGTTTTTTGTTGCTTTGATATTTGTGTGTCACACCTGATCTGTTAGACATTTTAGTTGAGATTCAGTGTTTTATATCTGATTAAGTATAATAACAATAGTTTGATAATAGTTTGGGATTGTTGTGGAAGTTATGTTTTACAGACAGTAGGTAAGTGTAAAAAACTGTTGCTAGTATGTTCAAACGATGTCCAAAATTGTTCAACAAACGATAGTTTAGTAAAAGCAATATCATAAAAACTTTAAATTTAAGATAAATGTTTATTGTTAATATATTGCTTTCAACAGATTAACTATCTGATTATTCTATGAAAGAATACTATGACAGAATTAAGTTGCATATTTTCGGATATACTCATTTATGAATATATAAAACTCAGCATTTATTCGCGATTACATTTATGAATTCAGGAGGTATTCGCTACGTGAATATTAGAGAAAATAAAACTAACGCGAATAAAACCAGTTCTACAGTATAGTGTCTGGGAAGAACAGTGGTGTAGGGGTAGAGCATCGGACTCTGGAGGTTGCGGGTTCCAATCCCATCAGTAGCGGAATTTGACCGGAACCTTCTTTCAGCACGAGTACTGGTCAGAATCCAGGAAGCAGTCATCGAGAGTAGTTAATATAAGTTGTCAGAACTTGCTTTCAATCGATGTAAGATAAATGAGTTTAAACTATAGTGTCTGGTAGAATATACACTACGTACATAATACTACTACATGTATATTGTGTAATTAAATTGTGCAAGTATTGTTTATTTAATCTGGACGAATGAGTACACGTACATATATATCACTGTTAATTAAGAAAATAACTGTCTGGCTTCCTGAAATTACTGGTAAAAGACAACATGTCATTTTATGTAATAGTTCTGTTTATGTGAGCCAATTTTTGTACAAATGCAGGGCTGTAAGATCCAGGGGGGGGGGACTAGTTATTAGACAAAATCTAAAATTAGCCCCCTTCCACACCCAATCTGAAATTGCTTCTAACGGGCCTCAGATGTCATACCAGGGGGAACTAGTTTTGACATTGGGCTGCAATATATACCATATGCCTTATTCTTTTAAAATGTCTTGGTCATAATAAATTTTACCATTTCATCATTGCTTTTTGTCGAGCCCGCCTGCAGTGAGCTCGACTTAGTCGCCACAATGGCGGTTGCGTGTCTGTACGTTAGTGAGTTAGTTAGTTAGTTAGTTAGTTAGTTAGTGAGTGAGTGAGTGAGTGAGTGAGTGAGTGAGTGAGTGAGTGAGTGAGTGAGTGAGTGAGTGAGTGAGTGAGTGAGTGAGTGAGTGAGTGAGTGAGTGAGTGAGTGAGTGAGTGAGTGAGTGAGTGAGTGAGTGAGTGAGTGAGTGAGTGAGTGAGTGAGTGAGTGAGTGAGTGAGTGAGTGAGTGAGTGAGTGAGTGAGTGAGTGAGTGAGTGAGTGAGTGAGTGAGTGAGTGAGTGAGTGAGTGAGTGAGTGAGTGAGTGAGTGAGTGAGTGAGTGAGTGAGTGAGTGAGTGAGTGAGTGAGTGAGTGAGTGAGTGAGTGAGTGAGTGAGTTAGTGTGTCCGTCCGGATCCTTGTCCGGGCTGTATCTCCCTTATGCATCGACACTTTTTAAAATAACTTGGCATAATTGTTAAACACCATGAGACGGTGTGCAGTGCGCAAAATCCAGGTCTCTAGCTCAAAGGTCAAGGTCACACTTAGAGGTCAATCATGAAAAATTAGCATTATAGACCTTGTCCGGGCTGTATCTCCCTTATGCATTGAAACCTTTTTAAGATAACTTGGCATAATTGTTAAACACCATGGGGCGCTGTGCAGTGCGCAAAATCCAGGTCTCTAGCTCAAAGGTCAAGGTCACACTTAGAGGTCAAACATGAAAAATGAGCATTATAGACTTTGTCCGGGCTATATCTCCCTTATGCATAGAATCTTTTTAAGATAACTTGGCATAATTGTTAAACACCATGAGACGGTGTGCAGTGCGCAAGATCCAGGTCTCTAGCTCAAAGGTCAAGGTCACACTTAGAGGTCAAACGTCAAAAATGAGCATTATACACCTTGTCCGGGCTGTATCTCCCTTATGCATTGAAACCTTTTTAAGATAACTTGGCATAATTGTAAAACACCATGAGGCGGTGTGCAGTGTGTAAGATCAAGGTCTTTAGCTCAAAGGTCAAGGTCACACTTAGAGGTCAAACATAAAAAATAATCATTATACACCTTGTCAGGGCTGTGTCTCCCTTATGCATTGAATTATTTAAAAATGACTTGCCATAATACAATGCGACCATGTGTCTTGGGCAACACCCAGATTTTTATAGGTCAAAGGTCAAGATTACACATTCGGTCAAATATATTTTCCTTGTCAGGGCTGTAACTTATGTTTGCATTCAAGGATTTTTAAATAAATTGGTATAAAAGTTTACTTCAATGAAATGATGTGTCATGAAAATCGCCCATACTTGTAGTTCAAAGGTCAAGATCACAAGCTGGCTAAACAGGGGCTCGACATGTTGCCCTTGGACTTCTAGTTGTTGCTTTATGCTGGCAAAAGAGAATTTTAGCCTTTTAGTGTCAAGTTCAATAATCTTTTTACCCCATTGCTGTAAGTCAGAGACTGATCATGGCTGCCAATCAATTTGTAGAAAATGCAGAACCTTTATGCATATGGATATAAAATTTCATGGAACATGATATCCTGTGGAGGATTAAGTATAACACTTGTTGGCCACCCAGAAACATTATTAATTGTCACATAATATGATGACCAGACCAAACTCCTGAACTTCCTGAAAGTAATGTTTTGATGAATCGTGGTAAATGAACCAAAATCCAGTTTTAGGACTTAATAAGATGCATTAATGTACACATCCTTTTTTGAAGATTTCCTGTTTATTATATATATTGAAGATATATATTATTATAATAATATTATGAATAATTAATCTGGACTCGCCTCTGTGTTCGAGTGGTTAAGGTCGCTCACTTCAAATCGCTGTAACCTCTCACTGATAGAGGGTTGTGGGTTCAAGCCCAACTACCGACCATGTCTCTTTATGTGAGAACTGTGCTTACGGAGGATTGGAGTCTCAGTACTGGTTCTTCCCAGGAACGATGGTTAGGTGAACTGTCTGCCTCATATGACTCCGACGTAAAACTCAATATAAACAAACAAACAAATAATTGATCTGATTGATTTCACTGTTTATCATTCAACAGATCCTCAATCAATTTAATAGTTTCAACCGAAAACAGTTGAATTTTATTTCAGTATAAAGAATTATCAAGTGATTTCATTCAATGATTGTGACTGTAATTTAATCCTCAATAAATGGGCTATTGAAGATATTTCAATTTTATTTAATTATGGTCTGTTTTATAATATTGGCTTCTTAATCCTGTTTTCTGGTATTTCTACAGTATTTATAAATTCTGGTTGCTGCAATATTCAACTGTAACTTCCTGTTTGTACTACTGTCATAAAGATGGATTGATAACCAGTCCATATTTCTTTTGGGAGAAATAACCAGTTATTGAACAGACAATATCTGCTTCATTTCTCTATTGTTACAATGTTTATAATAATGTTTGGAGTATTGATGTATGATGTCAATTATAGAAAATGTCAGAATTTCTCTGAACATGTAACTAGGTGCCTGTAGGACTACCAGGATATTGTAGGATTTATGATTTATCATGCCGGGTTATTGAATTATGAAGTTATAAATGCATAGGAATTGACTCAATATCAATATGTAATGAAAAATAAATTATGCAAGCAAAAGCTCAGTGACCTTTATTTGTTTCAGAAAATTTATATTTGTGGTTGTATAACTTGTTGATGGTAATATTATATATTTGGTGCCTATACATGTATTATTTTAATGTTTTATTTTACTAATGACTGTTATTTGAATCCAAGATTATAGCCTTCAACTATGTTGGTCAATGTTTGAAACTGAGCTCAAGATCATACCTGCGTCAAATTGTGATTCATACTTTGCATGAAGCATGCAAGAATAGTTTTAAAAAAACAATGTTTATTTCAATTCCATTGAAAGAGGATTTATAATTATATCTCATATTTTGCAAAATAAGATAAGTTGCCTTTTTTAAAGACGTTTATCACAATTGTTAGTGCACATCGCTAATGCGCAGGTATAAACTATACCGACTAGTTACTTTTACGGAGAATGACTTGAGTGTGTACTTGCCATTCCTAGATTATGCGAGTTTGTATCGGTGCTAGTTTAGATAAATTTATGAAAAATATGCCTTCATTTCTTCACCAATCCTTATCATATTTTCAGTAAATGTGTATGACCTAAAGGTCCTGGACAACTTTGATTATGGGTGGAATCGGACTAGAATTTCAAGAGTTATGGTCCCTTGACTTAGAAAATTTACTATATTTTAGCTTGTTTACACTCTGGCACCTTCATTTATTCACTGATCCTAATCATATTTACAATGAAAGTGTATAATCTTTAAGTCTTGAGCAAGTTCAGTTATGGGTGAAATTTGACTACGACTTCAAGAGTTATGAGCCTTGGCATAGAAAATTTGCTATATTTCAGCTTGTTAACGGTCTAGTGCCTTCAATTCTTCACCAATCCTAAATATATTTACAGTGAATGTGTATAACCTAAAGGTCTTTGATGAGTTTGATGATAGGTGGAATTGAACTAGTACTTGTCCTCCACTTATAAAATTGCTACATTTTAGCTTGTTTACAGTATTAATTTATAGCTCCTTCATTTCTTCAATAATCATTGACCTGCATCCAGTATTCATGAAAATTAACGTTGGTTTTAATAAAAATCTATGAAGAAACGGGTTATACCTGATGAAAACTATATTACCTGGTCTTTAATTTTGTTCTCAGGTGAGCGATCTTGGCCCTCTTGTTTGATAATCTGCTCAAAATAGTCTTATGGGGGGTCAAACAATTGGGCATAACTTGCAAACAAGCATGGAGGCCTATACTTTTCTTTTTGTTTTTGTGGTTGGAAAGGATTAATCTTTATATATGCAAAGTTTTTAAAAAGAGCGTCCGTTAGAGTTATAATTGTGATATTATTATGTCCTTAAAGAGAGTTGTTGAGATTTACTGATTAGAAATTTTCTCTTATTAATTCATACATGTATTTTTTGCATTGTCCCAATGTAAAATTCAAAACCTGACATAGAATTCAGTATTTTTATCTCTTTAGTGACAAGCTGATTATTTGTTGAAGTCACTTGATAGGTTTTCAAGACTGACAGAAATTGATTTTGGCAAAGCTCTTAAGCCTTTCATTATATTTTAGACTCTGGTTATCATGATCCTGAGGGAGACGCTCTTCTCAGATTACAGATCTTTCTATTTATTGCTTTTCTCTCTCCACAAATATAGTTATATTGATGATATGTATCATAACTTTTGGGAAGTACATATACTCAACATGTGCATTAAAGTTTATAGTTAGACATAAACAAGTTTCTACTAACTTGATCAACCCTATTTTTCAGCCCACTTTAAACTGAAGGTCTCGTTTCATTTTTCTTGTCAATATTTTCTTTTTCATACAAACTATATTCTATATCGCATTGTTAATGTTGTCATTATCATAATAACTACTGGTACTTTTTAGCTCACATGTCACAAAGTGACAGGGTAAGCTTTTCTGATCAGTCTTCGTCCGGTGTCATGCGTCGTCAAACTTCACCTTGTGAACACACTAGGGGCCACATTTTCAGCTCAATTTTAGCCAAACTGGGTCAGAATGTTAATATCAACAAAATCTTGGACGAGTTCGATATTGGATCATTTGGGGTAAAAAACTAGGTCACCAGGGCTAAATAAGGGAAAACCTTGTGAAGACTTTAGAAATCACTGTTTTGATTGGATCTTCATGAAACTTCAGAGTATTTATTTCAATTCAATATGTAGGTCAAGTTTGATAATGGGTCATTTCCAGTCAAAAACTAGGTCACTAGGGCAAATTGCTGGAAAACCTTGTGAACACTCTAGAAGTCACTGTTTTGATTGGATGATCATGAAACCTTGTCAGAATGTTTGTCTTTATATTATCTTGGACGAGTTCGAACATGGGTCATCTTGGGTCAAAAACTAGGTCGCCAGGTCAAATCTTATGAAAAACCATGTTAACACTGTAGATTACACAGTTATAATTGGATCTTCACCAAACCTTGTCAGAATGTTTGCCTCAATGATATGTGGGTCAAGAATGAACATGGGCCAGCCGGGGTCAAAAACTGGATCACCAGGTCAAATCTTAGGTAAAAGTCTTGTAAAAGCTCTAAATGTCATTGTTTTAATTGGATCTTGGCCAAACCTTGTCAGATAGTTCGTCTTAATGACGGTCTTAATGACATTCAAATTTGTGTCACCTAGGGTCAAAACTAGGTCACGAGGTCAAATCTGAGGAAAACCTTATTAACACTGTAGATGTCAAATTTTGATTGTATCTTCACCAAACCTTGTCAGAATGTTTGTCTTAATGATATGTAAGACAAATTCGAACATGGGTCATCTGGGGTCAAAAACTAGGTCACGAGGTCAAATCTTGGGAAAACTATCTATGCTGTAGTTTTCATGGTTTTGATTGGATCTTCACCAAATTTTGTCAGAATGTTTGTCTTATTTATATGTAAGACAAGTATAACATGGGTCATCTGGGGTCAAAAACTAGGTCACCGGTTCAAAACAATGTTTTAATGAGTGAACAGTGATTGTCATGTGAGCGATATAGGGCCATCTTGGCCCTCTTGTTTACAGAATTATGACCCTTTATTTTGTGCATATGTAATATATAGAGAAATACTTTGTTTGCAACTCCTCCTACATTTCTCTAGGGATTTTTACCAAACTTTGGTAGAACTATTGTCACCATGTTCCCCAGCATATATTTTGCAGGTTTTGTGATTCAATCATTTTTGTCAGATTTATGGCCCCTTGTTCATTTTGTATCCTAAATGTCTTCTATGATACTCCTACATTTCTCAAAAGATTTTGAGGAAACTTTCACAGAATTATTGTCACCAAGAACCCCAGCACATATATTACAGATTTTGTGATTGGATTATTTTTGGTGCTTTGTTTATTTTGTGCATACTTTATGTAATAGAGAAACACTCTTCTGTGCACAACTCCTCCTACATTTCTGAAGGGATTGTTTGTTGTTTATTGTCAACACATTCCCCTTTGTTTTCTGTACCAATCTTTAACCTTTCCTATAAAATCGAAAGGCTTTCACTTACAATAATCAGACTTCCTATGTTGGTTCCTCATGATAATCTCTACAGGACCTGTGCATTTTCAGGTCAAAGTCACCCAGAAGGGGAATTGTGTTTTTAAAACACATCTTTTTTCCTCTATTAAGTTACCTTAATAAAACTTAAAACATGGTTTTACAAACGTATCACAAAAAGTAGATCTATGTCCTAGAAATACTGTTTATACATTGCAGATGTCTGCCAGCATACTGTCGTTATAATTTCTTCAATCTACCATCACATGTAACATTGAAACGACCCCATGCATCTAATGTTTACTGGGACGATGTGAATGTTATACTTGCAGGTAAGATATTTTCAGACTCTAAATAAACTACAAATTGTTTTTGAAACCAATAAAGATGTGTATGGAACTAACGACTAACAACAGATGTGTTTTTCTAATTTATTTTACCAACATTTCGGCTACAAATTGTGTACAATCTCACATAAAAACTAAAGTTTAACCTGCCCATCTGACCACCTTAATTATATGACCACCTGTCATCAACAACTGCTCTTCGGTCCTCCCGATTTCAGGCTATATTTTAACTCCCTTAAGTGACCCCTTGTCCAACGTGACCAGCGACCATATAAAAATCATCCCGTGAGATGGGAAAATCTTGTATGCGACCAACCAACTACTTACAAATCTGATTTGAAAGTCCAGTTATATCAAGAGTTGGACTCTTTGTAGTTGGGGTACATAACTCTTTACTTTGTCAAATAGCTTTTCTGGATCAAATTATCACAGTGTAACTTACTCAGATATTCAGTTGAGCGATATAATTCAAATCCATCCTGGACCTGGCAAAATTTACAATGTGAGGAAGATATCCAGTTAGCTCATGGAAGGTCTGTGGTATAAACCTGGTGTCTTCCACCATAGAACCTGAAAAAAAATTGCCAATTGACCTTATTAGTGCTATGTTACTCCACAGTCTAATTATGTTTTTATGAACAGACATTTTTCAATCATTTGTATATAATATTTGTATGTTGAATCCACCAATGACCATGACCTTTGTTAAATCCCCCAATAAAATGACATTTGTTAAGATCCACTCTAACACGCATTATGTTTGCACTCACAATGACAGGTTTTGAAAGAATGGCCTTTATTCATAAGGTGGCCTTTATTCACAAGGTGGCCTTTATTCAGAGATGGCCTTTATTCACAAGGTGGCCTTTATTCAGAGATGGCCACTTTCACATGTTTGACTGTACTTTAAAATAGACTTTTTGGTATATTTGTAAGTACAGTATAACTTCTACATAGCAACACCCTTTGTGAGAAGCTAAATAATGTTGTGTTGAAAGGTTGTTCTAGAGAGGTTGACTTGTTATTTAAATCCTACAGTAGGTAATAAGCTGTTCTTGAAGAGATGATTTTGCTCAAGAGAGGGCTGCTCTGTCAAGGTTGCACTGTTCTTAGAAAATGTGATTTTTGTTGCGTTGTGCAAGAAATATGATGGAAGATATATTGTTAAGTCGTACAGATTTATGTATAAAGGGAGACTGGAGGCAGACAAGACTTGTTTCCAATTTCCTGTAATCAGGATTACTGATGTGTCTAGATATTTCTACATTTGTCATCTGCTGACTATTATCAACATTAAGTGATCTTGATTGACCTACATATCAGGGGAAATGTAGCTAAATCAGTATAATAAGGTAATTAAGTACTGAGAGAAATGTTAGAAGTCATGTCACAATAAATCACATTTCTCACATGTTTACTGATAGTTGCTGATGAGCAACAATTTAAGTAATAAGTTGTATATAACTCTTTATTCAACTAAGTTTTATATTATTAACATATTTGTTGTGCATACATGATCATGTTTCCTCATTTTTATATGATTTACCAATATATTTAAGAAATATTTTAACAAATTAAACACTTTTCATGGAACAAATCCATTTACATGTATCTAATGCAAATAAGAAAGTTTGTTTTACCAAGTGTGGCAGCCTTCTTCATTAAAACATCTAAATAATGAATAAATAGTTGTTGTGATGAATTATAATAATTGATTTTTTTTAAATTTGAATATTTGATTACTCTTCAGGTACCTTTGAGCCATCTGAGTTTAGACAGTATCTTAATGGACCACCATTTGAGATTGAGGTCCACGATAGGGACAGGAAGCCAGAAGAAATGAAATTAAGGCCTACATTGTTTGGAGATGACTTAGAAGATGAAAAGATCAGTAACGTGGGAACTGTAGCCAGTAAGGGATTTAAAACTATTGATGTTAACAAACAAATAACTACTTAGCTTATTGTCATTAAATGGACTAAGTTTGGGCTGAGTCAAATTTGAGTCCACCTTATTAAACTTGATTCTTTGAGCAACTCAAATAAATGAAGTAGTTCTTATAATTTACAAAACTTATTATCGATCTACACAATGAAATCAAGTATTCAAAGTAAATATTGGATTAAATGTGCAGTCAAAAAAGGTCAAATATTTAGGTCACTGTTACTAGAAATTTGGTTTCCAGATGATCACTTCTGCTTACTACATCATTTAGACAAAATTTTCAATATTAAAAAATCTAAACAGATGCTGCTGTATAAACATTCCAGTGATAGGTGATGGCATGTAAGGGACATGTATTATATGCAGCACTGACTTTAAGCTTGTTATTATAGTATTATTACTTAATTATAACTTAATATACCATGTATAAAGTAAAGAGACTTTTTGTGACAAATAGTGAATCACTTAATTTGTTTTCAAATTTTCAGGTCGAAGAACGGTCCATAATCCATTCAAAGACAAGTCTAAAATATGGGACCCTTATGGTGTGGGCAAGGTCGATCTGTCAGATCTCCTATTAGGGCACAGATACTTACATATAAAGATACCCATACACAGCTGTCCTCCCCCTGATCTTCTTGGTTTAGGGGACAACAAAATGGGTGGGAAGGTTGTTGGGCTGGCAGGAGCTGTCGATGGACCAGGTATATAGCAACAGATTTATAATATTAAGCTTAAAGTTTGAGTCCAATTGATATATTGGTTCTAAGTGTAGTCTTAAAACTGACCAATAGGAAATATTTCTTTCTGAGATATGACTCCAAACATAACTTTATCAACTCATCCGCTAAAATAGTTCCACTATTGTTGTTAAAATGTTGGTATAGTGCGATTTTATTAAACTGTCTAAGTCGCATAATTTCACGGTCAATGTTTCCATTTATTTTTAGCTTCAATTAATTTTGTTTGTGATACGATATTCTTCGTTTTACTATATATAAACATGTGGAATGGGACATTCCCTAACGGTAAAATAAACGAAAAGTATCGACTGTGGTACGAAACTAAAAATAATCGCATTCAGCGACCGTGTAATTATTCAGCTTTGACAGTTTAATAAAATCGCACTATACATTAGTTCATTAGCATCATTAGTCAATGGATGCCTAGAATATCAAAATCTTTTTATAAATTGATGTTTTATTATTTTATATTATTCCTTTTTTTATCTATTTGTTTTAATTTATTAGTTTAACATATGTTTTGTATTTGGGAGAATTTTTTATCACTCAACTGTGTGCATATGTATTCATTCACAGTGGACAGTCCGATGCCCAATGGTCACTATATGTCATGTAATACAATGTTGAAGATCAAAGTTGAACTGGCTCAGCCTTTGGTCACACCTCAGAATGTGGCATCAAAACAACATATTGACAGCACCAATGAGGTAATGCTGAAATACAAACATTGTTATAGCTCTGTGTAGGACAATTACCATACAGAAATAATTAAGATATATTAGTTTACATCATAATTTCTATTGATCTCCTGAGTCATTGCCAATGAATTACCAGAGAAGCAGTTTCATTTTTCTTGTTTGAGCATTACTATTGACAATATTGGTAACAGCGTTGATTGCTGAGATACATATTAGCTTGCTATTACAGTGTGATTATATGATGTTGTAATTGAATTGTATGATCCAAACTATCCAGAAAGCTTTCAAGAATATTCAAGCTGTCAAATGAAACCTCTTCATGTCAAATGAAGCCTCTTCATGTCAAATGAAACCTCTTCATGTCAAATGAAACCTCTTCATGTCAAATAAAGCCTCTTCATGTCAAATGAAACCTCTTCATGTCAAATAAAGCCTCTTCATGTCAAATGAAACCTCTTCATGTCAAATGAAACCTCTTCATGTCAAATGAAACCTCTTCATGTCAAATGAAACCTCTTCATGTCAAATGAAGCCTCTTCATGTCAAATGAAACCTCTTCATGTCAAATGAAACCTCTTCATGTCAAATGAAACCTCTTCATGTCAAATGAAGCCTCTTCATGTCAAATGAAACCTCTTCATGTCAAATGAAACCTCTTCATGTCAAATGAAACCTCTTCATGTCAAATGAAGCCTCTTCATAGTGTTCAGAAAAGTTTACTGACAAACCATGATATTAGGATCACCTTGGATACCAAATGAAATCTATCTTAATATTGAGGTAATCTCATTATCAAATATAATGAAATATTGATAAACTGAGCCCCTTTTAAGTGGTTGTTATAATGGGGTGGTCTTCATATCAAGTTGGTCACTAAGTGATGTTTTACTGTATTTAAAATTCCAGCTTATAACAATCAGTTGGATATAAATTTTTATTTGTTTACTTTTTTATTACAGTGTCCATTTGGTCGTATAGTATTCATGTTTGACTACAAGAATACAGTATTGTTGAATCAACTACAGGCATTAGTTACAAAGATCAATGCACGAGCTCTCGAGCTTGATGACATGCCTCAACATGTGATAGATGCTGCTTTATCTACTTATAAATTATCTGGGTATGTTCAGTGTTGATTACACATACAGATTTATCAAACTGCTAAGTGTTGCTTTCAAATTTGATTTGAATTATTTCAGGATTTGACATAACATATTTTAATATATTTTTATCATAAAAAGTAATATTTATGATGGAGACTATCCGCTGTTTAAGATTTTATGATCTGTTATAATTCTTGACTATGCAGTTAGCTGAATTTCAAAGTATTTTCAATTGCAATTGTATGATAAAATGCAATTGTTAGAGGCATTTTAGTTAACCTGTTTATATTGGCCTAAATTGCAGATGTCTAGTCTGAGAAATCCTGAATACTGTTGTAGTTTGATAATGTCATTGTTATAGTATGTTAAAATCAGCATTATTTTACTTTGATAGTATGCAACAAAGAAGTCGAACATTAGATATAATCACTGGTTTCCAAGTTCTAGATGGTACCCAGCATCTATTTGTATTAGAAGGTCTGAGAGATAAAGCTATAAAAGAAGTATGGGAAGCACTACCACAACCTGAAAATTCAGGTGAGATTAGTTTCACCTCACTAGTGGCTGCTTCAGTATGAAGCCCACTATATGATATGTAGGTCACTCTAATAGTATGGCCACTACATTTTTCAAGCATTCTTAGAACTGTTTTCAATACTCTATTTTTACTTCAATGTGACTGGAAGATTACCTCATAATTAAGATCATTCATGTTTGGAAGTCCCATAGGTGCTTTTTCAACACTGTGATGATATTTCAACAGTATTAGATAAAGCTGACAAGATTATAAGAATACATATAGGTTATATTTTTATCCATGTTTCCTGAACATATTGATGAAACACAACATTTTGTAATAAACTGTCAGGTTTTATAGATTTCTTTGATTTGCCTTAAATCATGTACAATCAAACCTGTGAATAAGGCCATCCTTTAGCAGACCTAATATGACCTTTATTGACAGGTGACCTTTACATGGAGGTCATTTTGTTAAAAATAATCAGATGTTTTTTTAAAGAATAGCCTTTATTCACAGGTGGATTCACCCTGCTAATACAGGTTTGACTGTATTACTGCTTTTCATGTCTATTTTGTATACTGTATACAGCTGTGATGGCAAAAAACCAGTGTTAGACACATAATGACTTTCCCAAGGGTGGCTTTTGTTCACAGGTTTGACTTTCTATGCAATATTTATTTAAATAGGCTATATTGAGTACATGGAGTATATTTCATGTATTGTTTGTATTGTATTTCAGATGTTACAGTTTTGTACCACAGTAATCTCAGTTTTGGTGAAAGATTGTATGGTCCACTAGATGTTGATTTATGTCGTGTTAAGTTACATGAACCTCTTGGACAAATTGTACAGCAGCCTCTTCTGTATGTCAGGGATATGGTACCAAAACCTTGCTTTGAAGCTCTGGTCAGACTACATGAGGTGAGAATGCATGCTTACAATTACAATTAACACAATTAATTATTAACACCCATGGCGGGTGGGCCGCGTCCACAACGGTGTCCGCTCTCTAATTCAATCAGTTTCATACGGACCCTCACCTAAGTTGATGGAAGTGTTTATGTCCATGAGATCTCTGTAAAATTCGATAACCAGACCAATCAGCCCAGGAAAATTGACTAAATAATCTGTGTCTGCTCTCTTAAGTCTACCAATTATCAGCCAATCTTCAGCAAAAATTTTTATTATGTTTATTGACAATCGGCATTTTTGACAAATGTTACTATTAGGTCATGGGCTAATGTGATAGTGTGTTTCAATGCGTGGTCCTCTACCATGTTTGTTCACTTAATCTTACATACACTCATGGTGTTTTTTTCTCAGCATCTTTTTGTGGTGAGCGATATAGGGCCTACATGGCCATCTTGTTTTTGAAAAAATACGTAATTTGCCAGTCACAGTATCCCAAACCTTTTGACGGGCGTATTTTATGACCTGGCACTCTTGTTTCACTTATTAAGTTTATTGTTGCAACAACAATCAGGGTTGTTTGGTGACTTTCCCTGCTTTTACATTGGAAGAAGACTGACCTTCCATAAGCTAGCTGGACAGGTTTCTCACATGTGATTATTTTCTGCATTTACTAGAATTTTCTTGTAGTTAAATTTAACAAAAAAGTTATGTGATCACTCTACCAAACTTGTACAATTGAGTGCAGACATGTTATTAAAACTTTTGTCTAGGTGATTCTAGGTGACTTACAAGGGATTGTATGTGTATTACATTTTGTTAATGAAATTCTTTTTCAGTTAACTAAGATGAAGAGTGTGAAAGATGCTGTAAGGAATGAAATGTTTCCTACAGCTGATATGGTTGCCTCAATGAGTAAAGAATTTGGTGTTCCATTTACTGCCGAAGATTTTGAAGGTAAATCTATTAAATCCCAAGTACTTGGGAAATAGAGATTCACTGATTTTTTATGTACCCAGCATCAAACATGCAGGTGCATATAGTGATTGTCTTGTCTGCCTGTCTGTATGTTCAAGGTTAAGTCAAGCAAGGCATATGCGTTAATTGAATGCAGCTTCTTGTTTATGATACTTTTTCCGTGTTGTGTATCATTTTCGGGTCTTGTCTAGTTAAGTCTTCAGGCTGGATCAATATGTTGGTAAATCAGCTGAACAAAGGGAGACAATAACTGTCACCTTTTTATTATGAAACTAACGATGCTGCTAACTTTACACGGGGATATTTGTCTAAAAATGTCAGCATGATAGTCCAACGTTTGGGCATTTTTCTCAAAAGTAAACAATATAAAGGCCCTTTGCAACATCTGCAGTGTTCAAGTGACAAGCTTTAGTGGAACAACAAACATGTACATGCATTTAAGAAGACATGAAAATCTGTAAAATACATCCCAATGTGAAACCCTTATTGTTTTGTTTCGGCAATACGTATTGCATATCGTTTGTCCATATTGCTATATGTATCGTATCGACAATGTCTGAGCAATACCCAGCCTTAATCTTATCCCAGGGATAACTTTGATATTAAATCTGTACATACTGAGAGTAAAATTGCTTGATCTCTATACAAGTATGGTTAAATACATGGTTTATCAGAATTTAATTTTCAGGTATTAGAGTGATATCACTCCTTTGTGATTAAAATCTTAAAGAAATGTCCAATAATCTCAACAAAAATGTAGAATTGATTTAACTTCTTGATTTAGTGCTTTTCATCAGTTAAGTAATTGTTAGCCATCTTATTGAACAGCATTGAATCTAATTTATCCAAATATTTGTCTTACAGAACTTCAAGTAAAGGAAGAGAAATCTTTTGTTGCTGAAGCAACTACTACTCGTGAACAATCCTTCATTCAGGACACAAGTAGATACTGGGAGCCTATTGACAATCTCAATATTGATTATATGGAGAAGTTAGTGGAAAGAGAGAAACAGGGATTGTCTAGGGATTTCTTGAAAGAACACAAAGTGGTAGTAAAGAAAGCTAGTGACATTAACAAGAAAGAGAAGGAACTGAACAAACCTTTAACAATAAAGGCAGATGTTGCTGTTGCACACAATTATAGTTCCCAGACTTTGAACTCTACAGATCTTGCTAAAGAAAAGCTGAGAGAAATGCTAGCAAAGGTAGTTTAATGTTTTCTTGATTATGTCCCCTTTTGAAGAAAAGGGATTTTATTGCTTTGCACATGTTGGTCAATATGTCCGTCACCAAACCTTGTCCAGGCAATAACTAGAGAAGTATTTGACCTAAGCTCCCAGATTTAATTGGGAGGTTGATCATCATATGTAGATAACCCCTATTGATTTTGCCCTTTAGTGGGCATCTGTGTTTCACTTCATTAAAACTTCATGTTTTTCCTTGCTGCTGTATAAATTGTTGAGATTTTCGGAGGAAAATGCTTGTTTAATTTAATGGATAATTTTCTCAAAGTTGAATTGACTAGTATTTTATTCTAGCTCGGCTTTGGAAGCTTTTGTTGAACAAAGATAAAGCAAAGCAACTGTTCTTTTAAGTTAAATTTAATAGCATTTTACGTTATGAAATAAACTAATTTGTTGGATGTTTGTTGCAGGAACCAGATACCAGGTTTACATATTGTCAGGATTATCTACATTCTATGACAGTGGTACCAGTCAATGTTGAAGCATTGAAGAAGCAAGAGAAGCTAGAATCTGAAGCAAGATGGAAGACAGAAGAAGGCTGGATATATCCTGGCATGAAATCTGTGATAGACGCTAATGAACACCCAAAGCGACCTCATCCAGCTAGAGTTGATGAATTAAATGATGTAAGAACAAAATGATTCTTTACTTATCTACCATTCCCTGCAATTATCAATGGTTGCTCTTCATTATTGTATTCTAGTACCCAGCTCAGATAGCTTTTTAAAATCATTCTTATATCTTGGGGTTTTATGGACAGTAAAATGGTAATATTGGAGACACCTGTGGAACTTGAAGACATTGTCTTAACATTGGTTGTTATAATGGGATCGTTGTAATATTGAGTCATTTAGTGAGATTTTATTGTACATATCGTGGGTTCAACGCAACAGTGTCGTAACTCAAATTGAAACAAGAACAAGTTACGACAGTGTTGCGCTGAGCCCTCGATATATATGTAATAAGAAAACAGACAATGCTCCGAGGTATAAAACTTGAAAACTTAATTCCATTCTCAAAAAGATAGAGCTAATTAATGTTTGAATACATGAACAAATAAACTTATGCAGTCAAACCAATGTATTATTGTCTGATCATAATTACCTTAAAAACATTAAAATATGAGATTTGATTTCTGAGACTGATCTCAACTTTAATAACCTGGAATCCAAGTAAAAGCTAAATAACTTATTTTAACAGTTGTTTCAGTACAGGTATACTATAAACAATATGATTAACCAGGTGTTCACAAAGCTGGTTATTAGAATGCTGAATATGGCTGGTGGGTGGGTTGGCAGGCGTCAAAAAGGCGGTGTCCAGTCAATAACTTAAGTTTGGATTGACCAATCTTGACTAAACTTGGTATGTATGATCCTTGAATGAAAACCTACCTTGGGATTGTATTTGGGATCTGTGGGGTCAAGGACAAGGTCACTGTTACTAAAAATAGAAAATCAGTGTCCGGTCAATAACCTAAGTTTGGAATGACCAATGTTGACTAAACTTGGTATTTAGCTTCCCTGAATCAAAACCTACCTTGGGATTGTATTTGGGATCTGTGGGGTCAAGGTCACTAAAAATAGAAAATCAGTGTCCGGACAATAACCTAAGTTTGGAATGACCAATGTTGACTAAACTTGGTATTTAGCTTCCCTGAATCAAAACCTAGCTTGGGATTGTATTTGGGATCTGTGGGGTCAATAACCTAAGTTTGAAATGACTAATCTTGACTGAACTGGGTATTTTGCATGAAAGCTTTGCTTGGGATTGTATTTGGGGTCAGTTTGGTCAAGGTCACTGTTACTAAAAATAGAAAATCAGTTTCCAGTGAATAACTTAATTAAGGATTAAGATTGTATGTAGGTAGCTTACATGGAAACCAAGCTTGTGATTGCATTCCATGCCAATAGGGTAAAGATCACTGTTAACTTATTTGCCACACTGGAAACTGAACCACTGATGAAGCCTTAGCACAGAATTCTAGAGTACTGTGGTATTAAAGCCTTTGAAAACCTGGTTTTGTGGCACTCAGCCGCGTTTCTTGTGATTGAATTGAATTACCGGTAATTGAAAATATTTATTGAAATATTTTTGTCATACAGAGATGGAGAGAAAACATACTGCATGTTGGTTTACTTCAAGCTCCATTAGACAGAGATCGTTTCCCTTGGGATATCAGAAACAATGACTTGGAGTTGTACAAGGTTCCGCCAATAAACTTCGGTGTTCCGGAGCATGACACTATACATTTAGCTGGCGAAAAATTACGACAAGAGAAGTTAGCCGCACAAATTAAAGATTTAGAAAACTGGAGGTCT
This sequence comes from Lutraria lutraria, assembly GCA_964023205.1. Classification (NCBI taxonomy): domain Eukaryota; kingdom Metazoa; phylum Mollusca; class Bivalvia; order Venerida; family Mactridae; genus Lutraria; species Lutraria lutraria. The sequence goes on along the minus strand of OZ026844.1, from coordinate 26,705,451 downwards.
AAGATTATTGTTGGTGATACAAGACAATATTTCCACAGGTATGGATTTGTACTTATCTGGTTTAAGATTTATGACTTTATAAACATTTTTGGAGACCCCAAGTGGGTAACCCTGTTTATTTCACCCCGTAATAGGTATGATGGGATAGGGTCATCCTGCCTTTATACCTTACATTTATATTCATTATCTATACAATATAGTGTAACTTTTTAACATTTTTTTGTAATTTACATCACTAGTATTAGTTATTAATGATCAGAGTGAAATGAAGTACTACAGAATTATTTTATAATGTTATATATTACAACAAGCTTGTGTAGTTTATTATAAAAAAAAATTAAAATATCTTATTTTGTCTTACTTTGATATACCTTGGAAGGAAAACAATGTTTAGTATTTTGTACGGAGTATAAAATACGTTTTGTTTACAATTGCGAAGCATTTCCGAAAGCTTCGAAATGATCAGTACTGTGCACTTATCAGTGATGTTACATGATGCAAAAGTAAATGTCCATTATGATGCATTTTGCAATGATATATGTATTACATCATGTACTCATATATGTGTGCTATCCATGCATTGGTTATCAGAAAACTCATGGAAGATTTACGGCAATCTCTGTATCACAGACGAAGCATCATTTAGTAAACTATGTAGCTTGGAATGTAATTTTTATTTAAGATTATTTGGTGCTGGTAGAGTATACCAGTGTTTTAATATGTCATTCCGTTCTATATGGACCATTTTACAGTTCTGTACCGCAGATTTGCAAATATCAGAGGATGGCAATACAATTTCCGAAGCTCATTGTACTTTAAAGTTTTTCTGAAATAACTTCATATTTTTCATTTTGCTCAATTTTCAAATTATCAGTCCCAATCTTTGCTTAAATTTTCTAAAAGATTACATATTTTTTATTTAACATTTTTTTCTCCATTTTAAAGATACCATTACGAAATCTTTTGTAGGTGCTTAACTGAATCCGAGCTTCAACTACAGGGTAGAAAAGCTAGTAACCAAGTTGCTAGGTTACAGGGTCTGTTGAAGGACTCTCCAAAGAAGTTATCATTGAGACGTCTCGGTATGAACTTACAGAATATTCCCCCGTTAAGTGTAGTGTTGAACCCTAGTGTGGATACTGATGCTAGACTGGTGGGAGTTATGCCTAGACCAGCGGTGGAGAATGAAGGAGATGAAAGTAATTCGGGTTTCAAACCTGGACCTTTCTTAGAGCACGGCTGGAACTTGGAGAAAAACAAGATACCTGCTATAGATTATGAACATGAAAAGTTCAACAGATTAAAAGGGCATGATTTCAAGTAAGTTTTTGTCTGACTTTTATACTCACTTGGTTAACTTTTATTTTGTTGGTACCAAATTCTATGGATTTGCCTAAATTGGTCATTTCATGGGTACATGTACATGTAAATTTGTGTATTTTCAAATTTCAGGTAGATGTCTATTGGATGCATTTTAAATTTTACTAACATCTGCATTAATTTGTGGATACATCCAAACCTGTGAACAAAGGCCACCAATGGGAAAGACAAAATGTGGTCTTTATTGACCGGTGACCTTTATTCAGAGATCATTTTAGTTCTAAACAGTCAATGTCGGCTTTTCATTTTCAAAGAATGGCCTTTATTCACATGTTGGTCTTTATTGAGAAGTGGGTGCTAACACAGATTTGAATGTACTTGAATTTGTGGATAGTCAGTCCATCTGTAACAAACTTTGTCCGACCAATAACTAGAAAATGATTTGGCCTAGGCTCTTCAGATTTGGTTGGGAGGTTGGTCATCATATGTAGATGACCTCTAATGATTTTGAGGTCAGTATGTCAAAGGTCAATGTCACAGTGACCGTCAGCACAAAAACCTTGTCCGACCAATTACTAGAGTACGATTTGACATAGGCTCTTCAGATTTGGTTTGGAGGTTGGTCATCATATGTAGATGACCTCTATCGATTTTGAGGTCTGTATGTCATAGGTCAACACAGTGACCTTCAGTACAAAAACCTTGTCTGACAAAGAACTAGAGAGTGATTTGGCCTTAGGTCCTCAAATTTTGTTGGGAGGTTGGTCATTGCATGTATTTGACCCCTATTGATTTTAAGTTCATTGGTCAAAAGATGAGGTGTTACTATCCAGTTGGCCGTTTGTGGGCATTCGTGTTTCACAAACACTTCTTGTTATAGATAATTATTGCTAGATGCTCAGTCATCAAAATTTATAATTCTTCAGTAGTTTTTAGCTCATATGTCACAAAGTAACAGGGTGAGCTTTTGTGATCAGTCTTCTTTCGGCGTCTTGCATCGTCAAACTTTACCTTGTGAACACACTAGAGGCCACATTTTAAGCTCAATTTTAGCAAAACTGGGTCAGAATGTTAATATCGACAAAATCTCGGACGAGTTCGATATTGGGCCATTTTGGGTGAAAAACTAGGTCACCAGGGCCAAATAAGGGAAAACCTTGTGAACACTTTAGAAATCACTGTTTTGATTGGATCTTCATGAAACTTCAGAGTATTTATTTCAATGATATGTAGGTCAAGATTGATAATGTCATTTCTGGTCAAAAACTAAGTCACTAGGGCAAATTGCTGGAAAACCTTTTGAACACTGTTTTGATTGGATGATCATGAAATCTTGTCAGAATGTTTGTCTTTATAATATCTTAGAAGAGTTCGAACATGGGTCATCTTGGGTCAATAACTAGGTCACCAGGTCAAATCTTAGGAAAAATTTGTTAACACTGTAGATGTCAGTTTTGATTGGATCTTCACCAAACCTTGTCAAAATGTTTGCCTCAATGATATGTGGGTCAAGGTTGAATATGAGTCAGCTGGGGTCAAAGACTGGGTCACCAGGTCAAATCTTAGGTAAAAATCTTGTAAAAGCTCTTAATTGCATGGTTTTAATTAGATCTTGGCCAAACCTTGTCTGATTGTTTGTCTCAATGATATTAAGGATAAGTTTAAATATGGGTCATCTAGGGTAAAAAACTAGGTCACAAGGTCAAATCTTAGGAAAACCTTATTAACACTGTAGATGTCAAATTTTGATTGTATCTTCACCAAACCTTGTCAGAATGTTTGTCTTAATGATATGTAAGACAAACTCGAACATAGGTCATCTGGGGTCAAAAACTAGGTCACAAGGTCAGATCTTAGGAAAACCTTATCTATGCTGTAGGTTTCATGGTTTTGATTGGATCTTCAATCTTTCATGGTTTTCATGGTTTTTATTGGATCTTCAATGTTTTTTCTTATTTATATTTAGGGCAAGTTCTAACATGGGTCATCTTGGGTCAAAAACTAGGTCACCGGTTCAAACCAAAGTTTTAATGAGTGAACAGTGATTGTCATATGAGATATATAGGGCTATCGTGGCCCTCTTGTTAAAATTAGTTTCATTAAAAGAGATCTGTAACTAATGGTTGTAATTGAAACGGATCTTGCTCACATTTTGAACTAGTATGGGTGAAGCATACAGGGTAATGATCACTTAAAGATAAAACAGGAATATTAATTTCTACTTTGTTACTTGGGTTGTTAGTATATAAGTAATCTATAATTGTATCAGATTTTGGAGCTAACTAGACAACTTCCTCATATATGAATGAAATATGTCTGGTCCTGGATGGGCTTCAACACACTGCAATGAGGGCTAGTGATTTCTTGTCAGAGACTATAACCGCTTGACCAAGGTGACCCTTTATATTACTTCCATATGAGTAGCCCAGAATTATCTGACCAACATTCCAGTGGAATTACCATTATTTTTATACATTTACAGTGTATATCACAAAGGAAGAGCTAAAATGTGGAGGCGTCCTATTGTTCCATTGACTGATGACGAGAGGGACAATCATTTGTTCCGTATACCGGATGATCCTAAAAGATTCCCAGTATTACCTGAACTTTCTCAGAGTCTTGACGGAAGGGCTGCAACTCAGCCTCAGTTAACAAAATCGTCAGAAACTAAACCCAAAACGGAATCACCAATGAGTAAAGTCCCAGCACAGATGACAGACAGTAATAGTAACTTGAAGACATCAGGAGTGCAGACAACTCAAGAATCAGCTGTTAAAACAATGACTACACCACCCAGAGTTTTACAGCTTGTTAATTAGTGACTTTAAAAAATTGATGATTTATAAACAAAAATAGTATTGTTACATTTTGTGATTGAATCATTTCATGAGACCCAGATATCAGATGCCATTATTCTAAGAAATTGACTGTCGACTGTAAGACTTGTCATAATTATGTCATCCTGAACTTTTATTCTAAAAATAACTAACATGATTATCAATATGAACAATACCTGTAAATTTGCTGTGGAACATTTCTTAATAGCTTAAATAAATTATATGGATAAAATATCACCGCATCTGCTTTTTTCCGTAATGATAACAATTTTTATGTACTTTAATTTATACTTTCATAGATTGCATCATTAGTCAATAAATTAATTTTATTTACTGCTTACATACTGCAGTGTCTTCATTATCTGCAGTGAATTGAGCATACTGGACAAAAATTCAAATTAAAAAAAAATTGTATTTTTTCAATCTTGGATGAAGTGAAATGTTTTATATATACCGGTATACTAAGTATACACACATTAATTTATGTACCAAGAAGTGAGATATTGAACCTGATTAAAATGCAATGAGACAGACTTTTTATAACTGTTGTCCAATACAAAGAGATACTGAAACTATCTGAAAGCTGTCATTATAAAAATTATGTTAATAAATGCAGTAGGTATAAAAACTGCTCTGTCAGGTACCCTTGTATTGTTTCCACAAAGTATTCTGTTTTACCTAAAAACATTATTATTATTATTATACATTATAATACAATGTGTTATATTATGTGTCTGTGATATTTTTATACCATTGTTTAGTTGTTCACTTTTATTTATGATGTATATTATACTAGGGAACTGTAAGTTTAGTAACATAACTGGCTGCTTATTACGTAAATGATGTTTCTGTGAAATATTTATAGTCAGTATTATAAAAAAAAAATGATGCAATTTTTAGTTCTCCAGTGCACAAAGTGCTCATGGTGAGCTATTGTGATCGCGTGATGTCGGTCGTCCATGTGTACGTCAGTGCATCAACAATAGCTTGGATCTTCCTTGCATGAAGCTCTACCAAAGTTAAAAAAATTCAATTTCATAAAAACTGGTTGCCATGGCAACCAATAGGAAAAACTTTTAAAAATCTTCTTGTCCAAAACCACATGGCCTAGAGCTTAGACATTTAGTGTGTAGCATTATCTAGTGGACCTCTACCAAGTTTGTTCAAATTATTGACCTGGGGTCAAAATTGGCCCCACTCCAGGTGTCACTTGATTCATATAGGCTTATATAGGGAAAAAAAATCTTCTTGTCCAAAACCTCAAGGCCTAGAGCTTACATATTTTGTATGTAGCATTGTCTGGTGGACATCTACCAAGTTTGTTCAAATTATTGCCTTAGGGGCAAAATTGGCCCCGCCCCCGGGTCAATTAATTTTACATAGGCTTATGATAATTTTCTCTCAGAGTCATTTTATCTGGTGAGCGTTATGGAGCCATCATGGCCCTCTTGTTTTTATGATAATTTCAGTGAAATGGTATAAACATTAATATTTTATTTGTTTTATCTGTCTTCTTAAATACAGAGTTACATATTGTGTAGATATTTTATACTACATGTATATTGAACGTTGTGTGTTATACATATACCTGTGTTTAAGTGTATGTTGCCCCTTTTTTAAAGGATCACCGAATCTTGTGGTATAAACTGCTGATATATTTGTACAGACTGCTGTTGACTAAATGCTTTTAATGTTTAGCTGCTGATAAAATGTGCTTATCTTCCATGTTTTATAATCTATCCTTGCATTATTTCTAGTATTATAATTAATTTATATGTACTTGTATGTATGTGTGCTCAATACCACTTAATGTAGTCATTTCCTGGTAATGACTTTATTTTCTGTAAGAATTTCCAAATCTATGAATTCCAACCTTTTCTTGTTTTAAGATGTCAATAGTGTACTTAAATGTCCCTAATTGTTTAAATAGCATATCTAAGATATTTGTATCAATATGTACAATCTATGAACAATCTTCTTATTGATAAACAAAATCTGTGGGAAGAATTTGTGGGTATTTCTTTTTCTTTAGCTCACCAGAGCACAAAGTGCTCAAGGTGAGCTATTGAGCTCACCAGAGCACAAAGTGCTCAAGGTGAGCTATTGTGATCGCATGTTGTCTGTTGTGTGTGTGTGCGTCCGGCTGTCCGTCAGTGCATCAACAATTGCTTTAAACAACATCTACTTCTTAACCAGTTAATCAATTTCAACAAAACTTTATAGTGACATACCTTGTATGAAGCTTTACCAAAGTTAAAAAAAAAAATTCATTATAGATATTGGTTGCTACAGCTACCAATAGGAAAACTTTAAAAATGTTCTTGTCCAAAACCACAGGGTCTAGAGCTTAGATATTTGGTGTGTAGCATTGTCAATTGGAACTCTACCATGTTTTTCAAATTATTCCCCTTGGGTCAAAATTGGCCCCACCCTGGGGTTGACTCTTTTTAGCTCACCAGTGCACGAATGTGCTCAAGGTGCACTTTTGAGATCACTCAGCATCCATCGTTCATCATGAAGTGGCGTCCATATTTACTTAAAACAACATCTCCTCCTACACCACTAAGCCGATTGCAACCAAACTTTGCTGGAATGATCCTTGGGTGGTCCCCTTTCAAAGTTGTTAAAAAAATTAAATTTCATTAAAAACTCTGGTTGTATGGCAACAAATAGAAAAAACTTTAAAATATTTTCTTTTTGGAAAGCACAGGGCCTAGAGCTTAGATATTTTGTATGTGGCATTGTCTAGTGGACCTCTACCAAGTTTGTTCAAATTATTGCCCTGGGGTCAAAATTGGCTCTGCCCCGGGGGTAACTTGATTTTACATAGACTTATATAGGAAATTAAAAAATCTTGTCAAAAACTATGATGCCGAGAGCTTTGATATTTGGTATGTAGCATAGTCTAGTGGACCTCTACCAAGTTTGTTCACATTATTGCCAAAGGGTTGAAATTGGCCCTGCCCCTGGGTCACTTGATTTATATAAGAAAATTTTAAAAATCTTCTCCGAAATCACAAGGCCTAGAACTTCGATATTTTGTATGTGGCATTGTCTAGTGGACCTCTACTGAGTTTGTTCAAATTATGGCCCCAGGGTCAAAATTGGCCCGCCCCGGGGTTTACTCTATTTTACATAGGAAAATTTGAAAAATCTTCTCTGAAACCATAAGGCCTAGGGCTAAGATATTTGGTATGTAGCATTGTCTAGTGGACCTCTACCAAGTTTGTTAAAATTATTGCCCTAGGGTCAAAATTGGTCCCGCCCCAGGGGTCACATGATTTATATAGGGTTATATAGGAAAATTAAAAAAATCTCCGAAACCACAAGGCCTAGAGCTGAGATATTTTGTATGTAGTATTGTCTAGCAGACCTCTTCCAAATTTGTTCATATTATGGTCCTGGAGTAAAAATCGGCCCTGACCTTAGGGTCACTTGATTTTACTTTGACTTGTGTAGAAAAGATTTAACAATGTATGTCTCCAAATGACCTTTTTTCCTTGTGAGCATTTACAGGGCCATCATAGCCCTCTTCTTTATAAAGGTTTATGTAGAAAAAATTTAAAAATCTTCTTGTCCGAAACCACAAGGCATAGAGCTAAGATATTTGATATGTAGTATTATCAAGTTTGAAAAAAATATTGTCCTGGGATAAAAATTGGCCCCGTCCCGGGTGTCACTTGTTCTATGTAGGCTTATAAAGATTTAAAAATCTTGTCAGAAACTACATTGCCTAGACTTTAGATATTAGGTGTATAGCATCATCTGGTAGACCTCTACAAAGATTGTTCAAGTTGTAGCTCTGGGGTCAAAATTGTCTCCGCCCTGGGGTTTACTTGATTTTTACATGGACTTATATAGGAAATTTTTAAAAAATCATCCTGTCGGAAACTACAATGCCTAGAGCTTAGATATTTTGAATATAGTATTATCTAGTGGACCTCTGCCACATTTGTTCAAATGATGGTCCACGGGTCATGAATGACCCCCCTGGGGGTCACTTGATTTATATAGAGTGATATTAAATGTAGGAAAAAGTTGAAAAAATACTTCTCTAGAGATCTTTTTTCTGGTGAGCGATATAGGGCCATGATGGTTCTCTTGTTATAACTTTCTAAATATATAAGTTTTTTCCATTTTGAATAAGATCATTGCATGGATATTGAACAAGTATGGATGTAAAATAAAGTGATTTTGTTGATGGCATTACACACAAGTTGTTTACATGATGTCAGTAGACTCGAGTCATACAGTACTGCCATAATCCACATTAATACTCTTGAAAGATTTTAAAACTGTCATCAATTTTATGATTGAAAAAAATATTCATGCTGTGTCTGTGCTGAAAATTGGTATACTGTATTTTACATTATATATTATAACTATACAGGGTCTTAATTCATTAATTAATCAATCAATCAGTCAGTCAGTTAACTAATTAAACAATTGGTTATTAATGAATTAATAAAACTGTTTTTAATTTCAAAGAATTTAGTGTACATTAATTATACTAAAAGGTTGAATTTGAGTATATGTTTTATCTGCTCTCCCTGTTTTTATACTCCCAAATCCAAATCTTATGGAATCCGTCCACTTGTCTTTTAAGTAGAAAATACAGTCTCTGTTTTTTTTGTTTATTTCTTTGTTTGTCATTTCATTGATAAATAGCTTCTACAGAAGTTATTTTCAGAAATTATTAATCTAATGCAAAAGTATTTTTTTCTGAAAAATGTTAGACTGACTGATAAAACAATAGGGACTGATTGTAGGATTGATTGTAGGATTGATTTTAAAGTTTGTGCATGTGTTGGAAATATTGGATGTTGTATTATCTGATGTTTCACCTACTTACTATGTTATATTGTTTCAATCTTCAGTGTGGTGTGTACAATATCATAGAAAACTTAAATCATCCTTAAGGTGAAACCAAACAATTGAAATTACGTCAATGGTCGTTCAACTTTGATGAAATAAAAATGGCTTGATAGATTTTCATAAAATTTATGAGAACAACAAATGACACATCAAACTTTATTTTAGACAAAAAATTTAAAAAATCTGTCGGGCAGATTAAAAAAAAAAAGTTCGATAGTGGGAAGAAAAAAACATTAACATTACATTTTAAATCGTTTTCCTTGCACTTATAATTAAGTCATGAACATCAAATTTATACCAATGTGTAGGTTATTTTATATAAATTAATAGAGTGATAGTGTTTTCAGAGAAGCACTATTAATACCGTTAAAATGACCATTTTGAAGTCGAAAATGACATCATCTCAATCGTTTGGTACCACCTTACGAAATTATTGGCTTACAGTGACATGACAGACTCATGAAAAAGTTGTTTTGGCAATTTTGACAAAAAAGGCTATTTGTTTTAGCTCTTTATTTGTTTCAGAAAAGTTTGGGTCATGTGACCACAAACATTTTTTTATGGAAGGCCTTATTTTATTGTAATATTCTGAATATTTTGTTTGACTTACTTATGATTTATTGTACAAGAACACAAGTGGAGGAGTTAAAGTTTGTCACAAATAAAACTTAAATTCAGATATTTTATGTTCAGTTATTTCTAGGGGCCTCTGATGTTGATATATCACGTGACCTTGGTGTACACATTGGCCTGTGTTTAGAACGAAAACCGAAAGTAGACCTATTTTACGGAAATAGGATATATGCAAAACAGCAACACAATCACTTTTAATTTCATTGGCTACCGACATGCCCTTATTTTGATACATGAATCTTTCCATATGGTTACCATAAAATGATTTGAAATATATTTAGATCCAACACACTTAAGGTATCGGAAGTGGATGTCTGGTCATATCAAGTTTCACCAATTTATAGATTTAACAAGATGTGTATCAAAAAACACAATTGCCTCCGGGTGTCCTTTCACTTGAAAATGCACAGGTCCTGTAGAGATTGTCATAATGAACCAAGATATGAAGTTTGATGATTTAATAGGCAAGGTTAAAGTTTGGTACAGACAAACAAAGGGCCATAAATCTGCTAAAAATAACTCAATCACAAAACCCTGACAATATATGCTGGGGCACTTGGTGACAATAGATCTATCAAAGTTTGGTAAAAATCCCTTGAGAAATTTAGGAGGAGTTGTGCACAGACGAGTATTTCTCTACTACATATGCACAAAATAAACAATTAAAGGGCCATAAATCCGCCCAAAACAATCCAATCACAAAACCCGGAATATATGTGCTGGGTTTCTTGGTGATAATGAGTCTGTGAAAGTTTCATCAAATTCCTTTGAGAAATGTAGGAGGAGAATCATAGAAGAAATTTAGTACACAAAATAAACTAAGGGACATAAATCTTCAAAAAATGATTGAATCACAAAATCCGCACAATACGTGTTGGGGAAATTGGTGACAATAGTTCTATTAAAGTTTGGTCAAAATCCCTCGAGAAATATAGAAGTATAGTGCAAACAAAATAGTATTTCTGTATATATTACATAATTATGCACATAATAAACAAAGGGCCATAATTCCATAAAAAATATCAAATCATAAAACCTTTACAACGTGTATCTTGATAACAATAGTTCCATGAAAAATTTATCAAAATCACTTAAAAAAAAGAAGGAAACAAGAGTATTTCATTATTACAATCACACAAAATAAACAAAGAGCCATAATTCCGTAAAAAATGATCAAATCACAAAACCCGGAATATATGTGACAACAAATCTGTGAAAGTTTCATCAAAATCCCATGAAAAATGTAGGAGTAGTATCCTAAAAGAAATGTAGGATTTTTTTAAACACAATGACCCTGTGACCTTGACCTACTGACCTGAAAATGCACAGGTCATGTAGAGGTTGTCATGAGGAACCTACATATGAAGTTTGATGATTGTAGGTGGTAGCCTTTTGATTTAATAGGCAAGGTTAAAGTTTGGTACAGGCAAACAAAGGGCCGTAAATCTGCTAAAAATGATCGAATCGCAAAACCCTGACAATATGTGCTGGGGAACTTGGTGACAATAGTTCTATCAAACTTTGGTAAAAATCCCTGGAGAAATACAGAAGTAGTTGCAAACAAGAGTATTTCTGTTTATATTACATATGCACAAAATAAACAAAGGGCCATAATTCTGTCAAAATTTATTGAATCATAAAACCTTTACAACATGCATTTGGTATCTTGATAACAATAGTTCCATGAAAGTTTTATCAAAATCCCTTGAGAAAACAATGAAACAAGAGTATTTCGCTGTTATAATCACACAAAATAAACAAAGAGCCATAATTCTGTCAAAATTGATCAAATCACAAAACCCAGAATATATGTGTGGGGGCACAGGTGGCTGTATCAGTGTTTGGTCCACAAAAAAAAAAAAAAAAAAATCCTGTGAAAAAAGAATCCCGTCACTGATTTTATACATACTATCAAGGTAAAAAGCCTACTATATGTCTATATGCCAAACAATGTGGAACATTGCATCTCTTTGTTTCAGCATAAAAGATGTGCGCTGAAAGAAAATTGCTACACATGTCATTCAAATAAACTATAAGATATTCATTCCTATCAAAAATCTCATTCAATTACATCTAATAACTGTGAAACGGTAAAATTGTGTTCCTTTCGTTATTTAACTTCGCTGCAAGCCATTTTGAGTCAAGCGCGAGTGATGTATCAAGCGATCTGATTGGTCGGCATGAAATGAACAGACTATTGTACACACATATCCGACCAATCAGATCGCTTGATACATGTGTAGCTATTTTCCTTCAGCGCACGTATTTAATGCTGAAACAACGAGTGGCGATGTTCCACATTGTTTGGCGTATAGACATATAGTAGGCTTTTCACCTTGATAGTAATATAAGCTCAGTGACGGGATTTTTTTTTGTGTGAACACTGATACTTGTTTTCATCATTTGTGGACCAAACACTGATACTGCCACCTGTGTGTGGGGGTTCTTGTCTGTGAAAGTTGCGTCAAAATCCCATGAAAAATATAGGAGTAGCTAGTATCCTAAAATAAATGTAGGATTTTTTTTAAACACAATGACCCCATGACCTTGACCTACTGACCTGAAAATACACAGGTCCTGTAGAGGTTGTCACGAGGAACCTACATATGAAGTTTGATGAATGTAGGTGCAAGGGTTTTGATTTTAAAGGCAAGGTTAAAGTTTGGTACAAACAGATTGATGAAATTTTCTATGTAGATAGCTTACATGGAAACCAAGCTTGGGATTGCATTCTATGCCAATAAGGTAAAGGTCACTGTTAACTTATTAGTCGCAATAGAAACTGAACCACAAATAAAGACCAAGACCTTTGGGCCTTAATCCTGAATTAAGTTATTCACAGGAAACTGATTTTCTATTTTTAGTAACAGTCATCATGACCAATCTGACCTCAAATACAATCCAAGCAAAGCTTTCATGCAAGGTTGTTAAATACCCAGTTTAGTCAAGATTAGTCATTCCAAACTTAAGTAATAGACCAGATTAATAACTAATAACAGTGACCTTGACCCTACTGGACCTTGATTCAATAAAAAGCATGGACTGGATGTAAGCTACCTACACACAAAATTTCATCACAATATCTCAATCCTTACTTATATGTTATTGACCAGAAACTGATTTTCTATTTTTAGCAACAGTGACCTTGACCCTACTGACCCTGATGCAATTCAAAAGCATGGGCTGCTTGTAAGCTACCTATACACACAATTTCGTTACGATATCTTAACCCTTGATTAAGGTATTTACTGAAAACAGATTTTTCTATCTTTAGTAATAGTGACCTTGACCCAACTGACCCCAAGTACATTTCCAAGCAAAGCTTTCATGCAAGGATTCTAAATACCCAGTGTAGTCCAGGTAAGTCATTCCAAACTAAAGTTATTGACCTGAAACTGGTTTTTCTATTTTTAGTAACAATGACCTTGACTATGACCCCACAGATCCCAAATTCATTTTTATGTAAGGATGCTAAATACCAAGTTTAGTCAACATTGGTCATTCCAAACTGAACAGTGACCTTGACCCCACAGATCCCAAATACAATCCCAGGCTAGGTTTCGATTCAATGATGCAAAATACCAAGTTTAGTCAACATTGGTCATTCCAAACTTAAGTTATTGACCAGACATTGATTTTCTATTTTTAGTAACAGTGACCTTGATCCCACAAATCCCAAATACAAAATCAGGCTAGGTTTTCATTCTAGGATCCTACATCAAGATTGGTCAATACAAACTTAAGTTATTGACCGGACACCGCCTGTTTGCCGCCTGAACAAAACCAAACTGTTTTCATCTTCCACTTGTTTGAACTAATTACTATCAACACCAATTGACCGGATCAGCAAATGATCGCTCCGGACGATCGATTATCTTTATGTGCTAATAGGGATATTAGTTAAATTAAATTCTTCATCTTTATAAATAACTTGCTACACATTATCGGAAAACGGGTTTACAGGTAAATCCTACAACACATTATATTTCGTATGCGTGACATTGCAGTTAATCAAGTATCTAATTAACTCTACTAGTGATCTATATGGGTGTCAATCATATCTGAGTGTTGTTACTTTTTCATGCACCCTTCACTGTGAGTAGATAAACTTTTAAAACACACGAGACGTCTTTATACTACAGTCTGCATAAAGTTTACACAAATATACCAGCGGATTAAACTTATTTGTAATATTTCTTTGTCATTGTTCTATGAGATATATGCTATGATTATACATTCCTTGCTTAAGTATGGCAACTTTAGCTTTCAACAGATGAAAAGACACACTTTTTAAACCCACATGTCCACTGGGGGCCAATGAAGTATCACAAGAGGAGGTTTGCATCGAAAGCATGTGTATGGTATGCAACAAAATTTTATGTAAACAGTCTCTGGTTTTCTGACCTCCACATGCCATTTTGAGAAGTTTGACCGGCAGGAGGACAAAATGTTAGTTTTTTTTGGTGTTTTGTTAGTTGTTCTTATTGATTTTGTATTTGCCGTTGTAAAATGCATTTTCTGTACAATAATTGCGTTGTCATTCATCACATTATGCCAGATCAGTCCGTTATTCTGTGTAAAAAGCAGTTTTCCTCAAAATTGTTGTGACGATGAAACCCAATTGTATAATATTTAGCACCCATGATACTGGCGTCATGTCTGTGAACATAACTTAACATCTCCAACCGCTTTTACTAACAGAATGTGTTGATGTTTCACTCTGAAGTCAATTGTGCATATTAATTAATATTTTGCAGTTGACAGTTATCTATGTACATATGATGGTCTGAATAGAACAGTTAAAATTGTCAGATGGTCTTATCGTTTAATAACTGCATTATGAGTTGGGCACATAATTTAATTATATAATATAATTTACGAGTTTGAACAATTAAACAAGAGGGCCAAGATGGCCCTATATCGCTCACATGACAATCACTGTTCACTCATTAAAACATTGTTTTGAACCGGTGACCTAGTTTTTGACCCCAGACGACCTATGTTCGAATTTGTCTTACATATCAATAAGACAAACAGTCTGACTAGGTTTGGTGAAGATACGATCAAAATTTGACATCTACAGTGTTAATAAGGTTTTCCCAAGATTTGACCTTGAGACCTGGTTTTTGACCCTAGGTGACCCATATTTGAACTTGTCCTTAATATCATTAAGACAAACAATCTGACAAGGTTTGGCCGAGATCCAATCAAAACCATGACATTTAGAGCTTTTACAAGATTTTTACCTAAGATTTGACCTTGTGACCCAGTTTTTGAACCCGGCTGACCCATGTTCATCCTTGACCCACATATCATTGAGGCAAACATTTTGACAAGGTTTGGTGAAGATCCAATTAAAACTGTGACATCTACAGTGTTAACAAAGTTTTCCTAAGATTTGACCTGGTGACCTAGTTATTGACCCCAGATGACCCATATTTATACTTATGACCCATGTTCGAACTCGTCCAAGATATTATGAAGACAAACATTCTGACAAGGTTTCATGATCATCCAATCAAAACAGTGACTTCTAGAGTGTTCACAAGGTTTTCCAGCAATTTGCCCTAGTGACCTAATTTTACTACAGAAATTACCCATTATCAAACTTGACCTACATATTATTAAAATAAACATTCTGACAAAGTTTCATGAAGATAAATGCAAAACAGTGATTTCTAAAGTGTTCACAAGGTTTTCCCTTATTTGGCCCTGGTGACCTAGTTTTTGACCCCAAATGGCCCAATATCGAACTCGTCCGAGATTTTGTTGATATTAACGTTTTGACCCAGTTTTGCTAAAATTGAGCCAAAAATGTGGCCCCTAGTGTGGTCACAACAAAAAGTTTGACGACGCACGACGCCGGACGCCGGACGGAGAGTGATTCTAATAGCTCACTTTGTCACTTTGTGACATGTGAGCTAAAAACAATTCTTAAAAGTAGAGATTTATTAATCATTTTTCTGATCACATAATTATTTTTATTATGTACATCATAATCTGATATTCAACATTGAATAATGTTTTTGTAATGCAACCCGAAGTGTCTATTTTTCAACTGAAACAAAGACTTCTTCCCAACAGCTATCACCTATTATTCATCCATTAAATGATAACAATAAACCTTGTCACTGTCCCCACTCAGAACATTTCACCTTGATTGTTTGTTACGTCAATTTTTTTTCAACATTATTTCAGACTTAACTACATGTAGTAACTGTCATAGGCAGCTTGAGTTGATTCTGTCTGATAAAACCCTCAAGTAGTGTCCATTTCACTCATTTTACTGATATTAACATCTGAGCTGTCTTCATCCTCTAAAAAAGATACAATTCAATTGTAAGTTCATTAAATTAAACATGATAACCACTGTATGGAAGCACTGTACGCAAATAAGAGGGCCAAGATGGCCTTTAATCGCTCACCTGAGAACAAAGGCACTATAATTAATGATCAGATAATATAGTTTCCATCTTGTATAACCCATTTTTACGTAGATTTTGAGATCAAGACCAACAATGAAGGTATTTTCTAATCCAAGGGCCCATAACTCTTGAAGTTGTTATTTGATTCCACTCATAACTGAACTTGTCCAAGACCATAAGGTCATATATATTGATTCTAAATATGATTAGGATCATAAATAAATGAAGGCGCTAGAGTGTAAACAAACTCAAATATAGCAAATTTTCAAAGTCAAGGGCCCATAACTCTTGGAAGTTCTGGTCCGATTCCACCCATAATTAAACATGTCCAACATCTTTTGGTTATACACATTTACTGAAACTATGATTAGGATTGGTGAATAAATGAAGGCGCTAGAGTGTAAACAAGCTAAATAGAGCAAATTTTCTAAGTCAAGGGCCCATAAATCTAGAAGTTATCGTCCGATTTTGCCCTTAATCGAACTTATCCGAGATATTGTGGCCACATACATTGTGAGCAAGTTTGATCATGATTCGTTAAGAGCTGTGGATGCTAGAGTTTAGACAAACTAATTGTGGCCGGACATTCATCTATCCTATAAATAATTTCATCAGGTGAGCTAAAAACAACGGTGTTTTCAAGATGGTGGACACATAAATGTTGTGAGGTAGTTGTCGTTTGTTTTGGGTCCAAACTTTTAAAATACGATGTCCTCTACACAATCATATACATGAAATGAAAGAACTTTATAACACCCAATCGGTCGCTAATAATCGTTTTCGATCAAACCACGCCGTTTTTCCAAAATCAGTGTCTGAACATCACATGTTGAGTTTTTTTAAAAACGCAGCGAGGAAACTGAACAAAACCGACAATTATTCCGTAAAAATTGAATGGATCAACAAAAATACTTGTCCACGTGTATGGAGACTGTAAAGCTCCTCACGTATATCCATTATTTCCTCATCAAAATCCCTTGTAGTAGATGTTTTAAAGCTTTTAAATTTTACACCCTGTACGCAATTGTGCTAAGTGTAAACATTGCACTGTATGCCACGGAGAAAACAATTTCTGTATGCAACCGAGCTACAATTTTAGTCAAAAATCTGTACGCAACAGAGCCGTTAAGAAATAGTTTGTTTCTATGTGTTTTAAAACATGTCTTCTATACTTTGATTTCAATTTTAAGTGCATTGTTTTAGAAGAATGCACGGTTCGGGTTTAAAAGCGCAGTAAAATAATTACTAACGTAGACAGGCCTGAGTGAATAATTACAAATTTCGAACGATAAAATGTGCATGCATTATGTAACTAAAATGCTGGACAAATTGAGATCTTTTTCCATTCTAACATGCTAAATAAAGTGAATTGATTAAACTATGATAGTTACAATGAGCAGATACGTAATTTTCATGATTTTGATGTCTTTTTGATAATTAACGTTTCTTACGTCATGTGGCAAAATAAACATTCCTTTTTTTACAGTGAATATCGTAGACATCGTTAAGTCTTCAGTGAGTATAATAGCGTTTGATGTTTATAAACTCGCATTATACTTGTTTCAATTTCCATAAAAAATTGATTCAATATCTTCATAAGTTAGTTTTTTTACTTACGTTAGATTTTATCATGTTTCAGAATCTATATGAAAATAACTAATGAAAAATATCAACAGTAATCAGTGGGAAACTTATGCTGAATAATGCTAAAGTTCTTTTATTCCATGTATATTACTGTGTCGAGGACGTCATATTTAAGAAGTTTGGACCAAAAACAAACGACACCTACCTCACAACATTTATGCGTCCGCCATCTTGTTAACCCCGTTGATTTTTTGCGTACAGTGCTACCATACAGCGATAACTGTTACACTATATGTTCATTCTCTGAGTATATTGGTTATACAACAAATTTAATATCATCAGCTTATTATACTAACTCACTGACTATAGCAATGTCATGACATCAATTTCAGGTGTACGCATTCCTAAATATAAAATGAAACAATCTGAATCATATTCCATACTGATCAACTTTACATTTAATGATGCAGGAGTATGTATAGAGATTGCCTTGTCCATCCATCTGTACAAGGTATGGTAGATTTTACTGTTTTGTCAAGCATGCCACTGGGGTTTATTGAACACAGATTCACCAATTGAAGTATTTCATGTTTAGAATGAAACATAACTTTCAAAAATTATGTAAGCCACTGCAGCTAAAACACCAAATTAAATATAGCAATACAACATTTGGATCTTCCCAGATGAATAAACAAAATGATTTGATACTAAAATGCAAGGAGTCTAAACTTGAAATGATATTAAAGCATCAAACATTGTTAAAAGAAATGGTAAACTCATGTATAGGAACATTTAATGTATTCAAGACAAAGTCACCACAGCTTACCTTCCAACATAATTTGTAACTCGTGAATGGCTGAGATCAACACATGGAACTGTTTACGACGAAGATCAAGCTAAAATGAAGATATCATCAGATCACTCTTTGTTTATACAACATAGAAAAGGTAAGTAAATGCATTAAGTAAATTGTTCAGTAAAGAATTGTTTCAAGTGTTGACATATCAAATCAAATCTACAAGTAGATATGTCAAGGAATTTATATATTTTGGTCAAATAGATGCCAAGTCAGTCAAATTGACGAGCTTTTACTTTTCTTCAAATTTCTCACCCACATAAATTATAAAGTGGTCTGCAACACAGATTTCGCAAGCAAGTTCTTTCTTTTCGTTGAGATCTTACCAAGGTTTACCTGGGTAGAAGCAAGGACCTTCCATAAGCTAAATGGTTACTTCCTAACATATGAAATGTGTCTATTTCCAATAGAGATTCCAACTAATAGTGGTCAGTGATCATAACCACTGGATCAAGCAAGTATTCAACTAACACCTGACCAGGGCACTAGACTTCATTTAATTTAAACCTAACTACTGTTCAGTAAAATCTTCATCAGTAAAGTAACAAGAGGGCCATGATAAAAAAACAATATTATCAAGCAATTCCATTAAAGATTTATATTACCTTTTCGCAGTTGAAGTTAAGAGACTGAAAATTGTTCAAAATTTGGCCATTTTTAAAAAAAATTTGCATTGGTTTAGGCGAAGAAAGAAAAAAACACTCTTTAACAATTCATGAAATATTTTACGATGATATGAAAAGAAGTCGGCTACATAAAAATGAAAATAGATAATGCCTTGCTTTCCTTTATGGTGAATTATCTGCCCTTGAAATGACCTAAACAAAATTGGACCTATATATCTATGTGAAAAATGGAGCAAACTGTAGCTAACGTTTTTTAAGCAATTGTTTACGGACAGACGCATGCATGCATGGGCATGAATGTATGGACAACGAATGCCGGACATCACGCGATGACAATAGCTCACCTTTGAGCAATTTGTGCTCTGGTGAGTAAATAACAGGTCATTTGCAGCAGAATATTGACAAATCAAAAAGTGATGTTTAAGAATACCTTCTGTTCTAGTTTCTTTTTAGTTTCTTCCAGTTGGTTTAATCCATCATCAACATCTTCCAGTTTCCTGTAAGCAACAATCAGTATTAGTTAATTGGAAATGGTCCATACTCAATATTATGTTAATAATCAACTTAATCACATCAGATAAGATGTTTAAATGGTTAGTGATATACTATATTTCAATAGCAAATATATATAGAAACATGAAAATTCCATAAAAGTTATTAATGTACATATTACATACTAGAATATCAAAATTTATGCAGAACATCAACAATTCAACCAAAGGAATCTTATCAGGATTCACGGTGCCTATATCACGTGACTTTCCAAAAAGGTAAACAAACGCTCGATTCAGGTAACATTGATATCTTCTCTAATATTTCTTCAATTCTCACTGAATAAAGTGGAGAACCGTTGACAGCTTGGACAGTTTGATTTAATAACAATAGAGCAAAGATGACCCTATAGTGCTCACATGACACCCATTGTTTACTGATTAAAACATTCTTTTGAACCTGTGTCATGGGGTCTGTTGATGTCAAGATTTTCCTGTGATTTGACCAGGTGACCTAGTGTCTGACCCCAGATGACCAATGTTCTAACTCATCCAACATATCATCAAGACAAACATTTTGACAAGGTTTGGAGAACATCCATTCCAAACCTTGACATCTAGAGCATTAACAAGGTTTATATCCAAGATTTGACCTAGTGACCTAGTTTTTTACCCTAGATGACCCATGTTCGAACATGTCTTACATATTATTTAGACAAACATTCTGACAACATCTGGTGAAGATCCAATCCAATCAAAAGCGTGACATCTAGGGTATAAACAAGTTGTTTTCCTAAGATTTGACCTAGGTTTAAGACCCCAGATGACCTATTATCAAACTTGTCCAATATATCATTAAAATAAACATTCTGACAAAGTTTTATGAACATCCAATCAAAACAGTGACTTCTAGAGTGTTCACAAGGTTTTCCTTTAATCTGTCCTGGTGCTAGGTTTTGACCCCCATTATCGAACTCATCCACGATTTTGTCATTATTAACATTCTGACCAATCTTTTAAGGAAATTTTGACAAAAAATGTGGTCACTAGTGTTAACAAGTAAAGTTGAGGCCACACGCCACCGGACAAAGACTGATCACAAAAGTTCACCCTGAGCACAAGTGCTCATGTGAGCTAAAAACATAGAGCCTACCTTGTAGTTTCTTGTCTGTCAGGTTGCTGTTGAATTACCTTAGCAAGAGCATCATATTCTGAAACAAGAGGGCCATATGTCCGTTTAACTGCTCACCAGAAAAACTTTTTTAGAGAAAAACATTTTTCACTTTTTCTATAATAATGAGCCTATGTAAAATCAAGTGAACCCTAGGACAGGCCAATTTGACCCTAGGGCAACAATTTGAATAAACTTGGTAGGGGTCGACTAGAAAATGCTACATACAAAATATCTAAGCTCTAGGCCTTGTAGTTTCGGACAGGAGAATTTTGATAAGCCTATATAAATCAAATGACCTTGGGGCAGACCAATACTACACACCAAATATCTCAGCTCTAGGCCTTATAGTTTCGGACAAGAAGAATGTTTAAATTTCCCTATATGAGCCAATATAAATCAAGTGACCCCTGGGACAGGCCAATTTTGACCCTAGGCCAATAATTTAAACAAACTTGGTCGAGTTCCATAAGACAATGCTACACGCCAAATATCTAAGCTCTAGGCCCAGTGGTTTGTGACAAGAAGATATTTTAAAGTTTTTCCATTTAGTTGCTATGGCAACCAGAGTTTTTTATGAAATTTAATGTTTTGAACAATTTTGAAAGTGGACCACCAAAGAATCATTCCAGCAAAGTTTGGTTACAATTAGCTAAGTGATGTAGGAGGAGATGTTTAAAGTAACAGGATGGCTCACATGACAATCATTGTTTACTCATTAAAACATTGTTTTCAGATGACCCATGTTAGAACTTGCCCTACATATAAAAAAGACAAACATTCTGGCAAGGTTTGGTGAATATCCAATCAATACCATTGAAAGATTTGACATCGTTGACCAATGTTCAAATTTGTCTAACATATTATTAAGACAAACTTTCTGACAAGGTCTGGTGAAGATCCAATCAAAATTTGATATCTACAGTGTAAACAAGGTTTTCCTAAGATTTGACCTTGTGACCTAGTTTTTTACCCTAGGTGACCCATATTTAAAATTATCCTTAATATCAGTAAGACAAACAATCTGACAAAGTTTATTGAAGATCCAATAAAAACTGTGACATCTTGAGTTTAAACAAGGTTTTTACCTAAGATTTGACCTGGTGACCTAGTTTTTGACCCCAACTGACCCATGTTCGACCTTGGCCCAGATATCATTTAGGCAAACATTCTGACAAGGTTTGGTGAAGATCCAGTCAAAATTGTGACATCCACAGTGTTAACAAAGTTTTCCTTAGATTTTACCTAGTGACCTGTTATTGACCCAAGATGACCCATGTTTGTACTTCGAAATCTACAGTGTTAACATGGTTTTTCATAAGATTTGATCTAGCGACCTAGTTTTTGACCTAAGATGACCCATGTTCAAACTCGTCCAAGATATTATTAAGACAAACATTCTGACAAAGTTTCATGATCATCCAATCAAAACAGTGACTTCTAGAGTGTTCACAAGGTTTTCCAGCAATTTGCCCTGGTGTCCTAGTTTTTTATACCCATTATCAAACTTGACCTACAAATTATTAAAATAAACATTCTGACAAAGTTTCATGAAGATCCAATCAAGACAGTGATTTCTAACGTGTTCACAAGGTTTTTCCTTATTTGGACCTGGTGACCTAGTTTTTTACCCCAAATGGCCCAGTATCGAACTTGTCCAAGATTTTGTCAATATTAACATTCTGACACAGTTTAGCGAAAATTGAGCTAAAAGGTGGCCGGCCCCTAGTGTGTTCACAAGGTAAAGTTTGAATATGCACGACGCCGGACGAAGACTGATCAGAAAAGCTCCCCCTGTCACTTAGTGACATGTGAGGTGAAAAGATGATATCAGCACATAATACATAGTTTACTGTCATTCTAGTTTTTAAGGACATAACAATATATATATGCAAATAAAGTCAGGCCTGTGTTAGTGGTCACCCCAAATTAAGATCACCTGTCAATAGAGGCCAGGTTATGTCTTTCCCAACTGGTAGAAAGAAACAAATTGTGAGTACATATGTATACCTTGTCTATGTTTACGTATTTGTTTTGCTGTTTGTAATTCTTCTTTAGACTCCTTGATTTTTGTCTCTGCTTCTTCAATTTTAGATTCTGGAACAAAAATAAAATACTCATATATCAAAATGTAACACACTTAAAGTATGAATAGTAATCAATATGAATTATTTATCAAACTCAACCCAAAGAACAAACAATGGAGCATAGAATTGAATTTAGAAATGTAATCTTTATGTTATAGTACATAGTATTCAGGAATTATACAATTACAACTACACTTAACCAAAGGTGATGAATACCCTCAGATGCTGCCTTGAAACAGTTATTGTTACATTTTACAAAGGGAAATATAACACTTTTTCATTTTCAATACCTGCAAATAGTTGCTGAGAAATATCCTACCAATTTCTAAATACACATTATACAAGAGGGCCAAGATGGCCCTATATCCCTCACATAACAATGATTGTTCACTCATTTAATTATTGTTTTGAACCTGTGACCTAGTTTTTGACCCCAGATGACCCATATTTATACTGAATATTCATTAAAACCCTGCAACTTTAACAATCTTGATAGAGGTCCACTAAATGATGCAACACAGGCATTGTAGTTTCTGACAAGAATTTTTTTTAATTCTCCTACATAATAAAGTTACCCCTGGGGTGGAGCCAATCATTACTCTGGGGGCCATCATTTGAACAAACTGGGTAGAGGTCCACTAGACAATAGTACATCTAGTACAAATATCTAAGCTCTAGGCCTTGCAGTTTCTGATAAGAAGATTTTGAAAATTTCCCTATATAATCCTATATAAATCAAGTGACCCCAAGGGCAGGCCAATATTGACCCTAGGGCAATAATTTTAACAAACATGGTAGAAGTCCATTAGACAATGCTACACACCAAATATCTAAGTTCTATGCATTGTAGTTTCCGACAAAAAGATTTTTCAAATTTTCCTATATAAAAATAATTTTTTATGTAAAATCAAGTTACCCCTTGGGTGGGGCCAATTTTGAACCCAGGGGCGTCATTTGAACAAATTTGGTAGACGTCCATTAGACAATGCTGCACACCAAATATCTAAGCTTAAGGACCTGTGGCCAGATAAAAAGACTCTTAGAGAAAATTATCATGAGCCTTTGTAAAGTTAAGTGACACGGGGCGGGGCCAATTTTGCCCTTAGAGCAATAATTTGAACAAATTTGATAGATGTCCACCAGACAATGCTACATACAATGTATGTAAGCTCTAGGCCTTGAGGTTTTGGACAAGAAGATTTTTTTTGTTATCCTATGTAAGCCTATATAAATCATGTGAACCCCGTGGCAGGGCTAATTTTCACCCTATAGGGCCATACTTTCGACAGACTTGGTAGAGCTCAGCTAGACAATGCTACATACCAAATATCTTAGCTCTAGGTCTTTTGGTTACGGACAAGAAGATTTTTTAAATTTTCCTAAATAGACTAGAATAAACCCCAGGACAGGGCCAATTTTGACCCCAGGGCAATAATTTGAACAAACTTGTTAGTGGTCCACTAGATAATGCTACATACAAAATATCTAGGCTCTAGGCATTGTGGTTTCAGCCAAGAAGATTTTTTTAATTTTCCTATGTAAGCCTACATGAATCAAGTGACCCCTGGGACGGGGCCAATTTTGACACTATGGCAATAATTTGAACAAACTTGGTACAGGTAAAAAGACAATGCTACACACCAAATATCTAAACTCTAGGCATTGTAGTTTCTGACAAGAAAATGTTTTGAATTTCCCTACATAAGTCAATGTAAAATCAAGTGACCCCTGCGGCGGGGCCAATTTTAACCTTAGGGCAATAATTTGATCAAACTTAGAGGTCCACTAGACAATGCTACACACCAAATATCTAAGCTCTAGGCCATGTGGTTTTAGACAAGAAGATTTTTAATGTTTTTCATATTGGTTGCTACGGATGACGGACATCACGCGATCACAATAGCTCTTCATGCTCTGGTGAGCTAAAAATCAGTTTTCAATGAAATTTAATTTATTTAACAACTTTGGTATAGCTTCATGCAAGGAACAACCATGTAAAGTTTCGTTGAAATTGGCCAACTCCTTAAGAAGGAGATGTTGTTTAAAGCAATTGTTGACGGATGCACGCACGCATAGACAACACGCAATCACAAAAGCTCACCTTGAGCAGAAAGTGCTCTGGTGAGCTAAAAAAGGGCTATAACTCAGTGAAAATTAATCCAAACAAAACCTGATTAAAGCATGCACAACAAGGCTTACTAATGATCACTTCTGTGAAGTTTCATTGAATTCCTGTAAGTAGTTACTGAGAAATTGTCCAGATAAATTGTGTCTACAGACGCACAGACGAACCGCCCGTCATGCGTGAATCCAATATAGCCCTCATACATTTCATATATGGGGGTATAATTATGCACATGGCAAATATTACCTATCTGTTTATTCAGTCTATCATAATTTTGCTGTTCAAGAAGATTCATCTTGTAAACTTGAGATGATTTCTGTATAGCATGATCACTCTGAGCTAATGTTGCCAACATCCTTTGTACTGTTATGTGACTGTGAATAGAATAGCATTAATCAAAAGCCTAATGGTCTGAAAGGAGGCTCATTTAATTTCTTTGAGTTGATACAAAATTTAAGATTGTATCAATAATTCTGACCAATAAGAGACCCTACAGTTTATTCAATCAAATATTTATTTACAAGGACAGTATCGCCCTGACTGTGTTCATAACTAATCCAAGTATTCTCTATGTACTCTACAGCAGTCAACTACAGTCAATCTTGTATTAAAACGACCTTCCAAGGAAAAGACCAAAAGTGGTCTCTTAATACAATGGTCTCTTAATACAACAAGAGGGCCAAGATGGCCCTTGATCGCTCACCTGAGAACACGTCACTATAATTAATGACCAGATAATATAGTTTCCATCTCGTATAACCCAATTTTACGTAGATTTTGAGATCAAAACCAACAATGAAGGTATAATACTGTTAAACAAGCTAAACGTAGCAAATTTTCTAATCCAAGGGCCCATAACTCTTGAAGTTGTGATTTGATTCCACCCATAACTGAACTTGTCCAAGACCGTAAGGTCATACACATTCATTGTAAACATGATTAGGATCGGTGAGAATGAATGCGCTACAGTGTAAACAAGCTAAAATATAGCAAATTTTCAAGTCAAGGGCCCATAACTTTTGAAGTTCTGGTCCAATTCCGCCCATAATCAAACTTGTCCAAGGTCTTTTGGTTATACACATTTATTGAAAATATGATTAGGATTGGTGAATAAATGAAGGCGCCCGAGTGCAAACAAACTCAAATATAGCAAATTTTCACAATCAAGGGCCAATAACTCTTGAAGTTATTGTCCGATTCCGACCATAATCAAACTTGTCCAAGGTCTTTCGGTTATACACATTTATTGAAAATATGGTAAGGATTGGTGAATAAATGAAGGCGCTAGAGTGTAAACAAGCTAAATATAGCAAATTTTCTAATTCAAGGGCCCATAACTCTAGAAGTTAGTGTCCGATTTTGCCCATAATCAAACTTAGCCAAGACAGTGTGGCCATATACATTGTGAGCAAGTTTGATTATGATTTATTAAGAGCTGTGGATGCTAGAGTGTAAACAAACTAATTGTGGACGGACAATGGAAGACGGTCGCCCGACGACAAGGCATTCATCGATCCTAAAAGCTGATGAATCAGGTGAGCTAAAAACCTGAAGTTTCTGACAGTTGAAGCAGAGCACTTTCATTGTGAGTAGGTGTTCAACTGTGTCACAAATAAAAGTAATTATGATAATTATGCAATGAAATTCCAGGTTTATTTAAATAATCTATTTACCTTGTTCATGGAAAACATAGACAGTACCTTATAGAAAGATCAACAATGAAACAAATTAGTGATGAGGCAAAAAGTAGGGGAAATGAATAGCAATGGTGAAATAAAGCATATGTACCATTATATATTGTACTATTTGAAATGAAATGCATTGTTGATGACATATCACGTATTTTCTTATGACTACAATATTCCATTATGGTGTTCGCACAATTTTTGACTCATTTTTAACATGAATGCTTTTAAATAAAAAATCGTGTCTGAAAATCTATTTTGTCTTAGTTATTGACCCCAGATGACTCATATTTGTTCTTGACGGTTGTATCATTAAACCAAACGATTTGACAAAGTTTGGTGAAAATCCAACTATTATAACTGAAATCTACAGAGTTAACATGTTTTTTCATAAGATTTGGTCTAGCGATCTAGTTTTTGACCCAAGATGACCCATGTTCGAACTCGTCCAAGATTTTATAAAGACAAACATTCTGACAAGGTTTCATGATCATCCAATCAAAACAGTGACTTCTACAGTGTTCACAAGGTTTTCCAGCAATTTGCCCTAATGACTTAGTTTTTGACCAAAATGACATTATCAATCTTGACCTTCATATTATTAAAATAAACATTCTGACAAAGTTTCATGAAGATCCAGTCAAAACAGTGATTTCTAAAGTGTTCACAAGGTTTTCCCTTATTTGGCCCTGGTGACCTTGCTTTTTACCCCAATGGCCCAAGATCAAACTCGTCCGAGATTTTGTCAACATTAACGTTCTGACCGAGTTTTGCTAAAATTGTGCTAAAAATGTGGCCCCTAGTGTGTTCACAATATAAAGTTTGACGACGCATGACGCACTCCGCTGGACAAAGACTGATCCTAAAAGCTCACCCTGTCACTTTGTGACATGTGAGCTAAAAACATGAATTGAAAGTAAATGAATGGAAACCTTTCTTCACTGGAAGTGTCATCAGTACTGTTGCACCACCGCAGGAAAGTTTTCAGCAAACTTGTGAGTCTCTTCTCATCATTCCCAGCATCTCCATCAATCAATAACCTTTTCTTGATAACTTCATCTTAGAAATAAAAAACATTCTTGATAAACCTCTAGATAGATAGAGCAAAATTTAAGAAATACGAAGTGTGTCATCTACTCAACAAGATGTGTTTTATAAACACCGTGCCCCCTCCCGTTGCCCTTTTTGAAAATGCACCTGTAGGTCCTGTAGAGATTGTCATGATGAACCAAGATATGAAGTTCGATGATTGCAGGTGGTAGCGTTTTGATTTAATAGACAAGGTTAAATTTCGGTACAGGCAAACAAAGGGCCATAAATCTGCTAAAAATGATCAAATCACAAAACCCTAACAATATGTGCTGGTGAACATGGTGACAATAGTTCTATCAAAGTTTGGTAAAAATCCCTTGAGAAATACAGAAGTAGTTGCAACAAAAGAGTATTTCTCTATACATTAAATATGCACAAAATAAACAAAGGGCCATAATTCCGTCAAAATTTATCATAAAACCTTTACAACATACATTGGATATCTCGATAACAATAGTTCCATGAAAGTTTTATCAAAATCCCTTGAGAAAACAAGGAAACAAGAGTATTTCGCTGTTACAATCACACAAAAAAAACAAAGGGCCATAATTCCGTCAAAAATGATCAAATCACAAAACCCGGAATATATGTGTGCGAGTTCTTGGTAACAACAAGTCTGTGAAAGCTTCGTCAAAATCCCATGAAAAATGTAGGAGTAGTATCCTAAAAAAAATGTCTGAATTTTTTTAAACACAATGACCCTGTGACCTTTGACCTACAGACCTGAAAATGCACAGGTCCTGTAGAGGTTGTCATGAGGAACCTACATATGAAGTTTGATGGATGTAGGTGCAGGCGTTTTGATTTTATATTGCCAAGGTTAAAGTTTGGTACAAACAGACAGACAAACAGAGAGGCCAAAAACAATATGCCCCCGATCTATCTATACCGGGGCATAAAACCTACTGACCTGAAAATGCACAGGTCCTGTAGAGGTTGTCGTGAGGAACCTACATATGAAGTTTGATGGATGTAGGTGCAGGCGTTTTGATTTTATAGGCAAGGTTAAAGTTTGGTATAACCTATACAGGTCTTTGATCTACTCAGGCATGCTATATTGCAAGGATGTACAACCACCTATCATCCACTGATCAACTACCAGTTATCAGTGCCTAGGCTAGTGAATGAAAGCAAAGGTATAAAAACTAGCGAAATTCCCAAGAAATTCACCCAAAGAATCGCTAAATGGCGAAAAGTAACATTATAGCGGTCAACGATTTATCGGCTAAAGATGAATCAATTGAAATTTTTTATTATAGTTTATACTAGTTTATCATTAATTTTCACAGCTAATCTTTAAATTTAAGTTAAATTTGTGAAAGAAATGTTTATATCATGAAAGTTTTATTTATCAGCTCAAGATGAAATTTTCACGGCTAAACTTTTACTTAAATTTATAAAAGAAATGTTTATATCATGAAATTTTGTACAACAGAATGAAATGTTTATATATCAGGAAAGTTTTGTTAGATACATGTATATCAGCTCAAGATGAAATTTTCATGGCTATGAAATCAACTGACCCCCTGGGCAGGGCCAATTTTGACCCCGGTGTAGCAGTCTATTTTTTCCCCCGGCCAGTTTTTCCCCGGGGAAAAATTGGCCTAGGCCTTTTTTCCCCGGGGAAAGATTGGCCTAGGCCCATTTTTCCCCCGGGGAAAGATTGGCCTAGGCCATTTCTTCCCCCCCTGGGCAACTTTTTCCCCCCTAATAGTAACAGTATTGCATTATGATTCTAGGCCATTTTTCCCCCACCTTGGCCACTTTTTCCCCCCTAATGATAACAGTATTGCATTATGATTCTAGGCCATTTCTTCCCCCCCTTGGCCACTTTCCCCCCCCCCCCATTATAATAACAGTATTGCATTATGATTCTACTCCATTTCTTCACCATCTAGGCCACTTCCCCCCCCCCCCCCCCCCCCTAATCATAACAGTATTGCATTATGATTCTAGGCCATTTTTTCCCCACCTTGGCCACTTTTCCCCCCCTAATGATAACAGTATTGCATTATGATTCTACTCCATTTCTTCACCATCTAGGCCACTTTCCCCCCCCCCTAATAATAACAGTATTGCATTATGATTCTAGGCCATTTCTTCCCCCCCCTGGGCAACTTCCCCCCCCCCCCCCTAATAGTAACAGTATTGCATTATGATTCTAGGCCATTTTTTCCCAACCTTGGCCACTCCCCCCCCCCCCCCCTAATGATAACAGTATTGCATTATGATTCTAGGCTATTTCTCCCCCCCTCCCCTTGGCCACCTTTTCTCCCCATTATAATAACAGTATTGCATTATGATTCTACTCCATTTCTTCACCATCTAGGCCACTTTTCCCCCCCTAATAATAACAGTATTGCATTATGATTCTAGGCCATTTCTTCCCCCCCTGGGCAACTTTTTCCCCCCTAATAGTAACAGTATTGCATTATGATTCTAGGCCATTTTTTCCCCACCTTGGCCACTTTTTCCCCCCTAATGATAACAGTATTGCATTATGATTCTAGGCCATTTCTTCCCCCCCTTGGCCACTTTTTCCCCCCATTATAATAACAGGCTATAAAACTCAGGCTTTGTGGCTTTGATCAAGAATATTTTTTAATTTTCCAATATAAAATAGAGTAAACTGGTTTGTAGGTAACTGAACCTCACAAGATCTAAATGTACTAACCCTTACCAACCCTAACCCCACAACCATGCTCAGGTGCGTGCGGACTGACGACGACGGACATAGCTCGATCCTAAAAACTCACCTTGGCACTCTGTGCCAGGTGAGCTAATAACGGATATTCATAACAAACTACATGATCTCAGTACATAAATATTCTTATGAAATGTTTTTATGACATCAATGACGTCACATAATAAGTAGGCCAGAGTTTAAAACTGGTGGCCACCTGATGCGCGTATACTTTATATCCAGTAATGTAATCAAATGTTCAAACATTCTCAAAAGTGTCGCTTAAATATCAACTTTCGCTACATTACGTCGGCCTTTGCATCCTACTGTTGTTGTGAATATTGTACATTTTCTATTTCGCAACCATTTCGGTCAAATTACTGTGTCATTTTGTGAACTTTTTAGACCACAAATGTCTAGAAAGAAAATTACAGTATCTGTTAAAAATTTAACACTTTAACTTCAATACACAAAACAGCTTTTGCAAAAACAACATTTATTTAAGTCAATTGAAGAGAAAATCTGATCTACCTTTTGGCCCTAGATTACGGCATTTTCGGAAATGATGCTCTCGCGTTATCCGATCGAAGCACAGTCAAGGTATTTGACGATGACGTGTGCATCATCAAATCACTGGTTCTTTAAAAGCTAACTTGTAAACTGAGTTGCATTCATTTTCCTATTAAAGGCAACAAATGAAATTTGTGTACAGTGCTGTGAATTACACTAAAATCTATGTATTGACTGAAAATATACCTTCAACAGGCAATGGTATCACATATTTTGCCAATGTTTCAGACTACCCATAATTTAAAAATTTTCCAAGTTATGACTCGGATTAAGTTTGTAGAGTTCCGGAAACCACACGAATTGATCTGCTTCAATTTGGTTCTGACAGTTGATACCCAGAGATGTTTATCATCAGCAAACGGATTACAGTCAAACCAGCCCCAAGTCAAACCGTCATCTAGTCAAACCAGCCACAAAAAAGTTAAAGTGGCCTCACATTTTGGTCAGACTGGCCACACTGTATTTTTGATCAGTCAAACCGGCCACAAAATAGTCAAACAGGCCACACAAAAAATAGAATTACCACCGAAAACGTATCATATTGAAACTTTTTTGGGTAGAATTGTATGATGAGAACTACTTTCATTTGTTTTGAAGCTTGTAGTTATATATCATCTGTATAAAAAATCTTATTTTATTAATGAAAATGATTGTTAACGACTATCTCTCAAATTTTGTATCGTGTCTATGTTGTTATCAAACAATCATAGTGAATTATCATAATGATTTAATACTTGTGTTAAAGACAAACATTAATGTGTATGCATATGTTGGTGTAATACATAAATGTGCACCTGTTTGTTATTAAAAGTACTGATCATTTTTTATTTCATTGTTGGATCCACTCATTAATAACTTCAAATATTTTTGTTTTAACACTACATGTGCAAATGCTTGTAATAAAAGTTGTTAATCCTTTGAATTTATTGTCTGATTCCGTAAATAAATAAGCTATTTTTGAAAAGCAACAATTGCGATGTGAGAAATTATGGTATGAAATTTTTTTTTATGATTTCTAACATTTCATACTATTTTCAAGTTACTGCCTTATGCATGGTTCTCAGTGTTGATTTTGTCCGTATTATATGTGAAATTATTGGATCTTATCATTATAATTTTGCACGCATTTTGTTTTCAATCTGATAATTTTCCAAGTGTTTTGGGAATAATTCTTAAACTTAAAGTTGTTAGTGCTATACTTTTGTGAGTGTTTTGGATTATTTCTATGTTTTGTGACAATGACAGGTATGTACCTATATAAACTGAGGTCTTCGGGTTCATGACCTCCAGCAAGCAGTCACATGTGTAACTCATGCGATAAATGGCAACATCGCATGTGCGCATCGCACAGTTACAACGAAGACAAATTTAATTTTATATTAAGGTGTCATACTTTTTCTGATCTACATGAAAGATATATTAATAAGTATTACTATAATAATCCAAATATGATTGTTTCTTTTCAGCTTCTTAACACCAGAGACATAGATAACATGTCTCTTATAACACCAACAAGAAACCCACATTATTGAACCAGTGTAGATATCTAAAATTAGTGCACTAACGAAGAAGAAATTTGTTGCAACATATTGATAATGTTTAATTTTAAATAACGCTTGATTAAATGTTTTTTTTTAAAATTATTTGTCATATATGTGTTTTCCTAGTACCTCATTCTCTGTAAGAGTATAAACTAACAAATGTTAATAAAAAATAATTATTGTATTATGATATGTATTTTAAATACATTAATTAATAAAATCAATATAAACTTACTTATCAATACTAATCCAAAGATAGTAAAAATTACTGACTTAATATTGACCTTCATAAGACCATTTTTCAGAGGATATGATTACTGCGCTTTCTAAATACCACAATCTTCGTTTTTATTGTATTCAGCTAAAATTGTTATATATCATCACCAAATAAAAGAAGAACTAAAATAACATCACTATTACTACAGTTAAACTGATTTAATCTATATTTTGGATCCCATTGATTAATTAAAGAGGCATACCCTACAACTAACGAAAATTCTGTGAAAGTGTAAAAAAATGTGCCAGATGTACGTAAAATAATATCATATAATTGATAGTTGCAAGAAGAACTTTGGTTGTAAAATGGCTTGTTTTGGTACTTGCTACTACAAATCATAGTTATAAATAATAAATCGCTTCCACCCAAATATTGTGCAAAAATAACTACCGAAGATTTTCCAATCCTTTATGGAAACTATGGTTATGCACACTGCAAAGTAGAGCTAGATTTCAAATTTCGCTGAATGTTGACATATTTCTCAGATCATTTACGAACTCTGCGAACATGCTCAGCACTGATATTGACTAAAATAAAGAGGTCTAAAACCCAACATTTCCAAGACTAAATGTATGTGTCGCGCATATATATTTTCGTGATTTTTATTGTTAATTGAAGGAATTTTTGTCTGGAATTATCTTTGGCGACTTTTCTTTACAGGCTTCTAATTTATCATCATTTTCTAGATGCACCGAGTTGTTGGGTATGCGGGCCATATTTAAGCAGAAAACAATTTTGCCTGTTTGAATACTTGACTATGTCAGTATCATATGTGTTGTGTTAATATTATCTTAGCATTCAAATGAAAAAAGTTATTTTCAAGAAATAGTCAAATAGTTGTACAAGAATAACATGCTTGAAAATGAAATCTAATAAAAAATGTGTGGCTGGTCAAAAGTGTGGCCGCTTAAACTTTTTGTGGCCGGTTTGGCTAGATGACAGTTTAACTTGAAGCCAGTTTGACTTGCTTCCAAGCAAACAATACTGAATGAATCCATAGAATAATGAAGTTCATATACACAGTTAGTGATTGTAATCAGTCCATGAAAATTTTGTTGATTAATCAAATGCAAAAGTCAGTGATTAATGGATTAAAACTGATTAAATAAGAAATGATCAAATATGTTAGTATTGCATGAATTTAACACCTTTTACACCAATCGAATAGCACAAAATCAATAAGAATTGAAATATTAAATGATTTAACAGTATTAAGATGTTTGAGTAAACATCACCTCATAACATACTGATATTAAACAAACCACACTGGGCCAGAATTATGCTGCATTTATAGATACAGCTTGAACAGCATCATCTTTAAAGTAAAACCGTGAAAGGCCTGCAGTATCCCTTGTACACTTGGAACCGGGATATACACTGTACCGCGAGTGCCCGGATAATAACAATACCTGACTCATCGCCTCCATTACCGTTTTCGTCTGGCATTTGTTGGCAGGGAACCAGACTTTTGTTTACATGTGCATGCCGCGACTTTAAAACATTTTTTATCGATGAGTTTTGCCATTTCTAGAGTCAAGTCAATTTATCGTTCATACAGTCATTTGAATTAGATTCAAATTAATACTGCTATGTAATTGTGTCATATTTTAATGCATTTTATCTCTTAAAAAACTTTTTTTAGATTTCTGCAAATGACAGATAGT
The DNA here is from genome assembly GCA_964023205.1 of Lutraria lutraria. NCBI lineage: Eukaryota > Metazoa > Mollusca > Bivalvia > Venerida > Mactridae > Lutraria > Lutraria lutraria. The sequence goes on along the minus strand of OZ026844.1, from coordinate 26,670,909 downwards.
GCGCACACTGTTTGGAGTTTGGTACTTTAGCAGGAATTTCCCGCATGATTTCGTATCTCGCATCTGATTGGCTGATTCGCGTTTTTTTGTATACATGGTAAAAATAAACATGGCCGTCAGTGTGTCAAAGAATGCAAGCAAATGACGTATGTTTTCATTGTTTTTTAGAGAATTTTTATGTTCTTTGACACGAAGAAGGATTGTTTATATAAATCAAATGGTTTAATGATTGCATACTAGCACTGTCGTGAATTTTAAGCTAAGTAAAGAGTTAGACTCGCGGTATTTCGTATGACCAGTAGACTATAGTCAAGAACGACAACTATGTACAGAAATAAACAAGCCGTTGACTAGTCCAACTAATTGTACACTACAGATGATATCGAGACATTTTTTGCGCTTGCCAATATCTATCTTCCGAGTACAACTGCGGAAAGGTCAATTCTGTGTCGGAAAATGGCTACTCTTTGGCTATGTAATCCCCAACGAAATCTGTTGGGAATGACTTTACATCAAAATAAAATTGGCACCTGCTAAAAAAATTATATGGTGTAGAAGCCATCAATTTTCTGCTTCATTTGATGTATATTGCATATAAATCCATCAATGCATAAGTTCAAAACGGCAATTAAATTCTGATTTAAATTCACTATTCTCCATAATCGTATACCGGTAAATCTTCTGTCACTGTACAGCAGTGATTATGCGTAATGTTGCGATTAATCGAGTAAACTGTATCTATATGGTTTTCGACGATATTAATTTAACGTAGTGAAAGAAAGAAGACAATTGCCAAAATGGACGCACTTTTAAAAAGAATGGCATTGTTTTATTTGTATCATATATGTATTTGTTATTCACAAAGAAAGCAACAAGTTAAAGCTTTATATATACACAGTTTCTCCCAATGCAAAACATTATATTCATGTATGTATTAAAGTTATTCTTCAAAGCTGATCCATTTTTTTCGAATATTACTGGTTCAATGATTACTTGAGTAGAGTGATAGATAACTTATGCAGGTTTATAAATAATATTTTTGTGCAATAAATACGTTATGATAAAAAATAAGTTGCATTCCTTTCTCGACCCAACACCAATTCGGTGTTATGATTTTTCCGCGTACCGCTTGCCGTACAGTAGATGAACTTCATTGCCTGCATAAAGTTTACACAAATATGACCGGATTTTAAACCCTCGCGTGTTCTTTTCAAGATTTATACTATTTATTCATAATTTTGTTATTGTTCTTTGATATATATTCTATAGTTATACATTTCCATGCTTATTGACGGAAAATTGTACTTTGAACTGCTGAAAAGACCAGTTTGACAAAACTCAGAAATCCGACATTGTTTTGGTCCTTCCGCAATGAGACGTAGCGGGCAATAGATGAAATAGCAAAATCATGAACGGATTGCTTGTACGTTTCATAAATGTAGACTAGCCGTTGACGAAATGGGAGCATCGTCATCGTCACGTCAAATACCATTTGTCAATGATTCGTTGAATAAATGATTCACCAGAACATCACTATACACAGTGCAGCTGTGCTCAATGTTTCTTGAGCAGGCGTTAATGTTGAGACGGGTCGCGGATATATGTGATATTTCTGAAAAACTTCTGATATGGTCGTTATGTGCTTCTCCGGGCACACGTTTGAATAAATTTTGTTTATTCATTACAAATGTCCACATGACACATAAAACTATCATCATAAAAATAGGAAAATGCCGGTTTTTACCGTCGGTAACTGCTGCCATTATTTTGCCTCTTCAACATAACAAAAATACTAAGTTGGAATGAAATATTATAATTATTTCAATGTAGTTCATTCATATGATTAGAGGAATTCATTCTTTAATAAAATGCCTTAACAAATTCAACGAATTTTTCATTTAATGAATATTCTTTATTTTTCTTTTGTCTGTGTTGTAAGTAAAAACACATATCGGAATTACACGAGAGTGACGTCACGTTCGGTTATTCCCGAATAAGAAATATAAAAGAAAATGGCGACCCTGGACGATAGTCCGTCGCTGTTTTCAGGTCAACAATGGACAGATTGGGCCGAATCAGTGTTACCTGACAATGAGCCTGGTAAAAAGATCTTAAACACCATTTCTTCTGTTAATTTATACCCGTACACTTCCCATTTGTTTCTTACTTCTTGAAGAATTGCTCGTGTTTGTATCACTGGGAAACCAGTTCATAATTCTTTGCTACACATTGGGTCACGTTTTATACTGTTATTTTATTTCAGAAGAGACAAACTGTGATACTGCTGAAGATGACACAGACACTGACAGCATGAAATTACGTATTGATGGTAAGTAAATGCATTATTTATGTTGAAACTTGCTAATAAGTCTAGTGTTACTTGAATGATTGTCATCAGTGCAGGTCATAGGTGTGAATGTGTCAAAAGTTAGATGCATCAAATGAAAAGAACTCTGTTAGAGCAGTATTTTAATGTGCATTTCTAATTTTCTCAAGCTGTCATTCAAAAATTAAAAATGACATGCATTCAATTTGAATGTATCGGGATTGGCTAAAATAACGTTAAATAATATTTTACGTTATTTACAAAGATTAAATATCATACTTTAATACCAAGCAACAAAAAATGTGATAAAGTAAAGTTGATAAAGGGTACACTGTTTATTGCAATTAAACACTATTTTTGCGCGTTCGGTTAGAATGTTTTGCTGCTTGGTATTTAAGTATGATGTTTAATCTTTGTAAGTAACTTCAGCCCTTTTTTTAAGGTTTTGGGAAGGATGGCGCGGCCTTTATCTAGGTGAATTTGGCATACAAAAATGGGCAATTTGGGGAAATATTACTAAGTAAACAAGTACAATGTGAAAAAGATATTTTGTACGGGAATTTCTTTTCAAACTTGGGGAAAAATACATACTATTCAGCTTATTTGCAATAAAAAAGGACTGTGCTTAAACTTTAAATATTTTTTTACGTTTTTTAGCAATTTTAGCCAGTCCCGTTACGTTAAATGCTAAGAAGATCTGATTTTACTTGCACTGTTAGTGTTTTACATACGACATTGTTATGTTTTTGTGTAGAAAAGATGTTTGTAATTGTTTCAGATATATGCAATCTTATTGTTTGTGCAATAATTTGTTGTTTTTTCAGATATGCCATTGTTTGGAGTCTGTCCTTCAAGAGATGAGTTTTATTTGGTTGTGTGTGACAAATGTAATCAGGTGTTGAAGCCACAAGCTTTTCAATCACATTTAGGTAAATATCAATATAGAGAGACACCCGTATAAGTTTAAAAAATCTATGAATACCAGCTTTCAGTTATATATTTTGTCTCTAATTATTATGTCTTGTTCGAACTGGGTATTGTAAATGCCAGAAAGGTGTAACCCCTTTAGCTTTCGACTGATGTGCTATTTTTGGCCATATTTATATTTTCTGTTGCAGTAAGGTATATAGTATTTGTATTTATAGCTGGGCTGTAATTAGCCTGATTAGCTCAATTGGTAGAGCATCTGATTTGCAAACAGGAGGAAGTGGGTGCGAACGCTGCATCAGGAACATTATTTTCCTCTTCCTAGTGCATTTCATTCTTCAAATTAATGTTACGCACATGCATTGGTGTGATTGCTGGCCCCTTTTTTAGCTTACCAGAGCACAAGGGCCCGTATTCACTAACGCATTTAAGTCTGAGATTAAGTCAATTTTAGACTTTAGACTCACACTTAGACTCAGCGTGACCAAAATGGTATTCACAAAATAATTAAGTCTCATGTTTGAGTCTGAAATTCTGAGTCTGAGTCTGAAATGCTGAGTCTAAAAATTGTTGACCTAGGGCAGTCTAAAGCTGTATATTTTTACTGTATCTGCTTACTATAAACTTTGACATTTGCCTAAAGGATTTAAATTGGAGTCAAAAAACATTAGGGAATACGGATTTAAAGATCATCTCAGCTAAGTCTGAGTCCAAGTCAGAGTCTAAGTCTGACTTAGAAATAAATGTTAGTGAATATAGGCCGAAGTGCTTAAGGTGAGCTATTGTGATCACATTGTTGTCCGTACATCCGTCCGACAGTGCGTCAACAATTGCTTTAAACAACATCTCCTTCTTAAGTAGTTGGCCATTTATAGTGAAGCTGTACCAAAGTTGTTCAAAAAATTAAATTTCATTAAAAACTCCACATTGCTATGGCAACCAATAGGAAAAACTTAAAAAATCTTCTTGTCCAAAACCACAGCGTCTAGAGCTTAGATATTTGGTGTGTAGCATTCTCTAATGGAACTCTACCAAGTTTGTTCAAATTATTCCCCAGGGTAACTTGATTTTACATAGATCTATATGCTAGGAAAATTTAAAAAATCTTCTTGTCAAAAACTACAATGCCTAGAGTTAAGATATTTGGTATGTAGCATTCTCTAATGGAACTCTACCAAAGTTTGTGCAAATTATGGCCCCGGGGTAAAATTGACCCCGCTCCAGCAGGGCTCGACATTAACTTTTAAAGTCACTTGTCCATTTGGGCAAGTTGCTGGAAAATCAACTTGTTCAGACACAACTCTTACTAAAGTCTTGTCCAAACCCAAACGCGAACAGGTTCTACATTTTATTATTCGAGCGTCCTGGTTTCTAACGTAATCATACGGTTAGTGAAATCATTAATGTCGCAAAATTGAAAGGGAAGTAATTGCGTCGCGACTGTATGTCAAAGTCAATGCAGTTACTCTGATTATGTAGCTGCGCATGCACAGTGCGTACATCCAGTAAAAGATAAACACCATAACACGAAGCGCTGAATTCAACAGGGCAATTGTTTTATAAATTATTTGCTTCCCAAAGCAATTCACCATGGGAAATCAATTTGCCCCGTCGGACTAGCGACTGCTAGGTACAGCTTGTCCGAACCAATAATTTAGTTGTCCCGGACAATCGGACAAGCGTTAATGTCGAGCCCTGTCCAGGGGACCCCTGTCAGGGGTCACTTGATTCATGTAGACATGTACAGGAAAATTTTAATAGTCTTCTAGTCAGAAACTACAATGCCTAGACCTTAGGTTATCGGTGTGTAGCATTGTCTAGTGGACCTCTACAAAGATTGTTCAAGTTGATTTTACATACTAGTAGTGTATATAGGAAAACTGAAAAATCTTCTTGTCAGAAACTACACTGCCTAGAGCTTAGATATTTCGGATGTGGCATTGTCTAGTCAGGGTTTTTTCTCTCTTCATGCAGAAGAGATCTTAGCCTGTTGATTTTGGGAAGAATTATCGCTAAAGTTGCTGAATTGGGAAATAAAAAAGCTGGTGTGAGTTTGGATTTTGGGGAAAACTGCATGATTTTAAAGAAATATTCAGTTGGGAAGGGGCCTTTAATAGGTCGTTATAGAAGGTTAAAAAATCCCTGCTAGTGGACCTCTACAAAAAGGTTGTTCAAGTTGATTTTAGATAGGCTTATACAGGAAAACTAAAAGAATCTTCTTGTCAGATATTACAGTGCCTAGAGCTTAGATATTTCGGATGTGGCATTGTCTAGGTGGACCTCTGCCAAGTGTCTTCAAATGATGGCCATGGGGTCAAGATTGCCCTGCCCCGGGGGTCACTTGATATATACGGGCTCATTTTATAGCAAAAAGGTGAAAAATGTTCTTCTATAAAGGTCTTTTTTTTCTGATGAGCGATACAGGGCCATCATGGCTGATGGGCCTCTAGTTTAGTATGTTTACTGACTGATACTTGTATTTACAGTTGGATACATTTGATTTTTTTTACAGATATACGCCATGGAGGGAAAGGTGGCTACAGTGCACCATCTATTAAAACACATCAGTCGTCAAGCCGACATTCTGTCTCATTAAAATCTCATTCAAAATCTCACTCATCTTCAAAACCCCACCGTTCTTCTCATTCAAAATCTCACAGCTCACCAAACAAAAATTCACACCGATCCCACTCACATTCTCGGTTGAAACCACCTTCATTAGAAGAAGTTAACTCAGGACAAGATTCTCTTTCACATGTTGTCCCTGAGACTGCTGATGTCTTTGAAGATATGAAACCTGAATTTCTTACTGAGACGAGTGTCATAGAGCCCTCACAATCGTTAGATACTGCCGCGATAGTGGGGGCAGACACAGGCACTGATTCAGTGAAAGACAGTAATATTAAAAATACAAATAGTGGTGTGCCTGTTGTGAAAGTTGAGCGCATTCCTGATACTCTAGATTTGAAAAAACACCGAGATTCTACAGGTAGTGCAAGAACTTCATTGTTGACAAATGGCTCACTTCGGGGTTCTAAATCCCCACCGCTATCAATGCCAGTCATCACAGACTCTGATGATGATATCAAATCATCAAGTTCAATGCCAGTGTTGAAATCATCCCAAGATACTGATGACCTATATCTAGAAGAAATGGATACAGTTCCAGTCTCTGAAATCAATGATGCTGTAAGTTCTATATTAGAGCCAGTGTCTCCAGTTTCTGAGTCTGAAACTGGTGGATTTGTAGCTTTGGCAACATCCTCAAGTACTATTACGACAGACACTGTTACCATGGCAACTATAACTACATCAACAACGACTGTTACTAATGTGATAAATACAAACTCAAGTTTTACATTCGGAAGTATGGGTCGTCCATTTCCAATGGGTAGCATTCGTGTCAACTTTTCAAGCACCGGTGTTCTCAGTTCAATTGCTGGTGATGGTAATAGTAATAACAACAATAATAATAACAAAAATTCGCCTGTTTTGACTAAGACTAGCAGTGCATCTAGTGAACCTTCTAAAACAAGCATTTGTAGTAACGGTAGTATGGAAAGCACAATCAGTGATATAGTGAAATCAGCAGTTAATTCAGGTAACACTGGTGGTTTTAAAAGTCTAAGTCCATTACTCACTAGTCCAAACAAACCTAACTCCATTGGCAATACTAATAGTTCTTTCAAATCTCCAACAAAACTTGGTAACCTGGTGAAGTCATCAAGTAGCTCAAGTCTTACCAAATCTGGTTCCAAGCTTAGCTCAGGTTTGTCCAGTGTGTTCAAGTCATCTAGTGCAGGGAGTGTAACTGTATCACCGGGTACCAGTTCCAGTGTCAGTGGTGTATCTACAGTAAACACAGAAGCTATCAAGAAGTTTCAGCTATTAAACAAGCCAGATAAAATAATACCATTAAAAGGTAATAAACTGCTTATATTTAACAAAATGTACTTCATGTTATTATTAAGGTTTGCTAAACTTTCTTTACCATCATTGATTCAAACTGAATGATTTAACATCAATTAAAAACTTTCATATTTGATGTTTACTTGAACTCAAAATACTTTTAGTGCTTACCGGTACTTATTATGTGTTTTTGTTTTGTATGACTTTGAACTTGTTATATAATCTTGATACTACCTTCTGTTTATATTGCAGATCGTGAGTATGATCCCAACAAACACTGTGGTGTAGTTGTAGCTGAAACAGGCAAACCATGTACGCGGTCACTCACTTGTAAGGTAAGTATTTGTTTTACATTACATCTTGTTGTCATAGTTGTAGAAACTGTCAAAGATTTTTTTTATTTATTAGGGTTTAACGCCATTTTTCACTAATTTTCAGTTATATATGACAGTCAGTTGATTTAAGCAGTTTTCCTGGACTATATTCTAACCGGAACTAACCCTTCCACTAGAAACTGGATACTTCTCCAAATGAGGAGAAAAATCAACATTTTTGTCAAATTTTCATTGAAGGGTATGACCTGTCTTGACTGGGATTGGAACATCGGGTTACAGATCCAGCGCACTAACAACTGGACCACAGCCCAGTTCCCAGAACTGTTTTACTGTTGCTTTTTGTGTCGTCTGACTAGGCGGCATATAGGGATTATGTCGGCCGCATCTGCGGCGGCAGCTTCCCCTTTTTGCTTGTCCGGAACATAACTTTGTCACCATAAATTCGAATGACTTCAAACTTGGTGTAAACGTTTCTTGCAATGATCCAAAGTGCAGTGCAAAAGAACCGTAACTCTACCTTGTGCGGTTTTTGAATTATTCCCCTTTGATTGATTTTATTAAATGATTTCTTGTCCGGAATATAACTTTGTCACCCTAAGTTTGAATGACTTCAAACTTTGTGTGCATGTTTCTTGCAATGATCCAAAGTGCAGTGCACAAGAACCATAACTCTACCTTGTGCAGTTTTTTAATTATTCCCCTTTGATTGTTTCATAATAGAGGATTTCTTGTCCGGAACATTACTTTGTCACCATAAGTTTGAATGACTTCAAACTTGGTGTGAATGTTTCTTGCTATGATCCAAAGTGCAGTGCAAAGGAACCATAACTCTACCTTGTGCGGTTTTTGAATTATTCCCCTTTGAATTATTTTATTAGAGGATTTCTTGTCCGGAACATTACGTTGTCCCCATGAGTTCGAATGACTTGAAAGTTGGTGTGCATGTATCTTGCAATGACCTGAAGTGCAATGCAGAAGAACAGTAACTCTACCTTGTGCAGTTTTTGAAATATTCCCCTTTGATTGATTTTATTAAATGATTTCTTGTCCGGAACATAACTTTGTCACCATAAGTTGGAAACTTGGTTTGCATGTTTCTTGCAATGACCCGAAGTGCAGTGTGCAAGAACCGTAACTTTAAGTTGTGCGATTTTTTTAATTATTCCGCTTTGATAGATTTTATTAGAGCATTTCTTTCAGACAGTGTAAACAGGCACAAAAGTATTCTACATTAAAGCAAGGTTAAGTACACTTTGCAACATTTTTCCTCATATGTCACGTAAACTATCCAGCATCAGACGACACATCCGACTCGCGGAGTTCTAGTTACTCTTAAATTCTTCACGGTATGCCTAACTTTCAAACTTGTGTCTTTCAGTCTCATGCATTATCATTGCGCAGAGCTGTACATGGACGACGACTGCCATTTGATGACCTTTTGAAGGAACATCGTGAAGCTAAGGAAGCTTATCAAAAGGCCAAAGTAGAATCAAAAGAAGCAGCTGCAGCATTAAAAGCTGTACAGGCTGCTACCAAAGGACAAGTTACGCATATTGTGACACCGCATGGCAAATTGCATAATCTTACAACTATAGCTTCTCCAGTTGTGAAATCTAATTCTCACCTGAATCAAACATTGAACAAGGAAAACAAGACTCTGCCTGGGTCTGTGTTTCCTGTATCCAAACCACTTACATTACAAAAACCAGCCAGCATTTCCTCCCAAAGGTATACATTAAACTTCTTCACTGATTTTTTGAAAATGAACAATAGCTCAGCTTTCTATAGCAGTCTCTAGCACATTTAAGATGCTACCAATTAAACTGCTTGTTTGTATTTAGTGTGATGTTATTTCTTATTGTATCAGTTGAGTTTCTTAACAGTACTGGGTGTGCAGAAATGTGCATAAAATACTCAGGATAAAAAATGCTAGCTCTAACAGTAAAGAAGTAATTTTAAATTTGTGAATGATTCAAGTCTTCCTAGTAATAAATTATTCATTTAAACTTGTGTATGAATATTATGTGTAGCTGTATGTTGACTATAAGAAATTCAGAAAATTGATTTGTTCAGAAATATGACAGAAATCAATTGAAACAACTTCATACCCCTAGTATCCTGTAAATATGATAACATTTTGTGAATTTTTTCTGAAATGTGATAGTTCGAAGTCAGTCCCGGCAAATTACTTTTATTTTCAATATAGATTTGATGCGAAAGTTCGAAATGTGATAGTATAAAAATGCAAAAGTTCGAAATGAAATTGAAGTCCCCAGATATGTTTTTACACTATGATAAAATGCAAAAGTTCGAAATGACTCTATGCTGTTTTTCACACATTAAATTTCTTAGATTTTTTAGCTCACATGTCACAAAGTGACAAAGTGAGCTATTAGGATCACTCTCCGTCCGGCGTCGTGCTGTGTGCGTCGTGCGTCGTCAAACTTTATGTTGTGACCACACTAGGGGCCACATTTTTAGCTCTATTTTAGCAAAACTGGGTCAGAACGTTAATATCAACAAAATCTCGGACGAGTTCGATATTGGGCCATTTTGGGTAAAAAACTAGGTCACCAGGGCCAAATAAGGGAAAACCTTGTGAACACTTTAGAAATCACTGTTTTGACTGGATCTTCATGAAACTTTGTCAGAATGTTTATTTTAATGATATCTTCGACAGGTTTGTTAATGGGTCATCTGGGTCAAAACTAGGTCACCAGGGCAAATTGCCGGAAAACCTTGTGAACACTCTAGAAATCACTGTTTTGATTAGATCTTCACCAAACCATGTAAGAATGTTTGTCTTAATGATATGTAGGACAAGTTCGAACATGGGTTATCTGAGGTCAATAATTAGGTCACCAGGTCAAATCACAGAAAAACTTGATATCAGCAGACCTCAAGACACAGGTTCAAAACAATGTTTTAATGAGTAAATGATAATTGTCATGTGAGAGATATAGGGCCATCTTAGCCCTCTTGTTCACTTAAATTACCCCAAATAATAATTTTTGTATCATGTATAATGGTATGAAATTCAGTCGCGAGATGTGTCGTTAAATTAAGTATAGTTTTCAGTAAATATGCCATATGTCTTGAACTTCTTATGTTTTGTTATTTTTCAGACTTAGTTTAAGCAGTATTGGTTCTCCATCATCGAATGATGAAATGCAGTCACCTACTGGGAAACTAGTGGAGAAGTTGAGTAGTGATGATGCAGACGATGACTCATTTACCTCATATCACCCTCGGCCTATAGCAGTAAGCAACCTCTATAAGAACTTATGCAGGACTATCTATGATCAGAATTTCTTCTGCTGTAGAATGAAATAATAATCATTATGTCAGTCAATATCATTTAAGATTCATAGATATTTATTGACAAAAACATAATACCATGCACATGGTGAATACAATGATTTAATTCAATTAGATACACATTCAAACAACCAATACATACACAGATACACATATACTTAGATACAAACAAGCAGGCAAGGGAACAAACAAAGGTGTTTGTGTGCTAAATTATATTAAAATGAATTTATGGTGGAAAACAAGATTAGTCAAATAGGATCTGAGTGATGAATTGGCATCATTCAGTGATAATCTTACAAATGAAAACCACGAGTCCCTCTGGGGGACTCAGTACTTCATAAACAATGGGTCCCATAGACAAGCTATGGGTCCTATCAAAATTGAAGACAAAATCATGACGGTTATGAATCTTTTTCAACTTTTATTCTCAGTTTAATTATAATATTCCATTTAACCAGCCAAGTGGTAGGTGCTCTCTTCTTTAATACAGCAATAAACCTAATTCAGAGCATATAACCTTCTGTCTTTAAGAGACTTCCAGTGGTTAAGTGCTGCATTAAAGTCTAGACCACCTGCCTGAAACTTTATCACCAGCAGATTTTACAATGGCGTTCTTTGCATTGCATTCAGAACAAATATTACAATACATGCATTTTTTCTCTGAGTCGCATCATATCTCAGCCAAGCTAAGTTTTCAACCATTTATTCCTTTATGAAGTTCATATTTTGTCCGCTACTTTCGATTTTGCACAGGATTGTCAGTTTAAGCAACAATTATCTAGAGACTTATATATATTTGTTATATTTTATGTGTTTAAATCGGTGAACAGCGCACACTAGATTTGTTTTATTCCCACTCTTACTTTTAACAGTAGCAACAACATTTGTTGTTGTGATTCCTGATGCATTGTTGGTTTGTTTACTTCTGTTGCCCCTAGTTATCGCATCTTCTACAACTTCAATAATTTATAAAGATCAGGTAATTTGATAATTTGGTCTGAATACTTGTGCTTTGATTTAACGTATCAGCATAGGTTGAATACGCTAAAATTTACGAAAATAGAATATCATACTTTAACACAAAGCAACAAAAAATTTTAACCGTACACAAAAAAATGGTGTCTAATTGCGATAAATACTGCACCCCTTTATCGACTTATCCTTATCAGCATTAAACATCAATAACGTAATGCGCATTGTATTGGTACGATATGATACTATTAATTTATTAATGACAAAAAAATTGTTCTAAAATCTCTTACTAGACATTAAACATGGGCGTGGTTTCAATTATTGAACCCCCTCCCCCAGATTGCTAAGATAATGAAGGGTTCATGTTTTTGGTATATAAAGCTGTGTATGAATTCTTGATGTACATATTAACACTGATTTGTGATACATAACCATTAAGTCCGACCCGCCAATTTGCTGTATCATATATTTGTTAACATGTTTTAAGCAATCTAATTTTTTTTTTCTTTAGGCTTGTTCATTTGGTGCTAGATACCATAATAATTATGGCAGCGGGTTAAACAACTACGGCAGCGGCTTTGGATGTTACACTTTCGGTCGTAAAATGGATCATCTACGTGCAACATTTCTAGACCTGCTGGAAAAACATTCAAATCCACCTCCTCCTAAGTATGTAGTTTAAATTTCTGTCCAGTATTATTTATGATGAATTGTACAATTCATGTCTGTGTGTTATAAACATGATCTAACCTTCCATTGTTCAGCTTACATGAGCACAAGTGCTCAGGGTGAGCTTTTGTGATCAGTCTTTGTCGGCGGTGTGCATTGTGCGGTATTAACTTTTGCCTTGTGAACACATCAGAGGCCACATATGTTTGTATCAAAAAAATCTTGGATGAGTTCGATAATGGGTCTTTTGGGGTCAAAAATGAGGTCAAAAAGTCAAATTAAATGAAAACCCTGTGAACACTTCAGAAGTCACTGTTTTGATTGGATCTTCATGACACTTTGTTAGAATATTTGTTCAAATGATATCTTGGACAAGTTTGATAATGGGTCACCATGTCAAATCTTAGGAAAGTCTTGTTAACACTGTAGGTGTCAGTTTTGATTGGATCTTTACCAAACCTTGTCATAATGTTAGTCTTAATGATATGTAAGACAAGTTCGAATATGGATCATCTGGGTTCAAAAACTAGGTCACCTGATCAAATTTTAGATAAAAACCTTGTTAACGCTGTAGTTGTCATGGTTTTGATTAGATATTCACCAAACTTTGTCAGAATGTTTGTCATAATGATATGTGGAACAAGTTCGAACATGTGTTATCTGGGGTAAGACATCAGATCACCAGGTCAAATCTCAGGAAAACCTTGATAACAACAGACCTTATGACACAGGCTAAAATATTGTTTTATCAGTAAACAATGATTGTCATGTGAGCGATATAGAGCCATCTTAGCCCCTTTTGTCTTTTACTTAATTGCTCATGCAATATTGATAAAAAGATGATTGTAGGATAGATTATATTTCCTTTACCGTGCTTTATTACTAAATAGGTATAAAAAATATTGCATAAATTGGCTTTAATGTTAGAAGGTTTTTAATTATTGTTTGGCTTTTTAGCTCATCTGATTCATCAGGTGAGCTTTTAGGATCGGTGAATGTCCGGCGTCCATCGTCCGTCCACAATTAGTTTGTTTACACTCTAGCAACCGCAGCTCTTTACCAATCTTGATTAAACTTGCTCACAATGTATATGGCCACAATGTCTCGGCTAAGTTCGATTATGGGCAAAATCTGATAATAACTTCTAGAGTTATGGGCCCTTGAATTACAAAATTTGCTATATTTAGCTTGTTTACACTCTAGCGCCTTCATTTATTCACCAATCCTGATCATATTTTCAGTAAATGTGTATAACCAAAAGATCTTAGACAAGTTCGATTATGGGCAATATCGGACCAGAACTTCAAGAGTTATGGGCCCTTGACTTAGAAAATTTGCTATATTTGAGTTTGTTTACACTCTAGCGCATTCATTTATTCACCAATCCTAATCATATTTTTGGTAAATGTGTATGACCAAAAGATCTTGGACAAGTTCGATTATGGACAGAATCGCACCCAAACTTCAAGAGTTATGGGCCCTTGATTTTGAAAATTTGCTATATTTTAGCTTGTTTACACACTAGCGCCTTCATTTATACACCGATCCTAATAATATTTTCAGTAAATGAGTATTACCAAAAGATCTTGAACAAGTTCGATTATAGGCAGAATCGGACCACATCTTCAAGAGTTATGGGCCCTTGACTTAGCAAATTTGCTATATTTTAGCTTGTTTACACTCTAGCGCCTTCATTTATTCACCGATCCTAATCATATTTACAATGAATGTGTATGACCTTATGGTTTTGGACAAGATAAGTTATAGGTGGAATTGGACCACAACTTTAAGAGTTATGGACCCTTGGATTAGAAAATTTGCTACGTTTTAGCTTGTTTAACAGTATTATACCTTCATTGTTGGTTTTGATCTCAAAATCTACGTAAAAATGAGTTTTACGAAATGGAAACTATATTACCTGGTCATTGATTATTGGCCTTTGTTCTCAGGTGAGCGATAAAGGGCCAATGTGGCCCTCTTGTGTTTTTGAAACACATCTTGTTTCAAATTGTATAGTTACAATAGTTATATACATATATGTAGAGGCTATCAAGTTTATTTACTTGAATTTATTTTCAGAAAATTATGTGTGGAGGCCAACCTTCCTAGAGAACAAGACAATATGCAGGCTAATTCTGATCCATACGATTTTGTACTTGTGGATCCAAGTAGAAATCATTTAAGTCAACACATTATTCAGGGACCTACTGGACTTGTGCCATCTGCTGTACCTAACAAAGTAGTCACTAAACAACAGAAAACAAAAATAGTTGGAAATACAAGCAATCACTGCACATTCACTGGTAGTAAACCAAAGTTAAAAGACAGTTTTCTGCTGTCAAAGTCTGTAAGTCTAAGTGGCAATGTTACTCCAGGACTTATGTCTAGTACCCCAGCCAAAAAGAGACGAAGTAGTGGGAGTGGTAGCTCTCAAAGTACCATTAGTCAAACCTCCATAGGAGCCACATTAGTCTCAGCTCCAAGTATTCTCGCAAGTGTTGGTGCTTTAAGTAACACAACTGGGGGAGCACAACAGCAGCAGTTTGCTATCGCTATTCCTAATGTAAATATTAGTGGTGCAGCTTTAAGTCAGATCAGTGCCAGTTTAATGGCCAGTGGAAACTTAAAACCTGGAACTAAGAATAATGTGATAAAAGACAATACTATGGGTTTTGTTGTAACGGGTATTCCACAGGAAGCTTTACTCAATGGACAAATTGTAAATATTACTAACTCTCAATTGACTCCCGACTTGACATCAAGTCAATTACAAACTCCGTCTCAGGAAGAAGTGAATAAACCTGTTCAACAAATTAATGTGATAACAAGTAAGCAAGTCCAGCAAAAATTCAGTGGTATGGAGGCAATTAGGGCTCTTCAAGCTGGCAAGGGTAATCTGATTACCGGCTTGCCACCAAATGCTGTATTACTGGATGGTCTGCAGACAGGAGCTGTACTTCAACCGGTGACTTTAACAACTTCTACAGCTACGCCTGTCATGTCAGTTAATAATACTGTATTTTCTCAACAGCATCAAAATCACAGTGCTACACCAAATCAGTTCATTAGATCTGTAAGTTAATTTTATAGTGTTTGCTTAGTACTGATAAAATACTTTGATGAAGTTAAATGCTTTAAATTGCTTTAAGAAATGAGTATATTATAAGAATGGATGAATTATAAATTCCTAGAAGATTTAGGTGCATAAATTTCTGTAAAGAGCTTTCTAAACCTGGGTTGGCAAAACACGGGTTTTGTCCTTATGTCAGTCAATAGCTATACATAGCTAATGTTATTTGTTATATTTCAACTGAGTGTAAAGAAAATTTTGTATCATGTATCTAGCCCAGCGGGTTTTCCCAGGTAAACCTGTATTTTACTGGGTAAACTCGAATGTTAATGTGCAATAAAAATTGTTATAAAGATAATGCTAAATTTTCAGCAAGGTACTGTGAGCCATATCTATAAAACAGTATACATCTCTAATCAGTACTTTTCCTAAAAAATTGGCCCGATGATTTTTTTTAAAAAACACAAAACAGATTCTTTGAACAATTTAGAAAACTTTAAAACAATAAAAAAATATGGTCACAGACTTCGTTTTCGCGCCAATGAAACTTATTTAAACTTGGAAAAAGGCTAAAAACGTCAACGTTTTTATACAAGATCGACGTGACGTTGCGACTTTTTAGTTGTTACTGACATATTTTGGCTTAACGTCACGTCAATCTTGTATTTTATGGCAACGTTTTTAGCTTTTTTCGGTGTTTAAATAAGTTTCAATGTAGCGAAAACGAAGTCGGTGACCATATGTTTTTATTTTTTTAAAGTCTTTCAAATTATTTTAAGAATCTCTACTGAGTTTTAAAAAAAAATTCATCGGACCGTTTTTTCACTGTTGACGTGACTGAGAGAAAAATGTCATTGTAAATTGCCACCCCTGCAGAGTTCGCTCGACATCTTTTAAGATTTAATGACGGCGAAATGAAATATTATTGACTTTTTCGGATTTGTAAATGATTCAGCATTGTAGTTAAATAAATTGCATAACTTAAAATACAAAACTATCGAAGCAATACAGAAAACAATGCGAAAATCAACGAAAAACATATCGGTCCGCTAGGTGGCCATTTTCTTCGGTTTCCATGGAAATATCATTTTAATATATCATGTCTGCATTAGCCAATACCTTAAAGGATGTTAATACAAAATTTCTTTATCGTGCGTTGACGTCTAAAAAAAATACAATTTTTCTGGAGGAAACCTGCGATCCACCTTAAATGGTGTTTTTAATCAATGAAAAATATTCTGAATGAAGCAAAATGATTCTTTTATCAGTCCAGATTAGAAACTTCAGAATGTATGAAGATTTAGGTTCTTATATTTTCAAAACAGTTTATAACAGAAATTCAAATTTGAATTAGAGGGAGGAGTTTATATGGTTTAAACCCATCGTCTGCTTCAGCTATTTATAGATTCAGTACAGTAAGTCTGTTAGTCAGCATTCACTGTATGTCTATCACTGATTAAACAATGTAGAGAGAGAGTTCATTTGATAAAACAATGTAGATAGTTAATTTGCATCCGATAGTCTGATCGGATGTTGCGTCTTTAATCGATTAATAATTGATTAACAATTTCCATTAATCGTGCAATAATCGATATATGTATGAAATGTAAGAATCTGTTTATAAATTACCATTTCATATTTACTGTATCAGCCTTCATATTAAATTCCATATAAAATTGTGAAAAAAACATAGCATCAGACTCCTAAGCCGGAGATCGCGGGTTCGAATCCTGTCATTGGTGGAATTTGACCAGAACCTTCGAAATCCCTTCTTTTGGCGCAAGTACTGGTCAGAAACCAGGAAGCAGTTATAGAGAGTAGTTAATATAAGTTGTAAGAACTTGCTCTACAATCAATGTTTAATAAGTAAGTTTAAACTAAAATTCTTATCACCCAGTATTCCCCACTTATGCTGTTTTCAGCTCACATAAACACATTTTGGGTAAAAAAACCAGGGCAAATTGAAGGCTGTAGAAGTCATTGTTTTTATATTGGATGTTCATTAAACTTTGTCAGAATGTTTATTTTAATGATACCTTGGACAAGATTGATAATGGGTCAAAAACTAGGTCACCAGGGCAAATTGCTGGAAAACCTTTCGAACAGTCTAGAAGTAACTGTTTTGATTGGATCTTCATGAAACCTTATGAGAATTTTTTTCTTCATGATATCTTGTACAAGTTCGATAATGGATCATCTGGGGTCAATAATTAGGTCACTAGGTCAAATCTTAACACAATTGTTTATTGGATCTTTACCAAACATCACCAAAATGTTTGTTTTATAAATATGTAGGACAATTCGAACATGGGTCATCTAGGGTCAAAACCTAGGTCACTAGATCAAATCATAAGAAAATCTTGTTAATGCTGCAGATGTCATGGTTTTGATTGGATCCTCTTCAAACCTTGTCAGAATGTTTGTCTTTACGATATGTGCAACAAGTATGAACTTGGGTCATCTGGGTTCAAAAACTAGGTCACTAGGTCAAATCTTATGAAAACTTTGTTAACACTGTAGATGTCACAGTTTTGATTGGATCTTCACCAATATTGTTTGTCCTAATGATATGGCGGACAAGTTCAAACATAGGTCATCTAGGGTCAAAAACTAGGTCACCAGGTCAAATCACAGGAAAACCTTGATGCCAACAGACCTCATGACACAGGTTCAAAACAAATGTTTTAATGAATACGGTAAACAATGATTTACATGTGAGCGATATAGAGCCTTCTTGGCCCTCTTGTTTTAGTATTGCCCAATTGGTTGGTTTACATGGATAATGTGGGGTGTTGCAAACCCTTTTCTAAACATATACGGAATTAAGAGCTATTGTCAGTTAAGTAATAGATAGTTTACCTTGAGGTATAGGAAAAGCATAAGTGTTTGGTAACAATTTGACCTTAGATATTCCATCTAGTGTCATCTTTTGGCTTAGAGTCAACCAACAGGTTTTACACAATAGTCGTGTACATGCAGTGTACATCAGTGACTTATATTAATAATTTCATGTCTTGAACTTGTTTCTTGCTTGGCATATGACGTAAACTTTATTACCATTACCAAGTTATATTGCTCGAAATTATGATAAAATATGTAAATACAGAGATTTACTGTGTAGAGCCATTCAAGTTTCCCCAGCATAGCCTTAAATTTTAGATGTCTATAACTGAACTGTATTGGCATGTAAAACTTAATTGCATATTTCACATTTTTAGCTCACTAGAGAACAAAGTGCTCAAGGTGAGCTATTGTGATCAGGTGTTGTCCGTCATCCGTCCATCTGTCCGCTCGAATAAATAGGGGTTTGGGTGACTTTAGGGTTAGGGTTAGTGCTCTTTGCAGTGACTTAAATTGTGTCCAAAAAGTTGGGTTTATGTGGCTAAAACTCGCTAAAATTTGGTTTATGTGGCTAATTGTTAGCATTTGAATAGTCACTTAAGTAACAAAAAATTTGAACGTCCATCAACAATTGCTTTAAACAACATATTCTTCTTAAGTAATTGGCCAATTTCAACGAAACTTTACAGGGATGATTCATAAACTCTACCACAGTTGTCCAAGATATTAAATTTCATTAAAAACTTTAAAAATCTTCTTGTCCAAAACCACAGGGCCTAGAGCTTAGATATTTGGTATGTGGCATTGTCCACAGGTGGCAGTATCAGTGTTTGGTCCATAAAAAATGATGCCAAAAAAATTCCCGTCACTGATCTTATATAAACTATCAAGGTAAAAAGCCTACTATATGTCTATATGCCAAACAATGTGGAACGTCGCATCTCGTTGTTTCAGCATAAAAGATGTGCACTGAAGGAAAATTGCTACACATGTCATTCAGATAAACTATAAGATATTAATTCCTACCGAATTTCGGAATGAAATGAACAATCTACTGTACACACATATCCGAGCAATCAGATCGCTTGATACATCACTCGCACTTGACTCAAAATGGGTTGCAGCGAAGTTAAATAACGAAAGGAACACAATTTTACCGCTTCACAGTTATTAGATGTAATTGAATGAGATTTTCGGTAGGAATTAATATCTTATAGTTTATCTGAATGACATATGTGTAGCAATTTTCCTTCAGCGCACATCTTTTATGCTGAAACAAGGGTCTTTTTCTGGTGAGCGACATTAAGCCATCATGCCCCTCATGTATGTGTTTGTACTGCATTAAATTGTTAACTAAGTAATTATCATATTTACAGAGTTCAGATGGTCACCAAGTGTCCACGCCACCTTTACCAAATGGTGTAGTAGCCAATGCTAGTGGTAAATATATCTTTTTTTCTTGTACTTATATTAATGTGTGAGGATGTTATAAACTGCTGCTGTGAAATTCAATTATAAAAGAAATTATAAGTATTAAGTACTAGAGAAAAAGTCACTAGGGAGATATAAATGTAGGAAAATGGAAGCAGTATATTTATCATGCTCAATGTATTACTGTTCAACGTAACACATATACATGTATATTGAAATAATCGATCACATTTCTGTTTTAGATAAAGATCTACTGTTGTCGCAACGCCACACTGTGTTCCAGCCAAAAGGCATCTCTCAATCAGCTTTAGTGCAGCAAGCCAGAGGTTCTGTACAACAGACATCTCATATATTCACAGGAGCCCAGCTCCATAACCCAAACTTTTCTTTCCAAACACCAAGCTCTGCTGCTTTGACCAATCAAATTAATGTGAATACTAGTCAGGTGCATTCTACCCAACTGACACAGCTACCGGTCAGAAACAGTGGCCTTCATAAAACAAGCACCATTAACAAAATGAACATGCAACCTGTTTCCATAACAATACCATTAGTTACTCAGAACAGTATTGGTGGGGTTGAGATGGCAATGGGTAATCAACAGCATGGACATACATTATTTATCAGGAGTGAAGATGCACAGAAACAGGGAATTCACTTACAGCAAATGGACCAGCCAGCACAGAACTCTCCAAGTTCACTGATTTCATAGCACAGGATGTGCACATGGTATGATGATGTCATTAAGATTCGAACATGGTTTATGATGATGTCACTTTACCTTGTGCTGTAATCAATGTGTTAGATATTTGATATTGAATTTTCAGTGATATTATTATGAAATTAATGTTGCCTGTTGTTAGATGAATGGTTACTTCCTACCCTGATAATCAAATCTCCTATTTTCCTCTATCAGTAATATTACATCAAACTATTTCTTATATTATCATGTGATATTTAATACTCATGTTTGTTTTATGTTGTTTTTTAGCTCACCAGAGTACAATGTGCTCATGGTCAGCTTTTGTGATTGCAGTGCGTCGTGAAGTGGCGTCTGTTTTTACTTTAAACAACATCTCCTCCTATATCACTGTGCCGATTTTAACCAAACTTTGCTGGAATGATCCTTTGGTTGTCCCCTTTCAAAGTTGTTCAAGAAATTAAATTTCATAAAAACACTTCCAATGGGAAAAAGTTTAAAAATCTCCTTGTCCAAAACCACAGGGCCAGGAAAAATGTTCTCTAAAGGTATTTTTTCTGGTGAGCAGTTATAGGGCCATATGGCCCTCCTGTTTTGTCAAAAACCATCTGTTAATCTTGATTGCTGTCTGTAGGTAAACTTTATTCCTAGTAATACATATAAATGCCTGCTCAATGTCTCAACAATGATTTTTGTTATTTGCGAAAAAAGAAAGTCATTTTTTTGTTCACTGTCAAATTGTGTGATGAATAGGAACTAAAATGTCTTATTTAATATAATTAATATTTAATATAATATATGTGTTGTAAACTTGAGACACTTTATTATTTATGGATTATTGTCCATGGTATTACATCTGAAACAAGGACTTCACTTCATTTAAATGATACAAATTAATTATTATGCCCCTTTGGCTAAAGGTCATCAGGTATGGGAGGTTGTTCATTTCATGAAGATGAACCCTGTTGATTTTGAGGTCAAAGGTCAAGGTTGCAGTCAGATTCAACACAAAAACTTGGACTAAGGTCCTCAGACTTGGTTGGGAGGTTGGTCATCGCATGTAGATGACCTCTTTTGATTTTGAGGTCAGTAGGTCACAGTTACTGTCAGTGTAAAATCATTGTCAGATCAATAACAGGAAATTACTATCCAGTTGGCGCTTAGGGGGCATCCATGTTTGACTAACGTCTCTTATTTACATGATTTTGATAAATTTATTAGATATGCTGCATACTGGTAACATTATTGAGATCATTGTATTTGTTATTCGTTAATAACATTAATTTGCAACAGTGATGTCCTTAGTAGTTACAAGTTTTGTTTTTACTTTCATAACATAAATATGAATTATTATTAATAATAAATTTGAGAGTACCTGCAGTAAGCATTCTGAGTAACAACATGGCAACATAACAGTAGTTGGACATTGTGATGGCTGCTGTGTTCTGTATACATGTATGTGTTAGAGCATAACCATGTCTATGTTTGTATCATATAATTATTTATGTACTATGTGCTAAATATTTTGTATTTATTGATAGATATTTTTCTCTTTGTTTTTGTCATAATGATCTATTTATAATAGCCCTACCATGCTTTCCTTGTTTTATGTCTTGTATTATTTGGTTCTTTTTTTTTAGCTCACCTGGCACAAAGTGCCAAGGTGCATGAGAATTTGGGATCCTTGATTGTCTGGCTTCGTGCGTCGTCAACAATTTGATTCGATCAACATCTTCTCCTTAACCGCTAGCACAATTTCAAGAGAATTTCTCAGGGATGTTCCTTGCATGAAGCTCTACCAAAGCTGTTTAAAAAATTAAATTTGATTAAAAATCTGGTTCCTATGGCAACAGAAGGAATTCTTCTTTCACATGTAGCATTGCATAATGGACATCTACCAAATTTGTTCATAGTCATGACCCGCATAGTCAAAATGATCTTGCTGCTGGTGGTCACTTGATTGTGCAAAGCTGCAGTGGTAGTCAGGTGAGCGATAAAGGACCATCATGGTACTCTTGTTCTTCCCATTATTTTCAAATAGGCAACAAATATCAATGCAATTAGTAGGTTTTGATCAGTCTTGCAAGAAGGAAAAGGAGGGTGAAAATAAATTATCTTTTTTGGTTGTGACTCAATATTTCAGTTTTTGAATTCTGTTTAAATAAATCTTAGTTTCAAAGCTTTGTTTGTTCTAAGATGAGTTTTATTTGTCTACGTCCATTTCTATTGTGATCTTTCCTGATTGGTTTCAATGTTGTGTATGATATTTAATACATTTTATTGTTACTAATTTGTATTGGCAAATGCTTACACTTTGTTGAGCAAAACTTACATTTTTAAAATAATGGCTTACAGTCATTCTTTCAAGTTTGTTGGTGAATCTGTTTTCAAGTTGTAACATATATCACAATAGCTACTTCATGTGGCTCCTATCTCTAACAATATTTTATTCAAATAATGCCTGCTTAGCCCTTAATATTCATATATTTCCCACTTAAGCCGTAGTCAAACATCTCCAGCTAGCATGTCATGACATAGTGTAATAAAAAAAGTATTGTGACAAAGTTTCTTTAATATTTTATAATATTATACATAGCTGTTAATGAAGTGGTTTGAATTATTTATAGAAATGTATTTATTAAGTAAATAAAAGTTGGAATATCATGTTTCTAATGCTTGTATGTCTTAATCAGGCCAAGTGCTCAAATATGTTTATTGCATACCTACAGCTGTGACTTGGTTATAGATTTCATCATATCATTGTTTCTACTCAGTTAATTGGCTGTTAATGTGTTCACAACATATACTTATCTAATTTTTTCATTGGGTACTAATATCAGTTTCAAAAGGTAACTTCTGTTACATTACTTATATAAATGTAAGAATGATTTACTTGAGAAATTTCTGCTTCTTCTGGTTATAAGTTGTGGCGGTAATATGTGCAGTTTTGAATATCAAAATGATTCATTTTTTCAGGGATTTGATAAATTTTATACATTTCTGCTTGCAGTCTTTGATAAATTATTATGTATTATAAAGCATGACTTATTTTCCTAAAAGATAGAAAGTTATTTTGTAGAGGTATTTGCTATTTGTTTATTTATCATTAAGGTCACATTATCTATTGTTTTTTAGGGTCCAGCTTCACAAATATTTATATAGGTCAAGGAATTAAACTTTAAACACAGGTTAAATGCGTTTGAATGAAAGATGCCTCTAGCATAAGCTTGAATAATTGATGTCTTATTGATGTCTTATTACTCAAATTAATGCCACGTCATTAAGAATGTACTCTATAAAGTTTAAGACCAGTATATGATTGTGAAGCTGGGGTCTAGTGTATTTATTATGGTTGATTTAGATGAAGTTGATGAATCTTTTGTCTGTGGTAATGATGTTTGTGTTGAAAGTCAATGTTAGTTTAGAAAAAAAATTGTGAATTTCATTGGGAAGTTTTATCAGGAACAAATCCTGATATTGGCTCATACTTTAAAATGGAAATTATTAGTTGAATCAGAATTTCATGAGTAAATATACCTTCTTATTATTATACCGCCGCAAATAATGTTTGAGCAGGTGTATATTGGAGTCACTCTGCCGGTCGGTTGTTGGTCAGTCCGTCTGTCCGCATACAAGTTTGTGGAGCGAACTACTTTCACATTCTTTAAGCGATTGCAATAAAACATGAAATATGTTATCACCATAAAGTGTAGATGTGCAAGACACAATTTTCATGCCCAGCAATTCACTCATTGCAGAGTTATGTCCCGTTGAACTTAGCCGTTTAGTGTACTATTGCATTCTTAGTGTCAAAGTGGCGGGGTATTAGTCACCTCTGTGACAGCTCTAGTTTTCATTATGATAAAATACAAATAATACATAGCTATATTTCAAATATTGCTGTGAAACTTACTGTTTTACACACCTTGGTTATGTAACATGATATGGTTGCCAGTTGAGTTTGCTTGAAAGTTGGAAGTATTATTGTTTTAAAATATTACTTACAATTAAATAATGTATATGCAAGAGTTTTCTAACAATCCTGTTGTATCCAACTTGGCAACTTACATTTAACTACAGATGTAGGCATTGTCATTAGAATGTTGCCTTAATTTTTCAGAGAGTAATGTATGGTACTTCTTAACTGAGTTTATCATATATAAATATCATGAAGAAAATTTAATGTTATATTCCCATATTATCCAAAATTACACAGACAGTCAGGGTCATATGGTGATTCTTCCAGCTTAATCATCGAGGAAGACCCTCATGTGAATACCAACCTTCCTGTAAACTAGCCGCACAGCTTCCTAACATGAAATATGTCTGATACCTGGTGAGGTTGGAACTCACAGTGATGAAGGTTCAGATACCATATTCTAAAACTTTATGTTAAGATTTGATGTTCTTGATCTGGGTATGCAATGTTCATCTTTTAAATAGCAGCCTGACTCAATTGGCTTCCTATGTATACTATGTTGTGCAAGTTAAATCTTGGCATATTTTGTTCTAAGATCAAGGTGAGAATTAACTACAGCGTTAAGATTCTCATGCTTTTTTCAAAAATCATATGTTCTTGATAACAAGGTCTAATTATGTGACATATTGTTTTGATACCATAGGGCCGTGAAAAATGGCGACGCCTACCAAAATTAGCACTGTTACTGCCGTAGTTCGTAGTGATGCGCCATAATACCAGTATACCGGTATATTGCAATTCGTTTCAAATGCAATATGTTCCAGTACAATTCCACCCCATATCGTGATATTTTTAAAGTAAATTCAGCGGTAGCCCAATTCGAACGGAAAACAGAAATATTTTATTTGAGTAACTGTATTAGGACTGTATGTGTTGCCTTACTCAAGGAGAGTTTTATATGTACAATTGTTGTATACAGCATTCTAGTCACCGACTATCAAGCAAATGAATAATGAAACTACATATTTTCATTAAAATCCAAGCTTGAATACTTGATAAATCAAGAGTTTTAAACTCCCAATATATCACAATATGTATTGCAATACATTGTTGCGTATCACAATACATCGCGACATGAAATTTCCCGCAATATCCATCCATAGTAGTTTGTCCATAGACCCTTCAGAAAAAGTGGACGGACTTTCATTTTTTTTTTCAAATTTCTCTGCAGGGTCTATGGACAAACTACGCTGCAGGGTCTATAGACAAACTACGACAGTAACAATGCTGATTTTGGTACCTATGGATTCGGAAAATTGTTGGCTGGAACATGGGCTACATGAACAACTCTAAACATTTAAACTTTCGACAAAAAATACAACTTACCTTCGAACTCGTAGGTGCCGCAATTTTTCGCGACCTTATGGTATCAATCATTATCAAAACAATATACCATGTGATTATAGGCCGTGTGATAATAAGAAGGTGCAAAATATTTTTTTAGTGTTTGCATGAATATTCATGCCTGCGAAATTGAATGACAACACAATATACCAACATTTGTCTGTCTTCTGTATGATTTTGTTTCTCTGTCGGATATTCAGGATTATAATAAACTGCTACATTTATTGTGCCAAAGTTTATTTATATGCTGATACACTAAGCACTATATATTGTGTTATATTGCCCTTTGTAAGTAGGTCCATTTGTCATTATTATGTACTGAAATATGGCCCCAGATTTGCAAAAGAATGGAGGATGTTGTCATTGCTTAAATGGGTATCATACTTAATTGAACATTTAGTGTATGTATATAAAGTTCAACAAAGAAGTAAAGTATGATATTCTGTCTAAATGATTTCAACATATTTCAGTTTTATGTGAAATTTGGGTTTGCTTGTTATCATTGTTATGGTTTCTCTGCAATCAGTACATTTTTGTTCATTTGTCAGATTCCAACTTTTGTAATAGCTCGTATATAATATGTACTTTCCAACATGTGATATATTGTGTGAAAAACTTTATAATTCTTATATTTTGATTATTTTCTTGATGATTGTGTAAACCTTTTATACAAAATGATAGGAATGCTGAACAACGGAAATATTGTCCACTGGTTATCAAGTTTTGGCTTATTGTAGAATACTAGATTTTTCACTAAATTAGATAAAGGATTTGTAATGAATTACTAATCCGTTTGATGGTAAATTATATGATAACTGTTCAGGTAATTCACCACTGGTATATACCGGTAGTTAACTTATCTTATTTCTTAGTTAATTTGCTGAGTGAATAGTATTATTACAGTCAGTAATATCAGACAGATGTTCGTTTTTTAAGTTACCTGACTTAACCTCCAGGCTTTAATTTGATTAGAAAAATAATAGTAAATCTTTGAAGAAAAATATATGTACATGATATATTTCGCAAAAGGCAAAACAGATGGCAACATCTGATCTATGACAGAAAAACAAATTTAGCCTGTAACTTTAAATTTCTGGTATACAGGAATCATAATATTGTATTCAATTTGAAAAGGTTGAACATAATTCACTTTTGACGTGACTTATCCATTATTATGTAGTTTTCGGTAAAAGATCTACTCAGATTTTTGTGGTCTGGTAAATCTGAACATTAGCTTTTACTGGTCTTAGGCAATACATAAATTATTGTAAGAGCCAATGTTTATGGATATTAAACAATTATTTGTTGTATCAGTATTAATATTATATACATTCAGTAACAATTAGATATCTAATGTTCATCAACTTCTTTTTAGCTCACCAGAGCACAATGTGCTCAAGGTGAGCTTTTGTGATCACTCAGCATCCGTCGTTCGTCATGAAGTGGCGTCCATATTTACTTAAAACAACATCTCCTACACCGCTATGCTGATTGCAACCAAACTTTGCTGGAATGATCCTGGGGTGGTCCCCTTTCAAAGTTGTTCAAAAAATCTGATGTCATTAAAAACTCTGGTTGCTATGGCAACAAATAGAAAAAACTTAAAAAATCTTCATGTCCAAAACACAGGGCCTAGAGCTGAGATATTTGGTATTTAGCATTGTGTAATGGAACTCTACAAAGTTCGTTCAAATTATTCCCCTGGGGTCAAATTTGGCTCCGCCCCGGGGGTAACTTGATTTTACATAGACTTATATAGGAAATTATCTTCTTGTCCAAAACCACAAGGCCTAAAACTTAGATATTTTGGATGTAGCATTGTCTAGTAGACCTCTACCAAGTTTGTTCAAATTGTGGCCCTGGGGTCAAAATTGGCCCAGCCCTGGGGTTTATCCTATTTTATAAAGGATTATGTAGGAAAATTAAAAAAATCATATGGTCAGAAACCACATGGCCTAGAGCTTAGATATATGGTGTGAAGCATCATCTAGTGGATCTCTACCATGATTGTTCAAGTTGTGGCCCCAGGGTCAAAATTGGCTCTGCCCTAGTGGTAACTTGATTTGACATAGACTTATTATAATGCATACAGCTTAGATATTTGGTATGTAGCATTGTCCAGTGGACCTCTACCAAATTTGTTCAAATTATGGCTCTGGGGTCAAAATTGGCCCCGCCCCAGGGTTTATTTGATTTTACATGGGCTTATATAAGAAAATGGAAAAAAGTCTTTGTGTCAGAAACTACATTTCTTAGACTTTAGATGTTTGGTGTGTAGCATCGTATAGTTGACCTCTGCCTAGTTTGTTCATATTATGGCCCTAGTTTCTACATACTACTACTTCTTTCTATTTTTGTTTCATTCTGAGAACATTGAAGTTAGTGAGTATTGAATGATAGGCACTTTTCCAACCTTTAGTTGGCCACTATTGATATGAAATATGAACATTGAAATGCAATGTTCTTGTATTGTAAAATGCACTTTTGTTACATGTTATTCCCTTACAAATTGCACTTAAATTCATTCATTGTCATGTAATGACTGATCAGCCTGCCCCCTTGTATATTGTTAATTAATGCATTTATTTGCTAATTCGTAAATAGTTTGAATTGTTACAATATCTTTGACCTTGTTTTGTAGAAAGGATACTCTTGTTGAATTAAAACTTATAAACTATGAAAAATGTAAAAAGAACGAAAAAAGTACTAATGTAAAATAAGCTTGTTGTTTCTTACTCCTATCCTGCTCACACCACTTGTTTCAGATGCTTGTACCCTATGACAGAGTGTGCCACCTTTGATGTGCTCCCAGAGAAGATCAACCCTTATCTTTGTACAGACTGGATTACCCACCTTAAAACATTTGTTTACAGTTTAACCCGGCCATTCTTTAAAGACTGTTACTGGATATTTAGGATAAAATTACATCCAAGTAAAGGCCACATTATGTCCTTCCCATGAGTGGCCTTTGTTCACAGGTTTAATTGTAGTTTCTTCTCAGGGTTGTTTAGCCTCTCATTGCTGTGAATTGAATTCTGCTGAGGTCCAGGCAAATTTCACACATGAGGAAGCTGCTAAATGGCTTACAGAAGCTTGGTGGTTCTACTCAGGTGTAAGACAGTTACATTCCTCCATCGTCAATGCTGAAAATGTTGCCAAATGACTCTGTCTGTTGGTATGACCTCAGCGAAAAGATAAACATGAAAGACAGTATTGCCATTGCTTACTGAATAAAAAATATAATGAGTACATTTCAGTATAACACTAATTACAATGTATTATAAGTATGTCAATCAGATACTTAGACACCTATTCTTGAAGAGATTCCACAATAACAGCAATCACATCTTTAAGGTGGAATCAAACAATTTAAATAACGTGGTTTTCGACGTAAGAACGATCGTTTTTACGGTATTTATATGTATTTTATGAAATAAAAATTTGATAGCGGAGAATAAAATTACCTACTCGTAGGTATAAATTTGATGTTCATGACTCAATTGTAAGTGCAAGGAAAACTATTTTAAATGTAAAGTTTAGTGTTTTTAGCTCACATGTCACAAAGTGACAAAGTGAGCTATTAGGATCACTCTCCGTCCGGCGTCGTGCATCGTCAAACTTTATGTTGTGACCACACTAGGGGCCACATTTTTGGCTCAATTTTAGCAAAACTGGGTCAGAACGTTAATATCAACAAAATCTCGGACGAGTTCGATATTGGGCCATTTGGGGTCAAAAACTAGGTCACCAGGGCCAAATAAGGGAAAATCTTGTGAACACTTTAGAAATCACTGTTTTGACTGGATCTTCATGAAACTTTGTCAGAATGTTTATTTTAATAATATGTAGGTCAAGTTTGAAAATGGGTCATTTCTGTAGTAAAATTAGGTCACTAGGGCAAATTGCTGGAAAACCTTGTGAACACTCTAGAAGTCACTGTTTTGATTGGATGATCATGAAACCTTGTCAGAATGTTTGTCTTCATAATATCTTGGACGAGTTCGAACATGGGTCATCTTGG
Source organism: Lutraria lutraria (assembly GCA_964023205.1). Lineage (NCBI taxonomy): Eukaryota > Metazoa > Mollusca > Bivalvia > Venerida > Mactridae > Lutraria > Lutraria lutraria. Next base: position 26,641,067 of record OZ026844.1, on the reverse strand, counting down.
GTCAAAAACTAGGTCGCTAGGTCAAATCTTATGAAAAACCATGTTAACACTGTAGATTTCACAGTTATTATTGGATCTTCACCAAACTTTGTCAAATCGTTTGTTTTAATGATATAACGGTCAAGTATAAATATGGGTCATCTAGGGTCAATAACTAGGTCACCAGGTCAAATCTTAGGAAAACTTTGTTAACACTGTAGATGTCACAGTTTTAATTGGATCTTCACCAAATGATATGTGGGTCAAGTATGTACATGGGTCAGCCGGGTTCAAAAACTGGGTCACAAGGTCAAATCTTAGGAAAACCTTATTAACACTGTAGATGTCAAACTTTGATCGTATCTTCACCAAACCTAGTAAGACTGTTTGTCTTAATGATATGTAAGACAAATTCGAACATAGGTCGTCTGGGGTCAAAAACTAGGTCACCGGTCAAAACAATGTTTTAATGAGTGAACAGTGATTGTCATGTGAGCGATATAGGGCCATCTTGGCCCTCTTGTTTTCTTCTCACTTTCAAACTTAAATTATTTTTATTAAAAATCTGCCCGAGTGATTATTTTTATTTTCACCTGGAATGACGTTTGGTGTGTCATTGTTGTTCTCATAAATAGGGCTGTGGATCGTAGGGTAAGTGGCGATCCGATCCAATCCATGATTCAACTCTTTTGTTATCAAGTAACCCATCTAAAATTTCAAAATTGTAGTCCTGACGACAGCAAATTTATTTTTGATGAAGTAAATCAATATGAATTGTTCTATGGCCTAAATTTATACGTACTCCCTTCCAGTTAATTGATTTACCAGCATCATTATCTAAAAAAAAAAACGATTGGAAATCTTGGCAAACGAAGTAGTCCATGATGAGACAATATTTATTCAGGGAAAAGGGATTTTTAAGAACAAAGAATACACTTGTAAAGTGTTAAAAAACAAGATCTCGAACCACGAAACTAAGTAATGACGATTATTCATACTCGATTATTCAATTTGATTCGTGAATACCCCCGAGTACTGGATACTTGCCACAGCCCTACTCATAAATGTTGAGAAAATCTATTGAACCGTTTTTCTTTTATTAAAGCTTTAAATGATAGCATTACCCCATAAAGCACTCTTTCGCTTTTCAGAACGTCGATTCAAACACACGTCATGTTTTTTATCTATCGCGTACTTACATCTATTTCACTTACTGTACACAACGATCTAAAACGATTTGATGGAATTAATGATACATTTTCTGTTAGTAACCCTGATCACATTGCCATTCTTTTCAGATAACAATAAACATATTACATTATCATTTTAGTGTGCTTAATTTCGTGTACATATGCGTATAAAAATAATATGACAAAATTGCAATTAGGGAACTAAAATGGAAGATAATTTTTGTTGTTCGGTACGAACAATAAAGTTATAACCATTTTTCAACTACGCCCAGTTTTCATTTTTTCTGCATACCGAACAGCTTCCATTAACCTAGCTTCCGCCTAAGGATATAGTTCCCTATATTTCAATTCAATGGCTAAATACAAATTCAAATATTACGTGCATATAAGTCAAAATCATACATAGCTATACAATATCGTAAACGAGCAATACAAAACAGTCGTAACAAGAAAAACTATAACAAAACGTTATAGGTAGACGAATTACAATAAGCATATTGATTTATGTTTTTTTGTATGAAGTATATTTTATTCAATCCTCCATTAAGGAGAGTATAACATATTTACATGATATAAGTAATACACATATATTGACAATCATGAGTATTTGACAAATGATTAAATTCATGTTTATTGTTCACAAGCACATGGTAATATCACACCCTACATCAATTAAATAGAATAAACCTTAAATGTTAACAAATTCACCATGATCTGCTATGATACAACCACATTGAGCTTTAAATAGCATTTGAGATATTATGCCACACAACAGCTTATCTAGGTTAAACATCACAGAGAAATGCCTGCATGATTAACTTGCCTATCAACTATAAATAGATTCAGTCATCACCATTAGCCAATCAAATGGCCAGGATTAGCCAAACTGGTAATAGACACTACACTATATACACGCAAACAGCTATAATAAACTAATACTCATAAGTATAATTCGTCTAGAAAAATCTAAACAATCCTCTCCCTCGGATTACTACAATATTTACTATCAGTACACACATTTCAAGGAAGGATGGCGTCATAATTCTCGTGCTGTATATGCTAATTTAGTCTGGTTCCTAGCTTCTATTGTAAACGTATAGAAGTCATCATTGAATTCATGGACGATGCGATGATAACTTTGAGTCAACCATATAACCGTGGGTCCCGGCTTTCCTTGTAAAAGCTGTAAAAATGTTTAAAGTTGGGGAACACTACAACGAAAGCAAGGTTCCCGGAAAGCACGTGCAGATTAGAAGGAAAACCGGGACCCACGCTTATTTTCGTTACTACCGTCAATCGAAAAGATGGCGAGTTCACTACCTTGGAGTATTTTATACACTCAATAAGGGAACAAATGAAGATTTTTCTTTCGACAGGTTTGCGTATTTTGATGTGTGAAATTGAAAAATAACGTCTGTAAACGTATAAAAATCACGAAATCGAGTGCCTATGACCACGTGTGCAACATGCGATGCGCGCAACCGCTAATGCAAAACTGTCAGTGCTAGCTAAGATCAAAGGGGATTTTTTCATGTAACCCATATATATATACATATTGGTTACATGGAAAAAAAAAATTAATTTTTTTTTCGTGACAAACCCCTTTGGCTAAGATAATCCTTTATAATCATAAAAACCTTGCTAATAGTAAGCATTTAGGTCATCCACCATTAGGAGCTGGCCAAGGGATTTAATGCATTTTCTTTACAAAAAAGAACAAGGCAAGATGTTTCTAACATTGGTTAGATATGTGTGTTGTGGACCCTTGTACGGTGTTTTCAGCATTTGTAGCGAACCTCTCAGGCAATTATTTCGATATATTTTTTTTGGACAAGACAATTTCAAGATGTTATGAATGTTTATGGTGACAATGTATTGATATCATAACGATTAATGTTGGAACGTTTTATCTTCAAAGCGAGATAACTCTGTACAGTAAATACAGTCCTACATTTGCAGTTATGTGGTACAGTCCTTGAATGGATGATTTCAAAGGGTTCGAGAAGCCGTCAATGAAGGACATACACATATGTTTTATCAAATAAATTCATTGCACAAAACAGTCATATTCATGTAAACGTTATGAAAAAATTACTTGCATGTGGGATACTTTCATAGCGTGAATAGAACTGGACATGAGAGTAAATGTTCGTTAATGTTGATAGAAAACTTCTCTCAGTCGAATGAAAAATGGCTTCATGGATGCTAGAGTGTAAACAAACTAATTGTGGACGGACGCCGAACATTCATCGATCCTAAAAGGTCACCTGATCAATCAGGTGAGCTAAAAAGTGACAAGTGCTACACTTTCTCATCAGCGAGGTTTATCACATACACACCCTAGGTTTTGTCCAATATTTCATCAAAGGAAAGTAAGTACACAAATACAACTTTCCGTTCTTATTTCTAATTGCCTCCCCTGACAAAAAAACATCCGCGGCTTGTAATTCAATGATTACCACATCAAACGTTTAACCCAAATAGTCGCCTGCACACGCGAGCTCAATAGAATTAGCATGTTTTATGATTTTATCACGAGTACATTTGAAATTATTAAAACATTTATGAAATGCAAATAATATATTTTATAATGCGCTGCATTAAACTACATTTAAGTATCATGATGCTGTTTACGACTTTGTGATAAACGTAGAGTTCAACGATGGTTTGTTCATGAATAGTCATTTCTTTCTGACATATTTTCATGTATATTGTATATGTATTGACACTTTCACGTTATCTATACTTGAAACCAGTGATAAGCATACCGTAAGACAAGTAATTGGGGTCACATGATTAAATTTCCATTACTACATGTAACACCAGTCTATAACATGATTGTTTTAAAATATTTCTGTGTGGTATTATTAGGATATTGTTGCCATGGTTTCCTGTTGGACGATAACTCTCTTCAGAATTTACTGACGATGTTGAATAATGAAAAGGCTGCCCGAAATGTGCTGGAGAACGAGATAGTTGCCCTTCGTTCAACCATTGACACAGTAGATGCCAGACAGAGAGCCGGTTAGTACGAGATTCATTATTACTTCACTTACAGTACCAAGAAGAATACTAACAAATATTGACCAGTATCGGGGTGTTTCTATACTGGTTCAGCACATATTTCGGACATTATTTGAAAACAAAAAATGCTCAGAAATCAGTTAAATATCTTGACTTGGTAATGATTTTATTCTTAAACGTTGTATATCATTTATGTGTTACATAATTATAATCGACGTAATATAATCGTTTCTTTTCAGCACAATGCAAATGCCCAGAAAGCAAGGCGGTGGCGTTTTCTGCAACCCTGACCACAGACATCTACCCGTTAGGTGACAACCAGGTTGTGCTGTACGACAAAGTGATTACCAATGTGGGAGGAGCCTATGATTCACGACACGGGGCTTTCCGGGCACCAGTTTCCGGTACATACAAATTCACGTTCTCCGTGTTACAAGGCACCTCACAGATGTATATCGCCTTGGAGCTGGTGAAGAACGGAGCAACCATTGGTCGCGTTAGAACTGGGGACCAGTCATACTACGCTATCGGTACTAACATTATCAATGTACATCTTGACGCTGAAGACGATGTCTGGGTCAGACATGACGAGTCGATTGGAAGTGATCGTGTCATGTCTCTAGCAGGAGGATACACCATGTTTACTGGACATTTAGTTCAGGCTGATTAGATAAGATGTATATTACATGTACTGAGATGCTCGCTATAATATTTGGCTATAATGCTTTGTAGTACATAATCATGTATTTTGTTGTCGTGAAATGATATACTTAATCAGAATAGATACTTCAGCTTCATGTAAAACTAAGTCTTATTGTATTTATAAATGTCGAAAGAACACATTTTTTAAATTCAGTATTCAAGTAATGCAGGAAAATTAAATGTAGGCTGGGTTCCTCGTTGCATTTTAATAAAGTTCTCCGTTTATTTCATGTTTTTGATCTTCAAACACTGAGTACATACTTGCGCAATTTGAGTAAACATATATTTAATACAATTTGTACAATCATTATTTTGTTCTTCAACTTTAATACTATTGGAACTGATGTTGTCACATGTATATTGACTTTTGGAAACTATGGGGATAACCATGTATTTTAAAGTGTTAAAGTTAATATGTACCGTCAACCCTGTGTTATTGACCACCTCCGAATAAAAATCATCCAGTGAATAAAGGCCATTCTCTTAAAATCCGTCATTGATTACCTGTCATTCTACTACGGGCCACATTTTGTCTTTCCGAAGCATGACCTTTGTTCACAGGTTTGACTGAACGTGCAAATTACAAAATATATACTACATGTATAGCTTTATTATTACGTCAATATCCAGTGGATGCATTGAATGATTGCCAACTTGTAGTTTTTAATAGTGTGTGTACGAAATAAATCGCTTATACGCTTATATACTATAATTAAACAGGTTTGTAAAAAGTAGCAATCATGACTTACAGTATACATTCACAAAATAAAAAGAAACCTAGTTTTGTTATTGTACTTAGCATGAGAATATCTTCTTAAGACATTGACTTATTACTGTTGGATTATATCTCGATTTTACCATAAATACAGTAGTCTTAGGAGATACAAGTCCATGCACATAGGAGCCAGCATGTACCTTGATTGTGTATGCCCGTTCAGCATTTAATGTATTAGTTTATACATGTAACATTACCATGTACATGTACTGTCAAAAATAAATCAAGTTTTAATATCACTTATTTTCGACATAAGAAGTTATATATCCCAATATCAAACGATTAATTGTGTCATTAAGTATAATAACCTGGACGTATTAATTTCTTAAACGAGACCGGTCTTTCTTGTACAGACAGCCTATACACTCGATATTCAAATGAGTTTTAAATCCATGTATAGATATTAATAAAATAATTAACAAACGCAATAAATGCTTCAATGGTAGAAAAAATGCTACAATTTAATTTGTCTAGTAATATCGGAAATACAGATTTTTATTCGTGCCAAATAATACATGTAATATTGTGTGCCTTATTACATCGAATTTTGAAAATTCTAACTAATTTGATGAATCGAATCCATTTGACATTTCATATTAATACATGACTTTGTATACATAGCTAAAACATTGCTTGATTCAGTATATTTCGATGTAAAACTTGTAAAGAAACATGCCAGGGCTTGGATTGTCACGTTAGAGCAGTATTAGAGATTGCACATGTATAGCATGAAAATATACGCATCACAACAAGATTATTGGTACGGAAAGGAAAGTCGACACTTTTATTAAGAATTCGTGGTTTTTGACGGTTAAATACATTTCTAGTAAAACTTGAAATGACAGATCAGTACCCATTGATAATCAAGTTTAAAAACAGTTTCTGTAAATTTGTTTCGCCCCAGCCACATTCCTCTCTATGCATCGGATATCGACATGCTTTGGTGTAGAACACTTTTTGATAAATGCAAATGTAACTACATTAATTGTGCTTAATGTGTCTGGATTGGTTGTCTGGTCATATTAAGTTTCACCAATTTATAGATTTAAAAACTAATAATACACTTAAATAAACCCACTGTATGAAGTCCATTGCAAGTGATTGAATGAAATATTACATTTGGCTGGTCTTCTATAAACCAATATCGCACGTAATTTACAAATTTTTGAACGACGATAACTATTCTGTATATAAGAATATATTACTGCAAATAGCCTTAAAATAACTATAAATGTTTAATGCAGGAACAGTACCTAAGATTTTCTATCATGAAAGTTTCTATAATGGTTAAAAGAAAGTCCTCACAATGAAAGTAATAGGTTTCAACTAAAAAGTGTGAATAGTGTGACGTACCCGCTACTGAATTTCTTTCACTTGAATTGTGTTGGATATAAATATATTATATTTAAAAAATCATTTTACATGGAAATCATGTTACTAGACTTTCGGATGATAAGTACATGTCGCTAAAATACATGACATATTTAAATGCGAAGAATTAAACCCGCGTATCCGCTGTTAACCAATGAAATAGCGCGCCTATGTGTTGCTGTTTTGTATTATCCTCTTTCCGTAGAAATAGTTCTACTTTCGGTTTTCGTTAGATCTCTATATCTGTGCATGCATTTGCAATAAATTACCATCGATATATGTGTTTTTATGCTTTTTAACATTATCTTGATATTACAGGGCGAATTCTTGTTTAATCGTATTAATTTACACTTTACATAAAATGGCGACGTAAAAAACATTGAGTTCATGTCGGGTAACCTGCATGGTAGAATCTTTAAACTTCGGCTTACGAATAATAATTCGAGTCGCTAAATATGAATAATGGTTGTGTGCTTAAAGTAATTGTCAAAGAGTTGTTTTTATGCAAGATTATTTAGAATAACGTGAGTCACGTCTGAATCTCGTGCAGAATCGGGTTAACTATAGGCCCTGCTTCTTAAATCATATATCATTGCTTCAGGGTCTTTTTTTTATTTGAGCAACCCTGAAAGTGTTGTTGTGTTAAAATCAGTTGTATTGATGTTGATATTTACTGTTATTTATTTGTTGTTCACGTGTGTGATCTTACTGCAATTTCATTAATTTTCTAAATTTAATGTGCTGTTAACCTTTCCAGTGATATATTTCTTTTTTAAAGACTAAGAGACTAGAAAATCGTAATGTCTTTCTTCAGTATCAAACACATATATATATGCCCTACATTATATATATGTGTGTGTTAAGTCGGTCCGTTAGTGTAAATATTAAAAATATTTGAATGGGTACGAACAATATGGGTACATATTTCTCTTTTTTGTTTCGTATGAAAAAATCACATTCCTGCAGTACTATCAGTACTTTGATTTAAGCGAGTAATTAACAATAAAATCTCATGAAATCAACGAATTTCGATTAATTAATGCACCCCATTCAATTTTTATAGCCAATCAAATGTTTACTTAAATAACTTAAAAACACGTTCAGGCTTGATGTCATTCACGAATTAATAATATCACAATAGCGTACCAAAACGTCAGAGCTGACAGCTAGAGTAAAGTCGATAAAGGGGTACAATGTTTATCGCAATATTTTAAAACACTATTTTTGCGCATTCGGTTAGAATATTGTTTTTGCTTGGTATTAAAGTATGAAATTTAATCTTTGTAAATAACTGTTATTTAACGTTCTTTTAGCATATACGAGGGTTGTCCGGAAAGTTCGTAGACGCTTACTGACACATTCAAATAAAGAATAAATGAAACATGAAAACTACCTCCAACCACACTCCCATGTATTTAGAACAGAAATACGGAATATTCCTGAATTTTCTACCTCGTAGTTGAGACTTTATATAGGGGAAATAACCACAACCGATGTTGTTTTCTCTAAGCTCCAAGCTGGTACATGCACAATATTACGCAAGCTACATATAGGGATGCATCGTTGTTTGAAAACTTGTACTACTCCAGACCAATACAAATTTATGTCTACAATTAAAAACGAAGAGAAGAAGTTATGCTGATGTATTTATATTTATACTGTACGTAGTCTCGTAGTGTATATAACGGTTTGTAACAATTTAGTTTTAATTAAAACCAATGAAACTTCATGCCAAGATGTCAAATTCAACCTTCTACTTACTGTTAAACAACTAGGAGTTGATTAAACATGTAGCATGAACTGAACTGTGCATTGATTTCAGAAAAGTCAGTCATAAAGAAAATATGCATATTAACAGTACTGTATGGAAGAGCCATCCTGTGTGTATTCAATCCGCGTTTACAACTTATTATTTGGTACAGAGTTTTTTTGTATTTTATAACTTTCAAATACTTCAGACGAAAACAAATACGACAGGTAAGCAAAGTTTTATTGTGATATATTAGTATTGGCCGAATATAAGAAGATTTATAGTTGATGAATATGAAGATTTGATATTGCAAAGCTGGACTCGCGGCTGAATAAAATGTTATTAACAAAGTAGACTATATAATGAATGTTAATACGAAGTCATGCGACAATTATAGACTTGATCCATCTCATTACAACATTTTTTAACTTTTCTTTGTATTTTTCTGGCTAATCTTGCTCTTAAAACCTGATTAAAATCAGTATCGCTCCGCGTTGGTCACTAAAAACCGTCCAAATCCGTGCTAATCGGATAAAGATGAAACTGACCGTTCTAACCGTACATAATGTGCATTTATATTTTTATTCCTTAGAAGAAAGCGACGTTTAGAATTAAGCCAGTTGGTCAAAACACAATAGTATACTAGTTACCACATAAAGGAATTGTTTGTGCGAGACTGAACTTGAGTAATCTTACGGATCAGAAGTTTTTTAACTGCTATAAAACTCCAACTATGGAATGAAGTTTTTCATTTCGAGCTGGACTTTCAAACTGTATGTTACAATTTGCACATAAAATAATATATTTTCTTATAGTTTGGATAAATTGTTCGAAGCACTGTTGATATTTTGTGAAACTTTCATAAAATCTATCTCGCATTCTTATGTACATGCTTTCGTCAAGAAGTTTAATGTGCCGCATTTATATTTTAGGACAAATTACTGTTTGGTACATGGTTATTTCTATTTTTTTGTTAATATTTAAACGTGGAAATTTACAGTTGTTCTCTGTTTTGAATTTACAGTTGTTCTCGCATCCGAAACATCATCGCAAATAATTAAACATTTGCGGAAACCTTTGTCGCAAATAAACAATTAATGGTTTCAACTTTGGAATGATATATTGTATATCTAATATATCTACATTTTGTATATACCATTGGAGGATATTTATACAACTTTGGGATGAATCTCGTTTGTCTGGATAATGCGTAGGCGTTGTGCACAGATGGTAATAATCTAACACTGTGTATTTCGTCTAAGCACCATTCAGTGAACCAAACCAGCTACACGGGATGTATGAAGATTAGACCATATACCAAGCAACATGCAGTCATTTTGGTAAAACGGTCCTCGTTGACTACATAACTTTGGTGCGCTGCAATATCGTACGGAGACCATTTAACGATTTGGTCAAGGCAGATAACTGGACTAAATATGTAATTTGTGATTATCAAATTATGTTACAAAGATGATGTAGGACTACTCGCGTGAAAGTAGTACAGAGTACTGCTTGACCATCAGACATGAATTCAAGACTGATTCTGTTCAATAAAGATTACGTTTCATGGGCTTGAAATACACATACAGTATTTGGGAAATTCTTATCATGTTGAAGCGATACTGACCCATAAAAATCATTATTTATTTATAAACTTTACAAGACATCATTTCAGAAATAAAGTACACTTAGATTTAACATTAATGTTCAGACATATATAGTGTAGGTGACCCATATTATATAGATGTACTAGTTAATACATTTCCACAGTCCCACTAAATGGATCGTATCCTGAGAATGATCGATGAGGCAATATTCTAACAATACACAGTACTGCATCTGAAAAAGCATATTTCAATTTATTTTGTATTAGGTAGTTTTATAGACTAAACTCTCTGTTTGTATCTAAGTCATCTCAGATTTCTTATTCAATAATCATTACTATATATTGGTGTATACTTTAATGACTGAGGGAACCAAGCTGTTAGGTAGACGTGTTTATTTGGTCTGTAGTTTTCTCTATTGTTTACGTCTTTTAAGGTAAGGCGGTTTAAGTCTTCTTTGAACATGAAAATGCGCGATAATCAAAAAGTGTAGCAATCGATTTGCAAATGTCGGTTACAATTTAATGGTCTCGCTTTTTAAACGGGAGAGCTTTCGGTGACAAAGGTATAGGAAAATACACGAGTAAAGGCGTGTCTGTTGGTGATTATGTGATATCATCTGCCAGCTGAATTAGACTATTTAATGATTTAAAAGTTTAGATCTTTGCTCATTACTCAAGTTAATTTTGTCATTCAAACACATAGTAAAGTTTCGACTAATATTGAACCTATATTTCCAAAGATAGAACGAATTAAGATTGGTCTGATGACTAAGCACAACCATTTAGTGATAACATTAATATGACACATGTTGCTACTGTTGTAGAACATGGACAAATGTTCCATTAACCGGGTTGTTAATGATGTTGAAGAAGTTTTACTTCAAGCAGCTAAGAAAACGTTTGGTGTATATCGTAATTTAATTCATTTGATACACATCGAAACGATAAGAAAAAGTCCTGGTTTGATCAAAATTGTAAAACAATGAGATCCTAGTATCATAAATCTAGGCGAAAATATCATGTTAAAAACGAAGCCAACAGTGAAAATGTTACGAGAGCTAGTAAGAAATACAAGCGTACAAGACCAAAATAAGAAAATGAGAACAAAATCCCCCCCCCCCCCCCCCTAGATTATTGGATTATGTTAATAGTCTAAATCCTAAGTCTAGTCAGGTTGATGTTGATATGGAAATATTTGTTGATTTTTTCAAAAACCTTAATATGACTGAAAACAATGATAGTGACGATATAAATACAGAGTTCCCTGATGTACAGTTTGATAATGATTTGAATTCTGAGATTTCTCATGACGAAATTAATAAAGCTATTCGTAATCTTAAAAACGGCAAAGCTACTGGTTTAGATGGTATTCCTAATGAGTATATTAAAACACTCCATGCATAATTTGATGCCTTTGTTCCACAAATTGTTCAACAAAGTATTCGAGTCAGGTATTATGCCAGATTCATGGTTAGTAGGTTCCATTGTTCCAATTTATAAGAATAAGGGTGATTGTACTAAACCGGAGAACTACAGATCAATTTATACTATTCTAAGTGTATGGGAAAACATTTTATCGCCATACTAGTATTAAACGATAGGCTTAATTAGTATTTAGATGCTACTGATTTACTAAACCAAAATCAAGCTGGTTTTAGAAAAATCCACTGTCTGCAAAATTTGCATACTACATGTTTTATCAGAGTACTTCAAAAATCGAAAAACTTTTAAACAACATTTGACACTGTTTGGAGGGCTGGTCTGTGGGCAAAATTACTTAAATACAACATTAGAGGAAATTTTCTGAAAATTATTCAGAACATGTATAATGAGATCAAAACATGTGTAACAGTCAATGGAACTCGTTCTGATTTTTTAAACTGTTGGCGAGGCTTGAGACAGGGTGAACATTTATCTACAGTTCTGTTTTCACTATTTTTGAACGATCTGGAGAATTATCTGCTTCATAATAATAGTAATTGTAAGTTATCGATGATAATATAGAATTTTTTATTAAGGTTGTACATATAGTGCTTTTGTATGCGGATGACACAGTCATTTTTGCTAATACTGAAGATAAGTTAAAATCTAATAACCACTTTTTATGATTATTGTAGAAGGTGGAAACATGACATTAATTCATGCGGAACATTGACGCTATTTTCCTATGAAAAGACAACTCCTGTCGTTATTGATTTTTTACCTGTGTGATAAACTAGTTGTTTCCCTTTACGCCAATTATTGATTCTTATCGAATATGGATTATTTAGCGTTAAACCGAGATCTATATCTCCTGGTCGTTTTTGTGCGATCCGAGTTTAGGGAATTTGAGAGTATTATTTTTCTCACGTGGTGGAAGGATCATGGTCTTCAACACAATAATTAAAAGAAAAATGTCATATTTTTGTTTTTTGAAATACATAATTCCATATTTTAATGTTGATCTTTAAATGAATATTGATGTGAATAACATTGACAAACCAGCAATAAACTGATGTTGTTTAATTTATATAAGATCAAGGAAAGTACATATTAGATGAAATATTACAGCAGTTATACATTTTGATTTTTCGGAATCAAACACCTTATAGAACACAGTTCTATACGTGTATATATATTCATTTCACACAGGGATATAATATTATAGCATCCCTGTTTCACACTACTAAAGGAAATAATTATATGAACGTATATGTTGAGTTTTTCCACATGCACGGTTAATTTTTCAACTTTCACATTTCTAAAAAATGCATGTTTTAACACAGCTCGGGACAAGTCAAACTGACATTGAGATTCTTATTGCCCGACCAGATCCAACTCGATGTTGGGACACGATCTCTAATGACTGTGCTAAGTAAGGCAAACAAAATATTGGAAACCCTGAAAATACATTTTTTTAATTATATCAGTATTCAATATAATTTGTTGTATGTGCTATGAAAACAACAAACGTTTTCATAAACTAATTATCACTATAAATCTTTTAACCAGACACTAAGCTGACCGTGACCAGACATGATTAGACAGATAAGGGGCAATTAAACAATTAAGAGAATATACCTCCTGTTGCTTTTGGGGTCACTTAAATAGGAGCTGTTCAATGTTTTTAAATTTAGATATTTATTGGTTACTGTCCTAGTAGAACTGTATTAGTAAAACTTTTGGGACATTTAAAAGTTAAAACGGCACGTTCAATAATAATATTGATAATAATAAATTGGCATTTAATTTGAAATGGCGTATATCAAACATTGCATGTCAATTTTAACACCCGGCCAATACTGCATGAATGAGCAATATCCCTTAACAGGGCGATAAAATCAATAAATATTACGTAACATCCTGTTAATTGTATATCGTCTGTCATAAAAGTGGTCAGAGGCTTTAGCCATAGCTGTATCAGATAATAAAACGTATCCACACGAATGCATTTTCTTAATATTCTTTTCAATCAAAAAGTACATAATTATAGAAATATAGCACGGTATTTTTTCAATGAAATTGCAAAAAAAAATAAGAAAAAGCATTTGACAACATTTTTACTAGATGAGACTAAAAAAGGCATTGTGTAAAATATTGTACATCGAAATTGGTTCGAATAAAACATATTTCTTATATTTTATTATCAATTTGTCTATTGTTTTGATTTACTACATTCAAAATCAATTGGGCTTTAAAGAATAATTGGAATATACTTCTGAGTTTATAAAATCACTTAATCTATGTTTCTGACCCAGCAAGCTCACGACTGGAAAAGTTTAAACAAATCGTAGTTTTATAAAGCGTGATAAATAACAAGGACTTATATACATGCACATTTTCTGAAGAAAATCCTTTCTACAGAATATGTTTCCGGTAAAACATGCACGAGAAAATCATTTCATTTCACCTTCACCAGGTGTTTTCTCAATAAAACTGTCTGCCTTCATTTATTAATTTGTAATCGATTTATATTCACAGGGTGACTGAAAAGTAGCCATGGTTATATTTTGAGTTTTTGGACCCGCTTATATAAACCTGATTAAGAAAATAAATATGTATCGAGTTATTGAATTATCGAACAGTTTGCTAAAAATTAGCAGTTTTTTGTAACATGGTAAAAATATACCGACTTAAATTATACACCTGATAAAGCAATTTAACAATTAGTCACGTGGTAAATGTATGAAAGGTCATAATAACAACAACTAATTCGGTAGTTGCTACATCGACTACTGTACATGTACTTATTGCAATATTGATACGAAAACGCGCGCCTGAACGCGAATATCTCCATTTTTAAACTAAATTGGAAGCAATTTCCACATTTTCAAATTTCTTAAAAAAAATATTGTAATAAAGCTTGGACACCATAGAATACTTCACGAGGTTATAAAAAAATGTCATTTTAGTAAAAAACAACTTTATGGCCTGTCAAAAACGAGGTTTAAGAGTATTTTGACAGTTTTCATATAGAATTATGAACGAACGATAGTCACCAACTTCAAACGAAAATGGAAGCAATAAGTTCACATACCACATTAATAAAAATTATATTGAAATAAAGTGCAGAGAATGAAGATTACTTCACGAGGTTATAAAATTTTCTCATTTAATGTTATAAACAAGTTATTAGTGTTAAACCATACAGCTCCTATATAAATCTATAGTAAATAAGTTTTTCGATAAACGTTATCGGAGTGATCGATAAGACGTTTTCAAGGGAGACAATTTCGCCGATAAGACCGGCCAAGTTACAGAAATGTTCCGCATGTAGAGAAAACTTAAATACTTTTTTGGTGACAAAGATGGTAGACGAAGAATTATTAGTATTACAGGTAACTTACTAGAAAGTGTTGATATTTTCAAATACTTAGGAATTATATTTTCACAAAACAGAAAATTCTTCTCGCGAAAAAAAAACATGTTGAGTAAGCAAGAAAAGCACTATTTAGTCTATATAGAAAAATACGTCATTTGAACTTGCCTATTGATTTCCAACTTATATAGTTTGACAATACCATTTTACCAATGCTGTGAAATTTGGGGATATGGAGATATGTCCTTTCTGGAGAAAGTCCACACTGATTTCCTTAAACATATTTTGCACGTTAAAAAAGGACCATCTCATTGTATCTTGTATGGCGAACTGGGTCGTTTCCCTTTATCAATCTATATTAAGAAAATAATTATTGGTTTCTGGTACAGCCCATTGAAAAACAGGAAAAAATTTCATCATCATTGTATGTTATCTTCTTCGATGATTTAGTGATGAACCGACCATATATATGGCATAATAACTTAAAATCCATTTTAGATAAATGCGTACTTAGCTACATTTGGATAAATCAATATTATGAAGGATCGAAAATGACTTTTATTTTATGTTGAACAGTCTCGTAAAGATCAGTACATACACAGCTGGAATGTTTGAACTGCATAATTCATAAAACTGAATATAAATTAAGAATACTATTTTAAAATTCTAAGTGACTATCATCTGTAAAACTTTATTAATTTTCGTACGTCGAACAATCACTTACCGATAGAAAAATATGCAGTGACTCAGTCAGTCATCTCTGCTTACATGATTTTTACGCATAATAATTCAAGCGAAACTAATTTTAGCGGACAACCACTCAGTTAAAACTGAAAATGGGCACGTGCGTTTCCTGCAAGTAAGCCACATAGTATCAAAAACTTTCGTGAGTTGATGGGCCAGACTAACAAAAATCACAATATATGGTTCTCGGATGTCTTTGCAGGAACGAGGAATCGCTATCTGTCATTTACAAGGCAGTGCGCATCAATGTTGGGTATTGTGAACAATTGATTACAAAACAAGCGCTATAGTTCAATTTTCTTATAGTCAAGGTCGAATATTGGACGATACCATTGTAAAGGTAATCACTGTAAATTGATTGCCAAAATCATTTTAAATCCGTAGTAAAGTATCATTCACGTGAACCAGAGTCATGGTGTGTTGGGTAATGTGGCATGTACATACATGACATTTTACAAAATGAAGAACATGTAGGTTACAGGTTCGAACTCAGTCAATGGCACTTTCTTTTTTAATTATTATATACAAATATTTTTTATAATTCATTAATAGACTGAATATGTTTGTGTTTGTTACATTTATGTATATTACACGCTGAATCGTACCTTTTGTATTTCAAAAGAGAAAAGGGAAAGAAGGAATGCAGTTGTTCTTTTGTGTATTTTTCTTTTTTGTATTTCATTTATACATTTTATTGTATGACATTGCGAATACAAAAGTAATTCCGAATATTATATATACTAAACACCTAAACCGGTTTCTATTTATTATGTAATTACTCCACAATTAAAATAATGATAAATGATAACTTACCCATGTGAGGTTGTTATATTTTTATTAATTTAACGGAACAATTTAAATTAAAAACAACAACACTTTTTAAACATATTTTCCTATCGATATATATAAAAGTTTTATTAAAAATGAAAAAAGTTAAAAAGAAAAAGCGATGTCCAACAAAGTGGTCAAGATTCACAAACCTTGTGCTTTACCAACTGCGCCACAGAGGACAGTGATATATAATGTTTCATAGATTGCTGTAAAGCATATTACAACAGTATTCGTGTTACCTAAACATGTATAAATGAGATCGTCCATGTATACAATAACATTGCTGACCTAAAAATTGAACTATATGCCTGTTCCGTTTCGGTAGATCAGTGACATATTGTTTTTGATCTGTCTGTTTGTACCAAACTTTAACCTTGCATATAAAATAAAGTTCTTCTACCTACAGTCATCAAACTTCAGTTTGTTTGTTCCTCATGCCAACGAGCTACGGGTAGGCTGGGTACAAACAATGCTTTTTAAGCCTAATTCTGTAACTGAATGTATCTGTATATCTGTATATATTTTTTGCCAAATACAGTTATGTAAATAAATAGGGTCGCAAGTACTACATTATAACCAGTTTGGTAATTTTTCGTGCAAAGTGTGACTCAAATGTTTTCTCGTGTCTTGCATAATCATGGAGACATCTTTTTAATTAACGCTCCGCTATAAATCATACACACAGACTAACACAAATACATGACATTTTGAACCATGAATGTGGCTGTTTGTATTATCTGTGGTAAACTTCATCCTACCGTTCAGATTTAGAAGTCTAAGATAACGTCTGATCGAGGACTTATATGTATGTATATAAGTCCTTGGTCTCACATATATGTTGTTTCTTATTAAGTCGAATATTATGCCCAATACTGTGATAAGGGGGCAATCATTCTCGTTTTCTTTATTTTTTACGCATTTCATTTTTGTTATGACCAAACCAGTATTGATATTAATATTTTAATCTGTCTCATTCTACGAGATAATCCCCACCCTGTTGGGAATGGATTAACATAAATGAACTTGCGGAAAGTTCAGACATGTTAAACAGATTATAATAATTATTTATACATGTTTGAACATATTGAAACATGACTGTGAAATATTAGTTACAAAACATACTTAACGAAACTTATAAGTATTCCAATCTATACATAACGTGATGCCAAATGCTACGGTTTGTCTAACCTAGATATTACTAGCCGTATTCGGATATTATGCATCCGCTGAAATATAGTATCGCGGAGGGATGAAAAATGTCAAAACAACTGTATTGATTGTATATTATTTACAAAGTATGTTTAGTTATGTAAAATAAATACGTTGTATAATTTTTTCTGGTATCTTTGTCAATATATTGCAAGATAATTCCATAAGATTTCTGAATGTCCACTTGGCTCTGCTTGTTTATAACTTCCATCTTGAAAGTAGTTCTTTCAAATACCCATAATGCCCCGAGCGATAGAACACAGGTCATTGCGTTGCTAAAAGGCGCTACTGTAGGGTACACATTGCTAAGTATTCTGATTTCAAACTAGCAGAAAACTTGGGTTTTCCATGATATATGCACAACTAATATTGAAAATGTGCATTTATTAATACTATGCTTATTGTTTATAAACTTGTTATTTTTCTGGAACGGAATATACGCACTCAGCTACAGTCGGGGCATTATGATGTATATATAGAACGTGTCCTTTATATTGTATAGTCCCCAAAATGTGTGTATATTGACAATCACTATCATTAATACAATGGACGTATTACCTGCGGTATTACAGTTCACATTAGGGCTGTGGATCGTTGGGTAAGTCGCGATCCGATCCAATCCACGATTCAACACTTACGGTCCACAAATCGAATCCCGAATCTTTTGTTTTCAAGTAACCCATCTTAAACTTCAACATTGCAGTCCTGAAGACAACTAAATTTAATCTTCTTTTAGGAATAATGCAGTAAATAAATATAAATTGTTCTATGGCTTAATTCTATATGTATTCCCTTCCAACTGAATGGATTTACCGGCATCATTTTCTGGTTTGAGCCTATGACATCCGATTGGACCTCTTGGCAAACAAAGTAGGCTATGATGAGATAACATAAATTCAGAAAAAAGGGATTATTAAGAAGCTGAACAAAGAATACACTTTGTGTTTAAAAACAAGATCGCGAACCACCAATCTCAGTAATTCGTACTCGATTTTTCAATTTGATTCGTGATTACCCGAGTACTCGGATACTCGCCACAGCCCTACTAGTATTTCACATCCACAAAATGTCATCAGATTGAAATACAGTCTCGTCAAAGTGCTTTATTAAAACGAGTTACTCCTTTTATCATGCTCGAGAGCACTTTTTAACATCACATCTGAAGCATACAAGTATTCTTTATCATTTCGTTTTGTTTGCGCCGTTTTTCAACGATAGTCATTTATATACGGTGGCAAGTTCACCGCGTCGAGCGCCGTCAGTATTGGATAGGTTTGAAGAAAGTACCATGGGGTTGCGTAATCGACTTGGGAGAAGCTGGTATTGTTGAAAAGTATTTTCTTTCTTATCATCTTTTTCCAAAGGACTTGATTTGACCTGTATGTTTCCACTAAGTGATAAAAACATGTCAGAATATTTTAAATATATGTTTTTACCGTAATTACAAAGCTTTGGAAATGTTTATTGTATATTTAACAACATGTCCCCAAACGGTTAGGCTATGCTTTTTTATAGGTTCGTTTCTAGACCTTACTACATCCAATCCACCAAAGTCCCGAAAATTGTTTCGAAGACTGTTTACGCTTATCTAAAAATCAGTTTTTATACAAACAATGGTTAAATCTAAAAATCAACGACATTTGTTTTTCTGTAACTCATACAAGCCTGTATGATGGAGAAACTGTTGTAACAATGACCAAACTATGCAAATATGCATGGGGCCAAATCAAAGTAAAAGCTTCACGGTTCGCTCTGTACAGGTTATGTTATAAACACATGATTGATCCTTGTGCAAAAAAAATTATGCTTGAACAAAACTGGTGCGCCGTCTTTGATGCTTTGCATCAAATTAGTCTTGTCGGTGTATGAACATCCAAAGTATCATGTATACCAGATGAAAATGCCAGTGCAGTTTGCATGTAAAAGATGTTAACAAGAGGGCCAAGATGGCCTTAGAACGTTCACCTGAGAACAAGGACACTATAATCAATGACCAGGTAATATAGGTTTCATCTCGTATAACCCGTTTTTACATAGATTTAGATCAAAACCAACAATGAAGGTGCTATATATATAATACTGTAAACAAGCTCAAACGTAGCAATTTTCTAAGTCAAGGGCCCATAACTCTACAAGTACTCGTTCAATTCCACCCATAATCAAACTTATCAAAGACTTTTAGGTTAAACACATTCACAAAGGGGGTTGTCATGAAAAAAAAATTCCATGTAATCCGTACATATATAGAAGGGACAGAACTTTGACAAATCGAATTTTCCAACGCGTGTTATAAACTTCCATGTTATTGCAACGCAGTACAAAATATTTAACTCATATATAGTGCAACGTGTGGACAACTCAACACGCTAACAGAAAATGTATACTTTTATTGCCTTAAAAGATATTTTAAACTCGCTGTTTAAGATTTTTCACTCGAAAAATGGTCAAATTTTATAAAAAGACACACAGTTGTAAAATACTTTGTACTGCATTGCAATAACATGGAAGTTTAAATACGCGTTGGAAAATTCGAATTGTCTTCCCCTTCTATATATACACGGATTACACGGGGAAAAAATGTTTGATTTTTGTTTCGTGACAACATTCACTGAAAATATGATCAGGATTGGTGAAAAATAAAGGTGCTAAAGTGTAAACAAACTGATAAATAGCACATTTTCTATGCCAAGGGCCCATAACTCTTGAAGTTCTGGTCCGATTTCACCCATAGTCGAACTTGTCCAAGATCTCAAGGTCATACACATTCGTTGGAAATATGATTAGGAGCGGTGAGTAAATGAAGGCACTAGAGTATAAACCACCTAAAATATAGCAAATTTTCTAAGTCAAGGGCACATTACTCTTGAAGTCCTAGTCTGATTTCGCCCATAATCGAACTCAGCCAAAACATTGTGACCATATACTTTGTGACCAAGTTTGATTACGATTGGTTAGGAGCTGTGGCTGCTAGAGTGTAAGCAAACTAATTGTGTATGGACGCCGGACTCAACCTAAAAGCTCACCTGATCAATCAGGTGAGCTAAAAAGTCTAGGGTTGGTGAAGTAAAATTAGGGTTAGACGGATAACGTGAAACTAACACCCTTCTTAACATCTGATAACAGGTGAACACAAGAAAGGTCATATGATTATAATTATATAAATTAGAAGTTTTAAGTATACTTTAATCTATTTGGATATAAATAAAATAGTTGAACAAATTAGTAGCAGAATATCGTCTTATTATTGTGACAAGTTAGTCGCTCCCTATAAAAATGAATAACAAGAAACAATTGAATCATACTCAAGGTCTGACATGACTTAACTTATCCAATTGTATGCTCGTAACCAACTCTGAACAGGTTGAAATTGCAGTACTATCCGGTAGTTAAAATTCTTAGCTGGACTTCAGCAAGACGAGTAGCCCCCAAAAACCTGTTGATCCCTGTATACTACACTTAACAAGTGTAATATATTTAACAAGTTTCTGTCATACAAAACTTCACTGAAGTAATACAATTATCATAAAATAAGATTCTCAAGTGAACCCCCCCCCCCCCAACAAAACAGATGCATCTAACAATGCAACAGTTGTAATTCAGTTAACTAGACTTGTTACTTAATAAATCAGGGTTGCCAGTTAATAAACGTATGTTGTAAAGAACAAATAGGTATTGTAATGCACATTTATCCATTTTTACACTAGCAATGAAGTATACGATTACCTCATGCCTTTTACATGAAACATATTTAAAATGATGTCACACCAATGTGAATAGCACACATCACATATACTGGTGCAGCAAACAGTTTCATCCATTTATGTTTCTTAAATTAAGCAAATGAGTTTGGTAGGTAACTAGGATGGTAAAAGCATAATCTAAATAGCATGTATCATTCCTTCAATCTGAATATATTTGTATGGTGATTAATCTATCACAGTCGTACAGATGTATTTATTACTGGGTATGCCACTAATAACTACGGTACATATTGTCCACAACAGATTCACTTATACAAAGATATGGTATTTTCTGTCATATACTGACACAATACTCTCATGTACTGAGCCACCAAGATGATGAAATTTATTGGGATAATATTCAAAGTGCGAGTCCATAAATCACTTCAGTATTAAGCAGCACTCGTATTGCACAATGTAATGTTCATTAGTTCATACATCAGCCTTTGATCACAGCAATAGGTCTCAACTTTACAGCCTTCTTGCTGATACCGGCTTGATGACCTGCAAGGTATAAAATTAATGTTTACAGAGATGAGAACAGTATTGAGCAAGGAACATATTGTGCTGGTTTCTATACATCAAACAATGAACTGCAAGGTTCTACCAAGAGGTCATGGGCTCAAATCCTGCTAGACCTATAACAAGCATCTTATAGCCCAGTTAAGACTTATGAATGAAATAACGGAAGATGTTCAGTTATGAAACCTTGTTTCTAAATGAACATATAAACACAAACAAGAGGGCCATAATGGCCCTATATCACTCACATGACAATCATAGTTTACTGATGAAAGCATTGTTTTGAACCTATGTCATGCACAGACACTTGTTGAGAAAAAAATACCCCACCCACAACGGTCTGTTGATGTCATGAGGTCTGTTGATGTCAAGATTTTCCTCTGATTTGACCAAGTGATCTAGTTTTTGACCCCAGATGACCCATATTCGAACTTGACTTACATATCATTAAGACATTATTAAGGTAAAAAAGAAAACATAACTCAAATAAAGTTGCTACGCGTTTCCTTATGTACTTCCTCAGTCAACTAGTATAATTATTGGAATGATGGTAAACATATGTGTGACGTCATGATGTCATAACATATGACATCACAATGTCAAAAAGTGACGTTACATTTGGCGCACTTTTAAATTTATAATAAGACATGGGTGAAATCGGACATTAAGACAAACATTCTGACAATATCTGGTGAAAATCCAATCAAATTTTGACATCTGCAATGTTATAAAGATTTTCCTAAGATTGACCTAGTTTTTGACCCCAGATAACCCATATTCAATCATGTCCTACATATCACCAAGACAAACGTTCTGATAAGGTTTGGTGAACATCCAATCAAAACAGTGACTTCTAGAGCTATCACAAGGTTTCCCTTCAATTTGCCCTGGTGATCTAGTTTTTTACCCCAACTATCCATTATCGAACTTGTTCGAGATTTTGTCAATACCGGTATTACATTCTGACCCAGTTTTATGGAAATTTGACTAAAACTGTGGCCCCTAGTGTGTCCACAAGTAAAGTTGACACCGCCCGACGCACAACACTGGACAAAGACTGATAAAAAATGATAATGCAACTTTAACATAAGTTCAAATATACATTGTTACAACATGATAAACTAGAGCTTTGTCACAGAGGTGACTAATACCCCCACCACCACTTTGACACTAAGAATGTGATAGTACACTATATGGCTAAGTTCAAGGGTACATAACTCTGCAATGTGAGGATCAATGGGCATGAAAATTGCGTCTTGCACATAAACACTTCATGGTGATGACATATTTCAAATTTCATTGCAATTGCTTAAGGAATGCGGAAGTAGTTTGCTCCACGAACTTGTGAAATAGTATGCGGACGGACCGACGAACGACTGACCAACAAGACTGACTCCAATATACCCCCTTTCAAATTTCGTCTGCAAACTAACAATAACATGACATATAAGAATAATACAGAGTGATTAGAAAATACATACAAGTATCAACAACATCAGTAACATTCTTGTAGGATTCTGGTGCCTGAAATACATAAAAGACATGTCCTGTGAGTTAGTTCACATGTTAGGAATATCATCAACTAACAACTCCCTATGCAACTTTGCCACTTTGTATGCTATGATAAAATAGAATAAATTGACTGAAAAAAAAAATATTTTCACGTTATATAGTGCAATTTTATTAAACTGTCAAAGCAGATTAATTACACAGTTGCTGAATGTTATTTTTTTTAGCTTTGTACTACAGTCGACTGTTTTTGTTTATTGTACAGTTAGGGAATGTTCCATTCCACATGTTTATATAAAATATTATGTACCGCATTGATCAAACATGTACATTTGACCACCAGCATAAAGAATATTATCGTAAAACTTCTGAAAATATTCATCACAGAAGCTAAAAATAAATGTACAAGCATTGACCCTGAAATTATGCAGCTTTGACAGTTTGATATAAACACACAATACTTCCGAAGAAATTACTTATTAGTTAAATAACTTCAAATCAAAATTGCCAGGAAGACATTAAACAGCTATATTTCTTATAGTCACTCAATTCATACTTAAATAATTCACAAAGGAGATTCATAACTACAACAAGAGGACCATAATAGCCCTATATTTCTCACCAAACAAGAGGGCCATAATGACCCTATATTGCTCACCTAGGTCACTCACCTGAGAACAAAGACACTATAATTAATGACCATACAATATAGTTTTCATCTCGTATAAACCGTTTTTACATAGATTTTGATCAACTCTAATTTTCTTGAATACTGGATGCAGGGAAATGTACATTCTGTGTAAATACGATTGTGATAATATGTTCAGGATTGGTGAAGAATTGAAGGCGCTAGAGTGTAAACAAGCTGACATATAGCAAATTTTCTATTCCAAGGGCTCGTAACTCTTGAAATTGTGGTCCAATTTCACATTATCTTGTCCAAGATCTTTTGGTCATACACATTAACTGAAAGTATGATTAGGATTGGTGAATAAATGAAGGCATTAGAGTGTAAACAAGACAAATATAGCAAATTTTCTAAGTCAAGGGCACATAACTCTTGAAGTCCTTGTCCGATTTTGCCCAAAGTCGAACTTAGCCGAGACATTGTGGCCATATACATTGTGACCAAGTTTAATTACGATTGGTAAGGAGCTGTGGATGCTAGAGTGTAAACAAACTAATTGTGGCTGGACGCCAGACATTCATCGATCCTAAACAATCAGGTGAGCTAAAAAAAAGACCCTTTGAGACAAACATTTTTCTTTTTTTTCCTTTATATGATCAAGTGATCCTGGTGTAGCAGTCTATTTTTTCCCCCGGCCAGTTTTTCCCCGGGGAAAAATTGGCCTAGGCCTTTTTTTCCCCGGGAAAGATTGGCCTAGGCCTTTTTTTCCCCCGGGGAAAGATTGGCCTAGGCCATTTCTTCCCCCCCTGGGCAACTTTTTCCCCCCTAATAATAACTTTATTGCATTATGATTCTAGGCCATTTCTTCCCCCCATTGGCCACTTTTCCCCCCCCTAATATGAACATAAAGACATAAGTATAAACCCAAAAATATGAACATAAAGACATAAGTATAAACTCATAAATATGAACCTTCAGAAGTAAGTATAAACTCAGAAGTATGGACTATAGAAGTGAATATAAACTCAGAAATATGAACTTACAGAAGTAAGTATAAGCTCATAAATATGAACATTCAGAAGTAAGTATAAACTCAGAAGTATGAACTTAGAGACGTAAGTATCAACTTAGAAAGTATAAACTCATAAAAATGAGCATACAGAAGTAAATACATACACAGAAAAATGAACATAAGGAAGTAAATATAAACTCAGAAATTTGTACATACTTAAGTAAATACATACTCAGAAATTTGAACATACAGAAGTAAATATAAACTCAAAAATAGGAACATACAAAAGTAAATATAAACTCAGAAATATAAACAAACAGACGTTAAGCGAAAGATGTAGATATACAAATGAAAAAATC
The DNA here is from genome assembly GCA_964023205.1 of Lutraria lutraria. Taxonomy (NCBI): domain Eukaryota; kingdom Metazoa; phylum Mollusca; class Bivalvia; order Venerida; family Mactridae; genus Lutraria; species Lutraria lutraria. The sequence continues at coordinate 26,615,318 of OZ026844.1, read as the reverse complement.
AGGGGGGAAAAAGTGGCCTAGAGGGGGAAGAAATGGCCTAGGCCACTTTTTCCCCAGGGGAAAAAAAGGCCTAGGCCAATTTTTCCCCGGGGAAAAAGTGGCCAGGGGGGAAAGAATGGCCTGTTACACCGGGGCAGGGCCAATTTTACCCCAGAGCCATAATACATACAAATTTGGCACTCTGAAATCCACTAGATAAAGCTACATCTGAAATATCTAAGCTCTAGGCATTATAGTTCCTGACGAAGAGGATTTTTTAAAACTTTCCTATACAAGCCCAGGCAAAATCAAGTAAACCCTGGGGTGGATCCAATTTTGACCCTGGGTCAAAACTTGAAGAATCTTGGTAGTGGTCCACTAGACAATGGCACACACCGAATACCCAAGCTCTAGGCCCTGTGATTTCGGACAACTTTGGGAGAGCTTCATGCAAGGAACATCCCTGTAATGTTTTGTTGAAATTGGCCAACTGCTTAAGAAGGAGATGTTGTTTAAAGCAATGGTTGACGCACTGGCGGTCAGAGGCACTGACGTACACAGGGACAACATGCGATCACAATAGCTCACCTTGAGCACTTTGTGGCTCTGGTGAGCTAAAAACAAACATTACACACCTCCTCCATTACAAGTTTTGGAGATGCTACACGAATACTTATTCCTTTCTCTTCCAAAGCATTGAGTACTTCGGTATAATCCAAATTACGTCTAGATTTAGCTCTGGATAAAGCTCGACCCTGCAAGTATGAAACAACAAGCTTACTAATATAATTTTTATACATTATTCATTTATCAATGTACAGATACAAAACTACTCTTATCATAGAAGAAATAATTGCTCAAATAATTTAATAATATATATCATACCAAATTCATTTCACCAAGCACTTGTAAATAAATACTGAATGCAAGGTTTGGAGCAACAAAGGTAATATTGATTGCTGATCAGAAAGGAGGAAATTTTGTCGCAACACTAAATACGACCTGAAAGAGTTCTCAGAACAGAATAATTGGACAGAAAGGGGCGTTCCTAGGATCAAATTGAGAGCATGCACATGTTAAGCCAAAGCCTTTCCACAAGATTAGGGGGTTTTGAAAGAATCCCTTTAAATATTTTAAAAGGTAGACAGAACTTGGTGGCCTCTGGTTGGGTTTTATGTTTTATGCCATATTAGCTTTTTAACTTTCAATTTTTATATACATGCACATGTACACTTTTTGGTGAAAAATAGATTTTCTAAAATGATATAATATATATATTTCACAAAATTAAACAAGAGGGCCATGATGGCCCTATATCACTCACCTGAGCATTGTAACACTAAGGGATAATTTAAACAAGGTAAGGTTATTTGACATGGTAAAGAATTATCTACCAAAACTCTTAAGTAGGTGTTGAAATCAACTGACCCCCGGGGCTGGGCCAATATTGACCATGGGGCCATGATTTGAACAATTCTACATCCAAAATATCTAAGCCCTAGGCCTCATGGTTTTGGCCAAGAAGATTTTTGTAAAATTTTCCTATATGGGCCTATATAAAACTAGTTACCTCCCCCCCCCCCAACCATAATTAGAACAAACTTAGTAGAGGTCTGCTAGACAATGCTACATACCAAATATCTTAGCTCTAGGCATTGTGGTTTTGAACAAGAAGATTTTTTAAATTTTCCTATATAAAATAAGAGTAAACCCTGGGGTGGGGCCAATTTTGACCCCGGGGCTATAATTTGAACAAACTTGGTAGAGGACCACTAGACAATGCCATATACAATATATTGAAGCTCTAGGCCTTGTAGTTTTGGACAAGAAGATTTTTTTAATTTTCCTATATAAGTCTATATAAATCAAGTGACCCCCAGGGAAGAGCCAATTTTGACCCCAGGGCAAACTTGGTAGAGGTCCACTAGGCAATGCTACACACTAAATATTAAAGCTCGAGATCCTCTGGTTTCAGAGATTTTTTTAATTTTTCTATATAATAAGTCTATATGAATCAAGTGACCCCTGGGGCGAGGCCAATTTTGACCTTAGTGCAATAATTTGAACAAACTTGGTAGCGGTCCATTAGACAATGCTACATACCAAATAGCTAAGCTCTAGGCAGTGGTTTCAGAGAAGATTTTTGAAGATTTAAAAAAAATCCTTCTGCATGGAATGGAATTCTTTGAACAACTTTGGTAGAGCTTCAAGCAAGGAACACACCAGTGAAGTTTTGTTGAAATTGACCCAGTGGTTTAGGAGGAGATGTTGTTTAAAGAAATTGTTGACGACTGATGATGACGGACATAGCTTGATCCTAAAAGCTCACCTTGGCACTCTGTGCCAGGTGAGCTAAAAACAGGAAGTATAAAAAGGTCATACAGCGCCGTGACATGTTGTCCCAAATGTTTCAGTCATTCCTTGTTCTGTACCAGTAAGAACATAACTACATGTCCCCATAGTTCCACCAATAAGTACTGGCTGACCAGTCAACTGAAAACAACCAGAATACATGCTAGATAAAATCTACTTTCTAACACAAATGGCTTTTCGAGATTAAAAAGAAGAATTTATCTTAAATTTAAGCTATGGAAAATTACATCCTGTATATGGCACATTCTTCATTAAAAAGAATTTCGTTACCTGTCTTATCTCTGGATGCTGGCATAACACTACACGCAAGAGAACTAGCAAATTTGTTGAGTTGACATTCCCCACCAAGTATTTTTGTCAGTTGATTAAAGCAGATTAACCATGAAGGAAGCATATAGTATTACATGTATTGATTTCCAGAATTTGAAATTCGCTAACTTTTCGACACGCGGAAATATCAACATATACAGTAATAGACAAATGTTGAAATTGATTGAGTACATGATGGCTTTAGTACGTTCGAATTTACGAAGTGAATTCAACTTCTAAAAATAACAAAGGGCCATAACTCATTAAAATTGACTTGGAAGAAACCTATTTATCACTTCTAAGAAGTTTCACTGAATTCCTGCATGTAGTTGCTGAGAAATAGTTTGGACAAATTTTACCTATTGTATAAAACAAAGGGCCATAACTCAGTGAAAATTAATCCAAACAAAACCTGGTTATTGCATGCACTACTGATCACTTCTGTGAAGTTTCATTGAATTCCTGTTAGTATTTAATCAAAATAGTCCAGACAAATTTGCCTAATGTATATACTGTATAAAAAAACAAAGGGCTATAACTCAGTGAAAATTAATCCAAATGAAAAATGGTATAAGCATGCACACCTACGCTTACTATTCATCACTTCTGTGAAGTTTCATTGAATTCCTGTAAGTAGTTAATTAGAAATACAGTAAAACCCCGACAATCCAAACTCGGATTATCCGAATACCTGGTCTCATCCGAAATAAAATTTCGGTCCCGAATTTCCCTCTATATAATTCAATGTAAATAAACCTCGATTAAACAAATCATCTAATCCGAATACCATGGCTTATCCGAAGTGATAAATAGGTCCCCACAATCATCCGAACGCGTATTTTCACAAATGATCAAACCACTGTGAACAAAGGATTGTTGGTTTGGATCATTGTTTGCAGTAATGGGAACAAAATTAGCCTATTATGATACAGACTTGGTTAGATCATTCACCTTTTCTCTTTCGCTTCATTTTTAAATTGCATCATAATTTCACTTTAATAAGCAACTAACATTAAAAATGTTTCGAAGTTTGATAAATTGTCAAACAATACACATAACCAATATTAATCACCGGCACTCAATTTCAAAATCATTCCATTTTCGGAAAATGAATACAAACACGATAAGCTAAGATATGTTAGGACGACAACGATTTGTGTGACGCTCGTAAGTGTTTGTGGCTGTAGCAATAAAATGAAACTTCGTGTTGGATTTCTATTTTATTTCTGTTCGTAATTCATTTAGACAGTGCGCTTATTCTATATCCCTTGTATATTTCATATCATGATTTCATTTTATCAATGGATTAATGTGCTTTAAAACATGACATATGTTACCATTTGGGTATTCATTTGTATTTGTAGTTTCACTTTGGGATCCTCATGACTTTGACGAATTAATAATGGTACAAACTACTCATACATTTGTTTTTACGTTAAACATACACATGTTTATCTTAAAATGCATTTTTTGGTAAATAAAATATGATTTGTAACACATTAATTTTGTTGTTATTACATCTATACGTGTAAGCCATATATATGGGAGTGATCTCCCATTATTTTCATACGACTGTCTAGATTTCCCTTAACCTGGATTATCCGAAACCCCGGATTATCCGAAGTAATTTTTGGTCCCGACGACTTCGGATAATCAGGGTTTTACTGTAGTCAGGACAAAATTTGCCAATTGTATATACTGTTTGTACAAGAAACACCAGTGCCACGAAACCAGGTTTTCCAAGGCTTTAATACCACAGTACTCTAGAATTCTTCGCTAAGGCTTTGTCAGTGGTTCAGTTTCCAGTGCTACTAATAAGTTAACATAGACCTTTAACCTACTGGCAAAGAATCCAATCCCAAGCTTGGTTTCTATGTAAGCTACCTCCACACAAAATTTCAGCCCAATGTCTAAATCCTTAATTAAGTTATTCACCAGAAACTGATTTTCTATTTTTAGAAACAGTGACCATGACCAAACTGACCCGAATACAATTCCAAGCTAAGTTTTCATGCTAGGTTGTTAAATACCCAGTTGAGTCAAGATCATAAATAATTGACCAGAAACTGATTTTCTATTTTTAGTGAAAGCGACCTTGACCCTACTGGCCCTTGATTCTATACAAAAGCATGGACTGGATGTAACTTACCAACACACAAAATTTCATCACAATATCTTAATCCTTACTAAAGTTATTGACCAGAAACTGATTTTCTACTTTTAGTAACAGTGACCTTGACCCCACAGACCCCAAATACAATCCCATGCCAGGTTTTCATTCAAGGATTCTAAATACCAAGTTTGGTCCATCCAAACTAAAGTTGTTGACCGGACTGCTGTTTGACGTTTTCACTAAGTGATAACCTGGTTAAAATGTTGCTGAGAAATTGTCTTGACTAATTGTGTCTACAGATGCACGGACCGACTGACTGACCGTCAAGTGTGAATCCAATATAGAATAATTAATAGAATGATTGATTGTTAGAATTGCCAATGAACATTCAATGAATTGTGTACCTGGTAATCAACAGGTATAAGTGGGTGATGAGGTGGGAAAGCTCGTGTTGATCCTTTTCTGTGTACGAGTAAAGTTTTCTGTTTGCCATCAATGAAATGTTCTTCCATCTTAGCAATGTTATGTGATACATCGTATATAACATGCATATCTAAATCATCAGGTGTGGAGTTAAACATTTTAGCAAACGCCTGAAAATAAATTAAAACAATATAATGTGACTGATAATGCAGTGCCCTTTTTCTGGGATAACACGAAGTTATCATCATTAAAAACTTTTTTCAGCATTATCTTTTTTCATGGTGACTTCATAGTTTCCCAATTATATCATTCAAAAACTATTTAAGGACATATCTGACAGTTTCCACAATTTTACACATAGTCATACATGTATAGGCAAAATAAAAACATATGGAGAGAATTTTTTAAACTTTGCATGATCATAGCATATGATAATAGAAACAATTTCAGCGAAACAAAAATGAGGGTCGCAGTGTACATTTTTGAGTTATCTGCCCTTGAATGTACCGTAGCGAATGCCAATTTTCTTAAAACTTGGCCTAATTTTGAAGAATTTTCAGTCTCTTAACTTCATCTGAAAAAAAGCTAATAAAGATATTTAATGGAACTGCATGGAATAAAGAACAAAATGAATAATATAAACTAAAAGAAAAAATATAGTATTTAGGGTTTAGATATGAGTGATCTGCCATTGAAATGACCTAAAATAAGCCACTTTCAAGGGCAGATAACTCAGAAGGGGGTTGCATGAGTGCCCAACCCCCATTTTTCTGCTTGAAATGTTTCTATTATCATATGCTATGATCATACAAAGGTAAAAAAAATCTCTGTACATGTTGTCATTTTGCTTAATAGTAAAATTCTAAGATGTGCAATAGAAACTATCAGATATGTCTTTAAGTCAGAAAATAAAAGAGCACTATGCTACAGGTTGATATATTTGATACAATTATTATACATAAAAACATATATTAAAGAACTCACTTGTCTGGCTAGGAATGTCATACTTGATCTATTCACCCAAGCATAATTGGCAGCAGAGGCCATACCCTTCAAGTAATCCTGACCTTCAACGGAGTGGATTTTGGCACAAGCTAGCTGTCTGTCATTTGTATTAATTTGATCTCTTTTCATTACTTTTTCCATCACAACCAAGGAATCTAATAAATGGAATAAGTGAAAGAAATGACTAAATAGACATGTTGAAGCATACAGTAAAACCTGAATATAAAGGCCACACTTGGTAAGGCAAACTGTGGCCTTTACAGCCTTTATTGACAGGTGGCCTTTATTTGGAGGTAATTTTAATTTAGTAATCAATGATGGTTTTTAAAAGAATGGCCCTTATTCACAGTATGGCCTTTATTCAGGGGTATCAGAGGTTTGACTGTATATATGATTTAGAGCTTATAACTTGACTGACAATACAGTGAAACCTCCATGAATGGCCACCTCTGAACAATGGGCATTTCTCAACAACAGCCACTTAGAATTCCCCGTGCATTTTTAACATAAATTATTATTATTATACCATATTTATATAGCCCTTTTTTCATGTAATTACACGTTCAAAAGTGCTGTACAATCATGATTAAAACAAGGTTAAACAATATGTAATGAATACAAACATGTTAGTCAAAATGATATGGATAAATATACACAACTATGGACAAATTTATAAGTCGACAAATCCACCATCAATTTATGCAAACAAGTAAGGTACACAATAATTCTAAAATGTTTCAAGTCCAGTTGGCTTCGCAAGCTGTAAATGAACCTCTCACCACCGGTCACCTCCCAACTCTGGCCAATAGCCAACAGATTTGTTCTCAATGACCATTATATGCCTCTAACGGCCAGTCATACAGTTTACCACTGTACATTATGTCAAATTGGACCTTAAGATTTTACCATAAAAAACAAGAGGGCCATGATGGCCCTATATCGCTCACCTGAGCATTGTAACACAAAGGGATAATTTGATCAAGGAAAGAATATTTGACATGGTAAAGAATTATCTACCAAAACTCTGAAGTAGGTGTTGAAATCATCTGACCCCCGGGGATTGGACAATATTGACCACGGGCCATTATTTGAAAATACTTGGTAGAGGTCCACAAGACAATGCAACATACAAAATATAAAAGCTATAGGGCCTGTAGTTTTTAGACAAGAAGATAATTTTTAATTTTCCTATATAAGTCTATATAAATCAAGTGACCCCTGGGGCGGGGCCAATTTTGACCCTAGGGCAATAATTTGAACTATCTTGGTAGAGGTCCACTAGGCAATGCTACACACCAAATATCTAAGCTCTAGGACTAGTGATTTCTGAGAAGATTTTTAAAATTTGCCTATATAAGTCTATATAAAATCAAGTGACCCCAAGGGCAGGATCAATTTTGACCCTAGGGCAATATTTTGAACAATCTTGGTAGAGGTCCACTAGGCAATGCTACACACCAAATATCACAGCTGTAGGTCCTCTGGTTTTTTGAGAAGAAGATTTTTTAAGATTTTTTTAAAATCCTTCCGGTTGCTATGGCAACCAGAGTTCTTCACGGAATGGAATTCTTTGAACAACTTTGGTAGAGCTTCAAGCAAGGAACACACCTGTGAAGTTTTATTGAAATTGACCCAGTTGTTTAAGAGGAGATGTTATTTAAAGAAATTGTTGACGACGGACGATGGACATAGCTCGATCCTAAAAGCTCACCTTGGCACTCTGTGCCAGATGAGCTAAAACAGAAGAAACTGTTAGGATATATACTATTAGAAATAAGTGGGCACCTATTCTTAACTTTTTTTACAAATTTTCTCTGAATGCTCTTATACCTGTAGCAACTTGATGACCTAGTCCTCTGCTACCACAATGGATCATAACACAGACTTGTCCTTTGAACTCTATACCCATCTTCTTGGCAGCAAATTCATCAAATATTGTATCTACAACTTGGATTTCAGCATAATGATTTCCTGCACCCAATGTTCCAAGCTGAAAAATAAAACAAAACACCAAATATTAATTTTATTTATTTATTTATCTGTTGTTAACGGCCCAGTTGACAGCATTGGTCCTTACAGGGAACCCTTACAGAGAAGATACAAGAGGACCAGGCATTTGTATCCTCTATTTTCTGGTTCTTAATCATGCCCGACAAAGCATTGAACACACATCACCCTTTTCTAGACACAGAAATTAGCTCAGTAGTTGGGATGGGGACACTGAAAAAGGGTTCCTGAGAAACAAGCAACCTTTCATACAGTCGTCCAGCGCGTTACCACTCGACAATCAGTCATCCCACATATAATCACACAAATAGGTTTTTACATTGAAAAATGATTCACTATGGTCATGTTCCATTATTTAGTAACAATAATACATGTAGTTACAGTAATAACAATAAAATTCTGATTTAGCTTTCTTATTCAATACAAAAATAGATGGGATTTCTTAAATTTCATAATCCTCTTTTTATAAAGTCTGAAGGTTTTATAAGTATATAAAACATGTTTAGCTACATTTCAATTGATTTATTGAAAAAAACGTGCATCTCGTTTCATCAAGTCAAAGAAAACAAACAAAGAGTACAAATAACAAACCTGTGGAAGACCTCTCTTCTTGGCACGTGGACTGACTTTAGACGGGTCAGCTTGTAACATTCTTCCATATTCTTCACAATGTTCTTTATCTTCAGCCCAAATATAACCTAATTGATATTAATTAACCTATTTATAGGTAACAATAACCTAATATAGTAACCTATTTATAGGTATCATTTAATAGCATAATAATAGGTAACAATAACCCTAAACAAGAGGGCCAAGATGGCCCTATATCGCTCACATGACAATCACTGTTCACTCATTAAAACATTGTTTTGAACCGGTGACCTAGTTTTTGACCCCAGACGACCTATGTTCGAATTTGTCTTACATATCATTAAGACAAACAGCCTGACTAGGTTTGGTGAAGATACGATCAAAATTTGACATCTACAGTGTTAATAAGGTTTTCCTAAGATTTGACCTTGTGACCTGGTTTTTGACCCTAGGTGACCCATATTTGAACTTGTCCTTAATATCATTAAGACAAACAATCTGACAAGGTTTGGCCAAGATCCAATCAAAACCATGACATTTAGAGCTTTTACAAGATTTTTACCTAAGATTTGACCTTGTGACCCAGTTTTTGAACCCTGCTGACCCATGTTCATCCTTGACCCACATATCATTGAGGCAAACATTTTGACAAGGTTTGGTGAAGATCCAATTAAAACTGTGACATCTACAGTGTTAACACAGTTTTCCTAAGATTTGACCTGGTCACCTAGTTATTGACCCCAGATGACCCATATTTATACTTGACCGTTATATCATAAAAACAAATGATTTGACAAAGTCTGGTGAAGATCCAATAATAACTGTGAAATCTACAGTGTTTACATGGTTTTTCATAAGATTTGACCTAGCGACCTAGTTTTTGACCCAAGATGACCCATGTTCGAACTCTTCCTAGATATTATGAAGACAAACATTCTGACAAGGTTTCATGATCATCCAATCAAAACAGTGACTTCTAGAGTGTTCACAAGGTTTTCCAGCAATTTGCCCTAGTGACCTAATTTTACTACAGAAATTACCCATTTTCAAACTTGACCTGCATATTATTAAAATAAACATTCTGACAAAGTTTCATGAAGATAAATGCAAAACAGTGATTTCTAAAGTGTTCACAAGGTTTTCCCTTATTTGGCCCTGGTGACCTAGTTTTTTACCGAAAATGGCCCAATATCGAACTCGTCTGAGATTTTGTTGATATTAACATTTTGACCCAGTTTTGCTAAAATTGAGCCAAAAATGTGGCCCCTAGTGTGGTCACAACAAAAAGTTTGACGACGCACGACGCACAACGCATGACGCCGGACGGAGAGTGATCCTAATAGCTCACTTTGTCACTTTGTGACATGTGAGCTAAAAATAGATTACATTAACCTACTTATAGGTAACATTAAGCTAGATATAGGTAACATTAACATAACAATAGATAACATTGAAATAATAATAGATAACATTAACATACTTGTAGGTAACATTAACCTACGTATAGTTAACATTAACCTACTTATAGGTAACATTAAGCTAGATATAGGTAACAATAACATACTTATAGGTAACATTAACCTAAAATAGATAACAATACAGTATATGTCTTTATTTCTGCAGGTGTAAAATTTGGCACTTTTAAGATGTTCATGAATTAGCGGGTTCTATTTTTGGCAGTTCCAGAAGAAAATATGTTTCCTTCATTTATTAAGGGAATTAACTTGAATGTTTTACTACATATATCGTAAATTGTTTCGGCCCTACCTAATAGTAATACAAGAAATATAACTTTCTAATTTACCAAATTTACTATTAGGTAGGGCCGGAACAATAGGGCATAACAAGTATTGCTATATTTTGCAATACAGTCGACCCATATTGCACTATGTATTGCAATACAAACAAGATGTGTTTCAAAAACACTATGCCCCCTCCGGGTGCCCTTTAACTTGAAAATGCACAGGTCCTGTAGAGATTGTCATGATGAACCAAGATATTAAGTTTGATGATTGTAGGCGGTAGCTTTTTTATTTAATAGACAAGGTTAAAGTTTGGTGCAGACAAACATAGGGCCATAAATCTGCTAAAATGATCAAATCACAAAATACTTCACCACTACTATTATGGTCTGGATGTAATATACCGGTATATCACTGCACCACTACTATTAGGGTCTGAATGTATTATACCGGTATATCACTGCACCACTACTATTAGGGTCTGGATGTATTATACCGGTATATCACTGCACCACTACTATTAGGGTCTGGATGTATTTTACCGGTATATCACTGTACCACTACTATTAGGGTCTGGATGTATTATACCGGTATATCACTGCACCACTACTATTAGGGTCTGGATGTATTATACTGGTATATCACTGCACCACTACTATTAGGGTCTGGATGTATTATACCGGTATATCACTGTACCACTACTATTAGGGTCTGGATGTATTATACCGGTATATCACTGCACCACTACTATTAGGGTCTGGATGTATTTTACCGGTATATCACTGTACCACTACTATTAGGGTCTGGATGTATTATACCGGTATATCACAGTACCACTACTATTAGGGTCTGGATGTATTTTACCAGTATATCACTGTACCACTACTATTAGGGTCTGGATGTATTATAACGGTATATCACTGTACCACTACTATTAGGGTCTGGATATATTATACCGGTATATCACTGTACCACTACTATTAGGGTCTGGATGTATCAGGGTCTGGATGTATTATACCGGTATATCACTGCACCACTACTATTAGGGTCTGGATGTATTTTACCGGTATATCACTGTACCACTACTATTAGGGTCTGGATGTATTATACCGGTATATCACTGCACCACTACTATTAGGGTCTGGATGTATTTTACCGGTATATCACTGTACCACTACTATTAGGGTCTGGATGTATTATACCGGTATATCACTGCACCACTTCTATTAGGGTCTGGATGTATTTTACGGGTATATCACTGGACCACTACTATTAGGGTCTGGATGTATTTTACCGGTATATCACTGTACCACTACTATTAGGGTCTGGATGTATTATACCGGTATATCACTGCACCACTACTATTAGGGTCTGGATGTATTATACCGGTATATCACTGCACCACTACTATTAGGGTCTGGATGTATTTTACCGGTATATCACTGCACCACTACTATTAGGGTCTGGATGTATTATACCGGTATATCACTGCACCACTACTATTAGGGTCTGGATGTATTTTACCGGTATATCACTGTACCACTACTATTAGGGTCTGGATGTATTATACCGGTATATCACTGTACCACTACTATTAGGGTCTGGATGTATTATACCGGTATATCACTGCACCACTACTATTAGGGTCTGGATGTATTTTACCATTATATCACTGTACCACTACTATTAGGGTCTGGATGTATTATACCGGTATATCACTGTACCACTACTATTAGGGTCTGGATGTATTTTACCGGTATATCACTGTACCACTACTATTAGGGTCTGGATGTATTATACCGGTATATCACTGTACCACTACTATTAGGGTCTGGATGTATTTTACGGGTATATCACTGGACCACTACTATTAGGGTCTGGATGTATTTTACCGGTATATCACTGTACCACTACTATTAGGGTCTGGATGTATTATACCGGTATATCACTGCACCACTACTATTAGGGTCTGGATGTATTATACCGGTATATCACTGCACCACTACTATTAGGGTCTGGATGTATTTTACCGGTATATCACTGCACCACTACTATTAGGGTCTGGATGTATTATACCGGTATATCACTGCACCACTACTATTAGGGTCTGGATGTATTTTACCGGTATATCACTGTACCACTACTATTAGGGTCTGGATGTATTATACCGGTATATCACTGTACCACTACTATTAGGGTCTGGATGTATTATACCGGTATATCACTGCACCACTACTATTAGGGTCTGGATGTATTTTACCGGTATATCACTGTACCACTACTATTAGGGTCTGGATGTATTATACCGGTATATCACTGTACCACTACTATTAGGGTCTGGATGTATTTTACCGGTATATCACTGTACCACTACTATTAGGGTCTGGATGTATTATACCGGTATATCACTGTACCACTACTATTAGGGTCTGGATGTATTTTACCGGTATATCACTGTACCACTACTATTAGGGTCTGGATGTATTTTACCGGTATATCACTGTACCACTACTATTAGGGTCTGGATGTATTAGGGTCTGGATGTATTATCACTAAAATAATATGGTACCTTCACGTAATGACCAGTCCATTCCCATTTCTAAAGCCTCTTCTAGATCTCTGAAATAAAATACATAATAAAATCATCAAACAATATCGTTTTTTCTTCTTTTGCGTCTTTATTGATAAAAATTGACATCCTTGTTCTTTATCAATTATTTCTGTGTTAGACACTGGTATGATTTAATATCAAACAAAACTGCTGATATTACAAGAACGTGTTGACATTTGATGCTCAATTGCTCAAAGTGTGAAATGAAGTGTTGATGAATATAAACAAATATCGCATTTCGTGTAATACGTTGTGTCACAGAAACTTGTGACAATTCATATTTATAAGCACTTCGTACAATTAACATACGGTTAATCGATTAATCGTTCGTATGAACAAACGATTAGTAAAATCTTTACGAATTGACATCCTTAATTCTAATGAGTACTAACTCAGCTTTTCCACAAGGAGCCGGCAACTACTTCATATACAGAAGAAAATCCTTATTCTTGTCAAATTTTAACATCAACAAGAGAAAGAATTACAGAATTTTACTCACTTAGCATTCATTGGAATAATTCCCTTAGATCCAACACCCACTGGTATATGATTAAACAAACACTGCGCCAACTGTTCCTTTAATGGTAGTACATCTTGTTCAGACAAATTTGTACGTAACAATCTTACACCACAGTTGATATCAAATCCTACACCGCCAGGGGAGACAACTGAATCAGGATTTGAAAGATCAAAGGCTGCCATGTTGCCTGCAAAAAATAAATACAAGGTTAACCCTTAACCTGCTGAATTTCCTGAATGAACTTCTCTAACTTACATTTTGAAACAGTCCATTATCAACTTAAAGGATATCAATATGAAAATTTAGTAATAAGTCACAGTGCAGTAAAGAGGCTGGTCAGTCTGCATGGTGTGTAGACTAGTCTGGCACTATCCTAGTGGCAATAGCTTAGCAGTTTCAGTTCCAGAATTATAAGAGATAATGTAACTAGAACATTAACCTAAGTAAAATAACATGAACCATAATAATTTTAATGTCATTTCTGTGACTTTATTTTTATATTTCTATACATCTCAAGATCAGGTTGGCCTAACAAAAAAATAATAATAAATCAATTTGATAAAATGGTCTTAATAGTTCCCACATCTACAATATTTACCTCCCTTGGCAGCCATCTTAGTTGGCAAATTCAACAAGCATTTATAGAAGATATGTATATTTTTGTTTTGATAATTCTAAATACAGGACATTTATATGTGACAACTACATTTTCTTAAATCTGATGTGCTTATGGTCTTAACAACTTAATTATTAAGTTATCTTTTATAAATTGAGTTGTCTAATAACCAATTTTCTTATTTTTTCTATTAAGCATATAAGAAATTTGCCAACTAAGATGGCTGCCAAGGGAGGTAAATATTGTAGATATGGGAACTATGTGAGTGAGACTTTATTGTTTACTTCAGCAGACAGTAACTGCAAAAATAATACATTCTTCATACCTATAGCAAACCCATAACCACTGTGTACATCAGGAAGACCAATTGATTTCTGAAAACAAAACATGAAAAAATTACATCAAGATTAGTAAACTTTATTCCGGCTTATTCTATGTTATTTCATTTTCAGGTTTCCCAGGTACTGGGGGTAGACAACAGGTGGCTAGAGTGTCTAATACTCGATCTCCATGTGTCTCTGTTGTGTGGGGCCCACACCTGCTAATTGCTAACCTGGTGCAATAGGTGTCTGCCTGAGGGGTATTAGAAGCTTAAGGATTAAGTACATACAAAGGAGCTGTTGTATTGATGATTTGCATGAATGCAAAAAATAAGTGTTTTTGCTCCAATAGATTTGAAGGTGGGTATAAAACAGTGAAGTAGTCAAAGTATCAAAATAGAATAAAAAAAAAGAACATTTAAAGAAAAAAAAGAAGATATAATTATGAATACAACTATAAAGACTTTAAAATTGCTGTCAGGTATATTATATCTACACATAAAATAGTACCATCTGAAAAATGTATGCTATTAAAAAAGAAATATAGGAAAATTAGCATTCAGTATAGAATCTTCTTAGATCACTATAATTATATTTGATACCTACATTATGTATTGTCGTTAAAAATTTTAAAAAAAATAGACACACATACAAACTTTCTCTAAAAAATAGATTATATATTATGTTAGATTTTAACAAATTTATTTTTATAAAAAAGGCTATTAAACAAAGATAGTTTATTGTTAAAGATAGAGAAAGCTCGCCCATATGGGAATTCCCAGTGGCAAGGGTAAATAAACTCAATATAGTGAGTGTCAAAATTGATTTCATGAGAGTTTCAGTAAAATCATGTCACTCTTGTACTTTTATATTGTTTTGTATGCATAGGTCAGCTTGTAACAATGGTATCAAGAGTTAGAGAACATTTTATTTTTCCTGATAAATTTGAACCAGGACCAGTGAAAGCCCAGTGTAAACACTGTTATTCATGCATTTCTGGAAGTTCTGTTTAACTGTGTCTTAATATGCTCATCTTATCGTCAAGTGTTCTATGTTTTATTGAAATTATAAAAAGTCACATAAAATCAATAAGAAAGGCATCCAAGAAGGTACCTAAATTGTAGTGTTTTAGATAAACACTGGTGAATACCACTGAAAAGTCTTAAAGCCAAAATATACGAAAATGTTTAAAATAATCGATTAATAATTGATTACTTTGGTTGTGATTACCAATTATTAATCAATTACTGAACAGAAACCATTAATCATTAATTTAATCGATTACTGAAAAGGGAGTAATAATCATTAATTTAATCGATTACTTTTTCAAGTAATTGACCCCATGTCTGGTGTGGGCTAATGTTATTAAGGCTGCACGTAATTAAGTCAGCCTCGATACAGTCGGACCAAGACTTTCTTGGTCGTCCACGCAATGTATGACATATATGTGTTTACACAGTGAATATCTTTAAAAGAAGTAAAAGAGTGAAAGTTTCGAACTATCAAGGAAATATTTTCTGAGGAGATACTTAGATACATGTAAATCGCTGAAATAACAATCATTTTTCTAGAAGACAGTACAATGTATCAATATCTATGTAGTATTCAAGAGTTAACAAGAAATGCGGCAATGCCATGAAACCAGGTTTTCCAAGGCTTTGATACCACAATACTCTAGAATTCTGCGCTAATGCATCATCAGTAGATCACTTTCCAGTGTGGCTAAAAAGTTAACAGTGACCTTTACCCTATTGGCATAGAATGCAATCCCAAGCTTGGTTTCCATGTAAGCTACCTACACACAAAATTTCATTGCAATATCTTAATCCTTAATTAAGTTATTCACCGGAAACTGATTTTCTATTTTTAGTAACAGTGACCTTGACCAAACTGACCTCAAATACAATTCCAAGCTAAGTTTTCATGCAAGGCTGCTAAATAGCCAGTTTAGTCAAGATTAGTCATTCCAAAATTAAGTAATTGACGGGAAACTGATTTACAATTTTTAATGAAAGCGACTTTGTCCTTGACCTGACTGACCCCAAATACAATTCCAAGCTAGGCTTTGATGCAAGGATGCTAAATACCCAGTTTAGTCAAAATTGGTCGTTCCAAACTCAAGTTATTGACCGGACACTGATTTTCTATTTTTAGTAACAGTGACCTTGAACTTGACCCAACAGATCCCAAATACAATCCCAAGGTAGGTTTAATCACGATTCGTTAAGAGCTGGGGATGCTAGAGTGTAAACAAACTAATTGTGGACGGACAACGGATGCCGGACATTCAACGATGAATCAGGTGAGCTAATAAAAAGCAAGGTGTAATTCTTACCCCAACAATTCCTGGTAGTGCAGCTACGTTACCAATCTGCTTCATCCCTGGTAAGAAACCACCATAGCCACCTGTTCTACATGAGTTTTTTAATTCATCAAACATAAGTCTCTCTAACTGTTCATTAACATAAAACAAACCTTCAACCTGCAACAATGAATCATTCATGGTTAAATTTCAAATAGGTAATAACTGATGTATTCAGATAGAACTAAACATGGTTATGTAGAGAATGGTAAATAAGTATTATAAGTCTTCTGTTACGTGTAAACCAAATTTATTACTTTTATTGAGTAATCTTTTCAACAAACTACTGTATACTGTCTAAAAACTGAGCTGCTATAAACAATAGAAGTAAACGGCATGAATGACAAGGAACTAAACCATTACTGGACCAGAGGATTGATAAAATTGAAACCAGACCAGACAAAATATTACTGGTCCACATTATGTATTGACATAAACCTTCACAACATATCCCAAGACATTTTACTGGGCATGGAGGCAAATAGATTCTCTATATTTTACATACTATACTCCAGTGTTTTATTCACTGACTTTTCATTATTTGGTGTATTTTTTTCTTTGGATTGACAAAAAGTAGCCGGCCCTAGTTCCTATATCGATATATTGCCAACCACCGGGGCTTCTGGAGAATACTGCTACTCTACTGGAAGAATGAGGTCTGATAGTATTTGCACAGACTGTAACAGTAACTGGTTATGATTTAACAGACTGTAACAGTAACTGGTTATGATTTAACAGTTTTATTAACTTAATATCACTGAGTAAATATTTGGAGCACACAAACATACATTCATATTATCAACAAATCCCTTTTTAATCCTCCAAGAACATGGTGAAACCCTCTCCAGATACTTGAGTTCATCCTGGTAAGTTCTTACTACCATTGTGTCTCAGGAAATATCTGCAGTAGTAAATATAATGATACTTTAAAGTTCAGTTGATAAATTTTAGATGCTCTCCAGATAATAACTTCTGGCATGTACACTTACACATGTATGATATAATGATGAGCTAAATTGTGTACCATCACCGTGAGCAGTAAAGCTTACGCTGAGGCACTGACTCATATTTCGATTGTACAATGTTGTTGTGGACTGACAAGTGCAAGTTAAAATAGATGAAAATGAAAAGGGGGCCAACTGATGGAAAGCATCCCTACATGTACATGTCGAGCGCTAGGCCATCTGGTTCATTTTTAGAAAACTTTTGAAGATTTTTCTATGAATAATCAAGTGTCCCCAGTTCTGCATGGAATGGAATTCTTTGAAAATTTTGGTAGAGCTTCATGCAAGGAACACACCTGTGAAGTTTTGTTGAAACTGACCCAGTGGTTCAGGAGATGTTGTTTAAAGAAATTGTTGACGACGGACGACTGAAGATGAAAAATGACCTATCCTAGAAGCTCACCTTAGCATTTGTGCCAGGTGAGCTAAAAACATCCATCTTTCAGCTTTCTAAAACGGGTAACTTTAAAACATTGAACAGATAATGACGTGAAAATCGGAATTTAAATTATCAAGGCCAAATATCATCTTGCTTAACGCCGCTTAGCTATACTTCATAACCGTCGACAGAGTCCATAATTATTGGCTTTCTGGCTGGATTATCTACCATGACAGCATGTTTATAGCGTCATTGGGTTTATGTATAGAGTTGCGTTAATATAGGTACCAGCTTTTAAAGAACAGGTGACTTCGGGCCCACACTGGCCTGAAAACAGTTGGAGCCACTTTTTGCAAATCACCAAGAAGGTATTAAGGTCTTTGATGAAGGTATGTATACCTTCGCAGCTTGTAGTGTAATACAAAATGTAGTCATGAGTTCGTAAAGTTTAGCAGAACCAACACAAGATTACATTTCGAATACACTCACCACTATTAAAGTCCTTTGTTTTTAACATTAACAAGTACAAAAAATTCTATTCATCATATTCAAAAGTAACTCATCTTATGTTTTGAATTTTATTTCATTCAGTAACCAATTCAAGAACTAAACACACAACAGGATAAAATATTTTTGTTTTATTTCTATGTTTTTCCGTAAGATACGCGTCTCCGCATGACCAGAACACCGGAATCGGTCCATATAGCAATTATGATAATTAGTTTTATTCAGCGATGTTTCGACTTTATTGTTATACATCGATACGTAACACAAAAGTAGATATTTGGAAAATGATCACTTAGGCCATCTAGTCGATCCAAGTTAACAATGCTCATCTTCATTTATGCATCATTTACGTGCTTAGCAGGACGGATCAACATAAACATAAGCAAGTACTAATTGTGAAAAATAAGGGTAAGACCAAGTACAATCTATGCCTCGTGGCAATCTCATTTGTTAGAGGTGCGAAGTTAGCAATCCGAATCACAATCAGATATTTGACTTTTTTAGTTTACTTCCACAACTGATTACTGAATAACTTCATGCCATCGATCGGCAAAATGTCTGAGGGCACGCAGCCGCTTACAACATAAAGCAATATTGGATCTGGTCAGTCAATTCAACTATTCCCGATTGTATACGCTTTCGCCACTCGTAAATCTTTGGAGCCACTTTGGTCGTACTTTCGACCATTGGCTCATGTGGCGATTGACATCATGGGCCCTGGCGATGCATACATCATCATCAAATAAGACTATGTCTGTTTCATCAACCTTTTACTGTAACAATGTCTCAATTATATGATAGCTTTATATTACTTAGCACCAAATAACAGAAAGTGATATAAATCATCAATGAAAAACATGAATTTAATTCTAATTGAGATAGATAAAATATAACTAAAAATAGAAAACAATAAAACACAGAATACTGAACTTCACTAGCATTATAATCAATCATAAATTAAAGACTATTTTCTAGACTTAAATTTTCAACATATTTACAACGACGTTTATTTATGAACATTTATGATACAGTAACACGGATGATAACGTGACAAAATTAATAATTAAATTTAATGTGGTAAACATAATATCCGAAAAAAACATTCTATCCGAATACTACTCTTCTTCATTCAGCACGTAAAACACAACACTTTAGAATTCTGCTTAAACAATGTGTGTTTGTCAATGTTGGTTAGTCTTTTCACTACAAAATTAGGTAATAATTGCGACCTGTTACAGAATTTACCTCGTAAAAAATGGGTCCGATATTTTTATGCAATGCCAAAGCGACAGCGGCCGGTGTAACGTGAAAGTTCTAAAGCGTGTAATTTCCCAATTGGAGCGAACTAAACAGTTCAATGCGCGTATACAAATCAAAGCGCTGAAGGTACTGAACTTGTTTAGGGTTTCAGCTAGTAATTTCTCACTGTATGTCATGACTTTTAGATTGTAGCTTTTCGTTGATAATTAAAAATTGTGGTTAATAGGCTTAAAGATGTACATTTTGTCAAGACTATATATATACTAGACCCTCAAATTAAGATAACACCCCTGTTGAGAATTTGTTCATGAACTGATGATGTTCATGAACAGTTTATGAAGTTTCATGAATTGTTAATCAAAGTTAATCAAAGGTTCATCAATATAACTCATCAACAGTTCATGAACCTAAGTTTCATTAATTGTTCATCAGCTGAAGTCCGTGAACAATTCATGAAACTTAACGAACTGTTCATGAGCATCATAAGTTGATTATCCGTTCAGGAAGTTTCATGAATTGTTCATCAAAGTTCATCAATGGTTCATCAAAATAATTCATCAATAATTCATGAATCTAATGAAAAACACATTCTTGATTAAGACTGCATAAGGTTCATAAATCAGTTCATGGACATTTGTTCATGAACCTCATGCCAAATTTGTAGGTCATGAACAATTCATGAATAAACTTATGAACATTTCGTGAACTGTTCATCAAATTATCGACAGGGACAGGCCTTTAATTTTTAAGGCATGTTTTATCTACCACATGTAAACTTCGTCCCTGACAGTACTCTCTGTACTGTGATTATTCTAAGTAATTAATCGCGACACGCACAGGCTCTTTAAACTAACCTAGCCATTTGCTTCATCCTAGCTCTA
The DNA here is from genome assembly GCA_964023205.1 of Lutraria lutraria. NCBI lineage: Eukaryota > Metazoa > Mollusca > Bivalvia > Venerida > Mactridae > Lutraria > Lutraria lutraria. The sequence continues at coordinate 26,594,316 of OZ026844.1, read as the reverse complement.
GGATTCCAAGGCTAGTCACACTCTCACAATACCAAATGTAATAGGAGGAGGAAAATAGCCGATGTGGGGCTCAAACCCGTGACCTTCTGTTTGCATGTCAGATGCTCTACCGACTGAGCTAATCGGGCTGGTGGTCATACCAATCAATTTATAAATACAATATGCCACATCACTACACAGTGATAGTGTATAATGTTTATCAAGGCCTAAAATAGCAACACGGACCAATCAAAGTACTGAGAGTACTGTCTAGTCAAACAAATTAGACTGTTTGTGACGACGAGATACTTTTTCAACTTGGCCCCGTCCCACACAGTCTGAGAGGATGCCAACCGAAAAGCCGAATTAGTCGGGCTAGGTATTGTCAGGAATAAAGTTTAAATATGTTAGATTAAAGCATGTGTTATTATCATTACGAATTAGAGTTTGAAGGTCAAGTATATAGTCTTGACACAATGTACATTTTAAGCCAATTAACCGCAACAATCAAGGAAAACCCTGTCGAGATTTTGAGGAACAGTTCACAAAATATTCATGAGTTAAATTAGACACTTGATATACTTGGTTCATGAACTTTGTCCCTCCCAGGAATTCAGGAACCCATTCATTAACTAGTCCAGGAAGAAAAACATCTGATGAACAGTTTGTGAAACTTGGGTTCATGAACTATTGATGAATTTGCCAAGAATCAGTTGATGTACAGTTCATGAACTTATTATTCATGGACTTCGGTTGATGAACAGTTAATGAAACTTAGGTTCATGTTTTATTTGTTAATTATTTTGATGAACTTTGATGAACAATTCATGAAACCTCATGGACATCATTAGGATGTTGTTCATGAACAAATTCTAAACAGGGAAGCTACACGCTAAAGGCCATGACATACAAACTACTGCATATTTTGAAAATCCAAACAAATTAAGTGCCTTCAGCACTTTGATCTGGATACAGTGAACTCTGTATAAGCCATCTTTTGTACTGTATACTGAACTTCTGACCATGAGCCACTATGTAATCTCTCTACACTGAGAGACAATATAGTATTCCGGCACTACTTTTATGAATGAAAATATTTCTAGTTAGTAAATCGTGTTACCAGGACAGATTATGAACGAAAATTTTATGTGGATGTATGGATGAATACTTAATTATTATTTGTGTTGGTTTTACAGTTTAAATTGCTAAAATATTTCCAATGCTTTTAAAATCAACAGAATCCTGCAATATATCTACAACTATTATCAAAACTACTAAGTCTGCAATGTATACTTATACAAGTGGTACTATTTTTCAACGCGATTTTTCATGTAAGAGGCGTCTATATTTTTAGGTACAAAAACTCCGTTCCTAAAAACACACTTATCATATATATATACATATATATGATAAATGTGTTTTTGGTCCGTGTTGCCATTTTAGGCTTTAATAATATACATGTGCAATATCCCTGCAACGCGCTAACACCCTATGTATACCACTCTTTACTTTTCATCATAAACATGTTAGATAAAAAAACTTTTGTTTAAAATAATTAATTCTAAATTAAACTGAAAAATAATTCTAAACTGTTTAATACATGTATACCGTATACATGTATTAAACAGTTTAGAATTATTTTAAACAATCACGGATCGACAATCATGTACACAATTAACCAATATCTGTAAATTGAACAAGGAGTTTTGAACAGGAAACTTTTAAGTCAATATATTTTTTATAAATGCTTTTTTTTGGATAATAATATTAGATTCAGTCAGGTAGTTATATTTAAAAAACGAAAATTACTTGTTTTAAATGTGTCCTTAAAAATGATACAAGTACCCATAGCAACATATGCTCTTACTATCAGTAAGATTATACACCATAGCTACTGGTGCCAAACAAACTATTTGTTTTGTCTCCAACAGTCACCCAACATTTTATCACCTCAGGTGGTGCTATTTTGTTATAAAAGAAACTACATGTAATAACAAAAGTTGTACGTGAAATGTGCAGACTGATATCGCGCGATATGGTTTTTTACATCAAGTTTACATTTTTTCAACAATTTTCCGACGATAAAATTCATGACAATGCCAAAGTATTTATTCAGACAAACTGCTCTACACAATCATATAGATACACTTGTATTAAAACATGATTACACAACACACGTTGTTTATGTTTTTTTTTGTTTTTGTTTCTGAGACTGTATATATCAAGTGTTTCTCGTTGTGTATATATGATTTAAAGGCATACCAGTGCATGTATATTAATTGATTCGTTTTGCACTATTTCTCCTTAACCCTGAAGAAAGAATAATATATCTAAAACAATTAAAGCATGTACAAGATGTACGTTGAGCTTGTTAATTTGAGAGAATTTATCTATGGTCACCAGGATAAGTATAGAACCATAACAATGAAACAAGCTACATGTATTATTGAAATTTTAATGCTACTACACTACCTACGTTTTTAAATTTTATGGAAACAATTGATAATTTCATCATACTTTTTTAATCAATTGAAATTTCCCCGCTCAAAACTAACGTCCGTAGCGACAAATGAAATTCCGCCAACGTCAAGCGCTTTTTACGTCAATGACGTCACGAAAACACAAACGTAAAAAGTAAAAGAAAAATGGATGCACCACCATTTTCAAAAGATGAACTGGATTTCCGCAGAAATCTCGCTTCTATGCGAGAATCTGGAACATTCTGTGATGCGACAATATGTATACCAGGAGAGAACAGACGTTTACCAGTACATCGCGCGATTATGTCAAGTTGCAGCGAATTCTTCAGGTCTTTGTTCACAAACGGTTTACAAGAAACGTTGCAACATGATGTGAACATTAATGGGATTTCTTTCAAAGTTATGGAAATTATAATTGACTTTGCTTACACTAAAGAAGTTGCAATAACCCACGACAATGCAGAAGAAATATTTGCTGCTTCGGACAGATTTAATGTACTCGGTTTACTTCAGTTATGTATAGATTTCTTTGCTCAAGAAATTTCACAAGAAAACTGTATAGGTTTTCTGCGCTTTGCTAAATATTACAACAACAAAGACTTACATGATATATGCTGGATGTATATAATGTTGCATTTCAAAGAAATTGTTGAAATGAGTCATGAATTCCTTCAACTAGAATTTGACGAAATTAATGAAATACTATTGAACGATAAACTCAACGTAACCTCAGAGGATGATGTCTATGATGCTGTAATTAAATGGACAGATTATTCACCGAGAAAAAGAAAGGAAGATAGCAAAATCTTGATAGAGTGTGTAAGATTCCCTTATTTGACTGAATGTTGTTTCAAAGATAAGGTATTAAATCGCCGTGATATAAAACGTAGTCTGTGTTGGGACAGTATTTCTAGGTCATACGAACTTGTTAAAAAATTCCGCTCTGGTGAGGATCCCAAAGCAAAATCTCAAACAGCGGAAGTAGCTCTCTTGTGTAAACCCAGGATTCCAAGTTCTGTCATTTTCGTCCTTGGTGGTTGGGCAAGAGATGGTGTGACGCGTTCCGTCGAAACCTACGATCGCAATACTGACCAATGGTTCCAGGTAAGTTTGAGGTTCGAACACTATCGAGTAGTTTAGGTTCATTTACGTGATTTTATTACTTGCGTTGTTTTAGTAATATTTTAGCTGTTACTCCACATGACCGTGTTTCAACATTTGGTGCAAAATTAAATGTCATTGTCATACAACTATGATACACATGTATTGATGGACATGTATGGTGTAATATACTTCATTGAGAACAAATTTCTATCTAAAAATAAAAAAAGCTAATATGTTCGTTCATTACGGCATAAAACATATCAAAACATGTAAATATAAACACAGGCTACCGGCATGTGATAACAGCAAAATAAAGTTTCAAAAAAATTTTTTTTTCAGCATATATATATTATAGAGTAAAGGTATAGAACTCCTGGGCTCAGAAATCACACCGGCCATGTTCATCAAGGTCCTGTTGTAACAATTCTGAACCGATTCTTAAAAGCCTGGTCTTATTCGACGCAGAAATAATTTCTCTTTAACCACCATCCACTTTTATATCCATATATTGCTCTGAACTGGAGCAACAAGCCCTTCAACCTACAAAAAGTACTACTCGCCATCGATGTGACCTAAGTTTGTTTTCATTAGCTACAGAGTAAATTTCTTTATTCCTTCGTGATTTAATACCCACTCCGGTGTAAATCGAAAGAAAATCAAATTGTTTATCAATCACCGCCGACAAATAATTCAATTGATGGATACCTAAGGCATTACGATTCAATATTCCACGCTTTCGTCCGATTTCGCTTCTCAGCTGCCATGATCGCATAGTTTAAACGCCGTACCATTTTCGTGCCGTTCCGGGACGATAAGTCTCAACGATTGGTCAAAGTCGGAGGTGTGGCAACCTTTACCTTTAGCAGTCATTTTGCCAAAGAGAGTTTAAATCGTCAAATAATGAATCGTAATGCCTTAGATATCCATCAATTAAATGATTCGTCGACGGTGAGTGATAACAAATATGATTTTCTTTCGATTTACACCGAAGCGGGTATGAAATCCCGAAGGAATAAAGAAATTTACTCTGTATCTAATGAAAAGAAACTTAGGTCACATCGATGCCTAGTGGTACTTTTTGTAAGTTGAAGGGCTTATTGCTCCAGTTCAGAGCAATGTATGGATATAAAAGTGGATGGTGGTTAAAGAGAAATTATTTCTGCGTCGAATAAGACCAGGCTTTTAAGAATCGGTTCGGAATTGTTACAACAGGACCTTGATAAACATAACCGGTGTGATTTCTGGGCCCAAGAGTTCTATACCTTTACTCTATAATAGATATATGGTGAAAACAAAATTATTTTTGAAAATTTATTTTGCTATTGTCACATGCCGGTAGCCTGTGAATATAAATGAACATAATTTATAAAATGTTGAAATATTTCTTTGCTTAAACAGGTGGTAAAAGTAAATTTGGCAAACTTCTCGACCTGACGTCATACATGCACAGAGTATATCTCCGCTTCTATCATGGCGCTTGCTTTATTCCAGGTTCGAGAGTGTATCCTTCCACAACCAAGAGCATATCACTCCACGGTAACCATACTTGACAACGTGTACGTCATTGGTGGATTTAATGGTACCCACTACCTCAACAGCGTCATTTGTTTCAATGCGTCCAAGAGGAGCTGGGAAGAACGGGCCCCAATGTATATGTCAAGATGTTACGTTAGTGCCGTTGAAATCAATGGATACATTTATGTATGCGGTGGATATGACGGTAGACAAAGACACAGCTCCTCGGAGAGATATGACAGGCTCAATAATCAGTGGACTCTAATTAAGCCGATGTTCCACCAAAGAAGCGACGCTGGGGCAACCAATCACAAAGGTGATTCATAGAGGAGCAGTGGTGTAGGGATCCTAACTCCTAACCCGGAGGTTGCGGGTTCGAATCCCCGTCAGTGGCGGAATTTGACCTGAACTTTCACAATCCCTTCTTTTGGTACTGGTCAGAATCCAGGAAGCGGTCATCGAGAGTAGTTAATATAAGTTGCTAGAACTTGCTCTACAATCGATATAATATGTTAAACTAAACTATAATCTTTCGCTGATAATACATCAATCTCTACACAGACGGTTGTCGTTCGTTATCTTTCCCATACACCTCTGTCAATGTCTCAGCGTATTACAAGATCCTTAATAAAGCGACAAATGGTACAAACTTTACACCTGTGAGAATTAATGTCTATCGAAGAATACATTGGGGCAAAAAACTGCGATGATTTACATGAAAATCACAGGAAATATTTCATTTATCAACCACACTATTTCTGGACGGAATATGTTTGTTTACATTCGGTAATTAGGCCAGTAATTCAAATCGCTTAAAGGAAAATAAATCACAAAAGTCTACGTAATCGTTTTACATTATGACAACAAATTTACATTGAGAGGAAAACTAAAGCCTGATTTTGTGTATTAGATGGAAACTTAGGAGACTTGGATACATGTTTTGAACAACTTTTTAGACGTTGACAGAGGTTTATGCGAGGCGCGACGAACGACAACTCTGGGTAGAGATTGATAATACATCTGTGTACGTTCAATTAAAATGTTTCATTATGAAAATAACATAATTATCTGTCTGTGCATAAATATAAAGATTGAACGGTTGACAAATTGGTATCTGCACATATTTCATGGATGATTTCTCCTTTTAGAATATTGTACATTTGTAATTCTGTAAGAGAGTTAAGTATTCAGTTCTACAAATAGAAATTATTTACTTTTTCTATCACGTACTTTTAAACTTCATTTGATTCTCAATCTAGGAAAACTGTACGTTGCTGGTGGATTTGATGGCCATAACTGTCTGTTCTCTGTCGAGGTGTATGACCCAGTGTCTGATCAGTGGACTGTATTATCTCCAATGTCAACCAGGCGTAGTGGTGTCAGTTTGGTGTCCTGTGACGATAAAGTCTACGCTATTGGAGGCTATGATGGAGCCAGGCGATTAGATACAGGTTTGTAGGGCGTAAAAATAGTTGTTTTCTGTAACTTGCTCATTACAAAGGGCGAAGCTTTTTTATCTTTAAAGTGTATGGAGAGACACAAAAAATGAGAAAGTGGATAATATGCAATTCCTCGGGTCTTATATGTAGTCTAGGGTGGCGGGGAAATTAGCGTGAGTCGGGTAACACGAAGCAAACAATCTGTTTTGCCTAATGTTTCAAATGTTATACAGACAACAACCGTTTGAAAGAAAATCAACAATTGTCATGTTGATATTTTATCATTTGCTATACCATGCAGCACAAGAAACTAAGTGTATTCAACATCATTTTTGCGCTTAAGAACTGGCGTCTTAATTAGTGTGAAGCATAAAACTGCATGAATAAAGTACTTATATTATTAAGCTATACACTACTGTTTCGACTTACAATATTGTGTCGCTTCTTACATCTGCGTTAAAAGATAATAGTACCACAGCAGTATAAGCCCAGGGTTAATCCTAAATTGAAATACATGTCGAACTTGAACAGCCAGCCGTGTCTTATCATAGAATAATCTATATTCAGTTTTCCGTAATTTAAGCTTAATTTTTCCTACTCATATCGGAAATACTAGAAACCGTGTAAGAATATAAATTATACCATCAGCATACTCTTTAGGAAGAACCACTTTGCCAGTTGCCGATGAGTTTAAATAAGTTGTAACAATGCTTTGGAAGAAACAATTGTTGCAAAATGACGGTATGCAAAATCTGAAAATTTCCAAACTAATTATATACATTGTGTACTGTCAAACCTGTGAACAAAAGGCAACCCCTAGGAAAGATCTAATGTGGCTTTTTTGGCAGATGACCTAGCTTATTAGGAGGTCATTTTGTTCTAAATAATCAATGTTTTTTTTTAAAGAACGGCCTTTATTCTCAGGTGGCATTTATTCGGAGGTGGCCGCTTACACAGGTTTGATTTTACTGTCATAATACGTACTGCAAACAAAGGCCACCCATGGGAAAGATATAAATTAAATGTGACCTTTAGAGTGAGCTGACCTATATTTATTTCAAACAATCAATGCTGTTTTAATGGTCACTTGTTTCACTCTTAATGTACTTGATTCATATAAACATGTAGATATATTTACGTATTCTAAATGTTTCAGTTGAATATTATGAACCACCAAGAAGTCATTGGTACTCCTCAAAACGTATGATCCTAGGACGGAGTAATTTCTCTAGTGTTGTGATGGACGGGGTTATTTATGTCATGGGCGGTTACGACGGTAACTAATTTCAAAGTACCCGTATTGATATAACGCGAATACATTTACTCCATTTAATCAGGGTCACTCAAATAGAATGGTCTGGAACCACGCTCAGATCTTCAGGTGCTTATCTCTGTATAAACATCAAGTCGTGCTGTCGATATATGCTTATCGGGAGCTTTTCTTCACGCGTGTATAGATAACACACATACTTTTCAATTTCCATTTAGTCAAAAACAAAAAGTAGAAAACTAAAAGCAAAAAAGGGACTACGAAGTAATGATCTACCTAAAATGTGCTTTAAGCGTTTTAGCAGGAGATGATTATTAAAGACGGACTCAATCACGAAAATCCCATGTACTAAACCCATAACGACTTGACCACCTTTGAAAACATGAAATTAATACCGACTACATCACAAAATAATCTAAAAAGGTTATATTTGCATACAAAAAATGCACACTTTTTGCAACAACAATCTTGATCTGGGTTAACGAGTTTTCGTCCATTCAAGTACCGTCGGATTTGAACATAAGTAAATGTATTTTATCCCAAGAAATTTATCAAATTAGAAGAAGATACTTACCATCTGACTTTTCGCGAAGTTCTGTACCTATAAAATGTTAAGTAATTATAATATTTTAACTATTTGAAGAAGCGTTTTACCGCTTTACAATAGCAAGGATGTATACATGTATATTAAAGTCCTTGAGAATAGCGACCATCTTGTAACGCGGTCACGTGATCGATATCCGACGCTTTAATTTACGGAGTCCAGACCATTCGTTTGAAAGACCCTAATACAATATGATGATTGAACTATGTGTGACAGAGGTTTAACAATGAAGATCAGTGTTGGAAAACACGTGCATTTCTATGGAACGAAAACATGGCGGAAGTCGGTTATAAAAACTCAAATTGCAGTAAGATTTCCTAGTCCTTCCTAACATATCTATACTGGGGGGCAAACGTCCACATGACCATTTTCTCATTGGGGGCAAATGTCCGGGGACAAATGTCCTACACTGGATTTTTCCTCCGGAGTCACGTGACTCTCTGCACTGTACAAAGATACAGATTCAGTTGTTTCATAAATAGCAAGATGAATGAAATGTCTTTCTTTCGATTTAAGGAGAATGTACAATGCAGTGAGACAGATCATTTTGTATGCCATAATTAAGCTATTGTCATTTAAATGATTCATCTGTTTGCAGGACAAAAGACGTCTGAGGAAGTAGAATGTTATCATCCAGAAAAGAAAACATGGTTCGCCATTAACGACATGAACCTTGGTCGTAGTGCCGTCAGCGCATGCGCAATACGTGACCTTTATAACTCACAGGATTTCACATTTCACGGCAATGTACGGGTCGATCCGTCAGAAATGAAGTTGAAAACGCCAACAAAAGCGAGAGAAAATATTGAATTTGCCAACATTTTGGCTCAATGGCGAGGTCCAGACTGTACACAATCAGGTTATCCGTCTCTTTATGAGCAGCTGAGCGACCAAGACGGTTCATTTGAAAACTCGTTGATAGATGTTTAAACATTAGAATACCGTATTGATGATGTGCAAACTGATGTGCTATTTCATTCTTGTTACACGCAACAAGTTTAGCATCGATGTTTTCAGCAACTGGTATTTACCAACAGAGATTTGCGAACAAATGTACGGAAATAGTGATGTTTTGTTGACACTTTACGACTTACAGTCTTGCTCAAGTGAACCGTTTTCATTGTTTTCAGCACTGAAGTTTGTAGGCCCATATTGTACATCTGAACTTCTACATAGAAAACCTAGCTGTTACAACAAACACGACTAGCATACAGAATAAGCTTTATTTATATAAAAAAACTATACATGTACACGTATATATATCATACAAACGTGAATGTTGATTGGTAAAAATTAACAATAGAGAAATATAAAATAATAGAAAATATATTGATGTGTTCATGTAAAAATCATATTTTGCACTGCATTTATTAGAAAGGATCATTACAAGATATTACAAGCAGGGATTGTCATTTAGCTGTACCAGGAGGTCTTAACATTAAACTAAAATAGAACTTAAGTCTCGATTAAAGTACCAAAGTCAGATACATTATCAGATACAAAAATGTAATTTGTTTCCAAAAATATGCAAACAATCATAATTACCTTTCTTTATCTTGTTCTACATTGTACATGATTTTTCAATGGGGTTTAACGTCGTACAAACAGCTACAGTCACATGGCGACTTTTTACTTTAACGATGGGGGGGGGATACCCAGGGCGTGCACCTGAGTAGAACCATCAATCTATTGTAAGCTACATGGACAGCTTTTTCACATGTGAAATTTGGTCCCGGATGGGATTCGAACTCACAACAGTTATAATTAGGCAGAGACCATCAATATGCCTTTTATTGTAAACGTATTAATTGCAGCCAATTAGATGGATGTGCAATCAGACAGAATAACACCTACATGTTAGTCACATATGCACGTGTATTATAATTTAGCAACTATGGTCTACTACGTACAGCAGTAATGTTACTAAGTTATATGAAATATACAAACAAAACATATACATTTGTACAATATAATGTAATGCATGCATAGTTATTGCATTAATTTGTGATTTAACGAACACCAGCATTCTTGTGTTGTTTTAGGAGTAAAATAAGTCCTACGTTTTGCTTATACATTTTTTATACAAAATGAATATTTTTTTATGCACTCAGACATCATACGATTTCGTAAGCACTTCATATACCAACAAGAGGGCCAAGATGGCCCTATATCGCTCACATGACAATCATTGTTTACTCATTAAAACATTGTTTTGAACCTGTGGCATGAGGTCTTCTAATATCAAGGTTTTCCTGTGATTTGACCTGGTGACATAGTATCTGAACTTAGATGATCCATGTTTGAACTTGACCTACATATCATTAAAACAAACATTCTAATAAGGTTTAGTGAAGATCCAAACAAAGTTTTCCTCAGATTTGACCTAGTGACCTAATGTTTGACCCCAGGTGACCCATGTTCGAACTTGTCCTACATATCAATAAGACAAACATTTTGACAAGGTTTGGCGAAGATCCAATCAAAACATGACATCTACAGCGTAAACAAGGTTTTCCACCAACATTCTGACCCAGTTTTGTGAAAATTTAGCTAAAAATGTGGCCCCTAGTGTTCACAAGGTAAAAGTTGACGAGGCCGGACGCCGGACAAAGACAGTTCACAAAAGCTCACCCTAAGCACAAAGTACCACGCACAGCCCTACTATAGTGTTTATTCGGAATGTTGGATTTTTTTTCCCATGTAGCATGTTTTTAACTTTTTATATATTATGTAGGATAATCGCAAGAGAATTGTAAACTAACTAGCCAGGGCACTTGACAAAATTATTAACAATGTTTGACATCAAAATAGGACAAGGTGGTTTAATTATCGAACATAGTATCAGGTTGTCTAAGTAACGAAGACACGTCAATACCTTTATAAGGCACAACCCATTAAAATGCAAATAAAAATATGAAAGACAGAAAGTAGTGTGTTGATGTAAGTACAAAATGTACATGTACCAAATGTATGTACAGTTAAGTCAACACACACCAAAAGCACTTCCGTGTTACTGTCAATATACACAGTATTGAATGTTCAATTAATAGAAACATTTTACACATGGCGTCACTATATTTACCCAAAAATCACAAAATAATAGAAACTAATTTACATTTTATGTACAGGTGGAGCAGAAGGTGTGGTCATGGGTGTGTCAGTTTCTGTATAGGGTGGGGGTGCCTCTTGGTATCCATGTTGTGGGGGATAGCCCGGATGTGGCTGCTGACCATACCCCGGCTGAGGCTGTTGACCGTACCCTGGCTGAGGCTGTTGACCGTACCCTGGCTGGGGCTGTTGGCCGTATCCAGGTTGTTGAGGAACATATCCTGGTTGTGGCTGGCTGTGTCCCGGCTGTTGTGGATATCCTTGTACTGGTTGCTGGGTTGGATAACCATACTGGTACCCGGCACTGCCAGGTTGTACAACAACAGTGGTCTGTCCTCCACCAGTATGTAGCACAGTACCACCATCTGGAGGGTTATCATGGTAATATTCAGCTGAAAAGTTTAAATCATAAACACAAGTACAGAAATTGAATAAAACGTTAAAAATGTTTATTTCAGTATTTCTTTCTTATCAGATTCTGTCAATGTGAAACAGTATAAAAATATAGCAATTTCGAAAATAAACCAACTAAATAATCTGCGCCGTGGAGTGATCTTGTAACCAGCATGTAATCTTGTAGGTACAAATGTACTTATACAATACACATGGCATTGTGTTTACTAAGTATACAGTCAAACCTGTGCTAAAGCCAACCCGTGTACAGGAACCGTATATTTTAACCTCAGAAGAAAGACCATCTGTGAATAGAAACTCTCTGGTTGTACCCTACCTGTACTTATACAAATAAACGTGTGTTTTAACGTCTGATTAAAGACACTCTGAAAATCGACCATGTGTTCACTTGCTCAAAGATGGTCTTAAATGTCAGGTTTTACTGCATATTCCTCATCTTACCTGACATTCCCAGAAAGAAAACACCCCATACACAGCTCCATATCCAACCAAGCAATAACAGTAGTGTAGTAAGGAGCTGTAACAGTCCTATACCAAAGCTTATACAACAACTTCCTAGACGGGAACTTCCTGACAAATCCTCATTTCTAGCACAACAGCATGCACTTAATCCTGCCAATATTGTACCTGAAATACATTACATATACATCTTGTATATGAATATCGAAAAGAAAAAAATCCAAGAAGAAAAACCTCGACAAAAAATACCACCTTTCCTAAAATACTACCTTTCAGAAAACTCATCACACTCAAAACCCATGCAACAAACAGCCAGGAAATTTTTTTTAAAAATTGAAGGACATGGCACGCTCTTCTGGAGGGAACCGCCTTTGAATGATTTGTAGTTAATCTATAAAGTTCATTACCTAAGCATGCAGACAAGCAGGAGATATGTCCATAAGAATGCCACATCTATATTTTCTACGGCAAACGAATAAAGGTGCCGCAACAAACACAACATACACATGTATTTTTATTCAGACGACATGAACATGGCGTTATAGTCCAGTCAAATTAGCTGATGGGGTAGGACTAAATGGTACAGAATTCATTTTATTATAAAATTATCATGTATATGAAAACATATATAAACAAGAGGACCAAGATGGCCCTATATCGCTCACATGACAATCACTGTTCACTCATTAAAACTTTGGTTTGAACCAGTGACCTAGTTTTTTACCCTAGATGACCCATGTTAGAACTTGCTCTACATATAAATAAGACAAACATTCTGACAAAATTTGGTGAAGATCCAATAAAAACCATGAAAACTACAGCATAGACAAGGTTTTCCTAAGATTTGACCTTGTGACCTAGTTTTTGACCCCAGATGACCTGTGTTCGAATTTGTCTAACATATCATTAAGACAAAAATTCTGACAAGGTTTAGTGAAGATACAATCAAATCTACTTTATTAATAACGTTTTCCTAAGATTTGACCTCGTGACCTAATTTTTTACCCTAGATGACCCATATTTGAACCTATACTTAATATCATTAGGACGAACAATCAGACAAAGTTTGGCCAAGATCCATGCAATTTAGAGCTTTTACAAGATGTTTACCTAAGATTTGACCTGGTGACCCAGTTTTTGACCCCGGCTGACCCATATTCGAACTTCACCCACATATTATTACAAGGTTTAGTGAAGATCCTATCAAAACTGTGACATCTACAGTGTTAACAAAGTTTTCCTAAGATTTGACCTGGTGACCTAGTTATTGACCTTAGATGAACCATATTTGTACTTGACGGTTATATTATTAAAACAAACAATTTGACAAAGTTGATCAATTGTAACTGTGAAAAATATAGTGTTAGCATGGTTTTTCATCAGATTTGACCTAGCTTACCTAGTTTTGGACCCAACATGACCCATGTTCATAATTTTATTCGTCCAAGATATTATGAAGACAACCATTCTGACAAGGTTTCATGATGATCCAATCAAAACAGTGACTTCTAGAGTGTTCACAAGGTTTCCCAGCAATTTGCCCTAGTTTTACTACAGAAATTACCCGTTATCAAACATGATCTACATATTATTTAAATAAACATTATGTCAAAGTTTCATGAAGATCCAATCAAAACAGTGATTTCTAAAGTGTTCACAAGGTTTTCCCTTATTTGGCCCTGGTAACCTAGTTTTTGACCCCAAATGGCCCAATATCGAACTCGTCCGAGATTTTGTCGATATTAACGTTCTGACCAAGTTTTGCTAAAATTGAGCTAAAAATGTAGTCCCTAGTGTGTTCACAACATAAAGTTTGACGATGCACGACGCCGGACGCCGTACGAAGCTCACCCTGTCACTTTGTGACATGTGAGCTAAAACCATTATCCAAAGCTGAAAAAAGAGTTCTGCATATAGAGAATGCATGATTGGTGTCAAGAATGAGAAAGTTTATCCGATGAGGCTTAGAAAGCTAGCTAAAATGGACAAGCCTCCGGATAAACTATGCATTCGATATATCCTGTTTCAACAACAAAATAAGTCCCAAAACTCCATTTGCTTGGATTTAAAGAAAACATGTAGTGCCACATGACGCGACAGTAAAATACTCCCATTCAATCGTCATGATATTTGGAGTAAAAAGTTGATAAAACACGTTGAAACTTAGTTTATAACATAGTCTCATTTTATGATATAAAAAGCAGAATCGAGTGGAAGTCCTGCAAAGTGACGCCATGCGACCTAGCCAAGTTTATCTAGTCATTGATTTATGTCTAGAAACGATATGAATTAATTTATTTGACAAAAAGTACACATTGTACAATTGACTGTTTCACAGAGCCTAATGCAAACATTCCTTATTAATCATTAAACTCTTGTAGAATTAATCATTAAACTCTTGTAGAATTAATCATTTGTAAAACATTCACTACATGCTTTTTTAATTGTGTAATTTTGAAGTTAAAAATGCTATACTGGTTGCCGAGTAGTAGCTGTGATTTTTTCAAACTCTTAGCTGGATTTCTAATCGTGTAAGAAATCAATTAATTGCATTAATTGATAGGGTAAAATAAGTTGTATCCGCGATTTTGCGTTTCAACTCAAAATGCATTCATTATTGTTGGACTTGATTTTTAGATACAAAGCGCGCGTAACTGTTATTCTTTTTAAATTCTAATTTCTTCTGAAAAATTCACATGATAGATTAACATTTTCAAACTACATTAATGTTAACATCAACATGAATCAGTCATCGTAATTTTAAGTATCCCAGGGACTGTAATATACAGAATCCCTGAAGTATCTTTATTTCTCAGATCCAGTCTGTGTATTTCTTGTCGCTTTCTGAAAATCAAATTTGTATCCATGGCAGATACGAAGCGTCAAGAATGTTTATTGATTGTATGATCTGTTATATA
This sequence comes from Lutraria lutraria, assembly GCA_964023205.1. Classification (NCBI taxonomy): domain Eukaryota; kingdom Metazoa; phylum Mollusca; class Bivalvia; order Venerida; family Mactridae; genus Lutraria; species Lutraria lutraria. The sequence continues at coordinate 26,579,026 of OZ026844.1, read as the reverse complement.
ATCAACCGAAACAGACAATAAATATTTCAAAAATAGGTGTATTTTACACCTCTGCCTGTGGGATTTATAGGTTAATCTGTCCGCCATCTTGGATTTAGCTTGTCGAAGGTTTTGCGTTGCTACACCACGTGATTGAGTGGGCGGAGCATTCCTGTATCTGGCGACTGGTCAATTGACTGGGAAAGGTGTAGAAAGAGGGTCCAGTTGGCTCTGGCTACGTCGTCATGAACCAACTTGGCGGCCATCATAGACGGGGTAGTGACTGATCATCACTACCTGCCCCGCCACCCCGAGGATGTTCCGAGCATAAGGGAGCGAAACATCTGTTGACGGGTGGAGCACGGCTGATGACGTATGTGATAAGCAGCTTAGCTGTATTTCAACACTTTATTATAGCATATCAATTTTATTAACCAAAGACTTAATTTGTTACTTTTAATCTTTCGCCGAAATGGCGTACGATATGTCCTCGTATAGTCATAATCATAATCTCGGTGACGATCTTTACGGATTACAAGGAACCCGTGAATCAATAAATCCGGATGGAAAACAGTATGGGGAAGTCTATGTTTCATAAATCTACATTGTTTTCACAGCTGCACATGTCATTTGAATGCATTAAGTCATGGTGTGTGACCATTAATTGGAAACCACAGGGTTCCACCAATAAAATTTAATGTCATAATTTAAACCAACATGTTCACATCATATTGATTATGACAGTAATTAATCATTATTGAAAAACTGATATTATTTTAGCAAATACAAAAACAAGTCAAGTACCCGAGATCACAGTGAAATATTCGTGGTGATTAACATTCGTGGTGATTAGCATAAAATCATAATTTGATCGACGTTACAACTAACATTACAACATGTACATTGCCAGATAAATATTAAATAAGATTAAAGTAATGATCAAAACCAACAATGAAGTTATAATAATATGGTTAAACAAGCTAAAACGTAGCAAATTTTCTAATCCAAGGGGCAAGGGCCCATAACTCTTGAAGATGTGGTTCGATTCCGCCCATAATCGAACTTGTACAAGATCTTTTGGTTATACACATTTACTGAAAATATTATTAGGATTGGTGAATAAATGAAGGCGCTGGAGTGTAAACAAATTATGTATACTTTTTTTTTTACTTTTTTTATACTTGTATTTTTAGTAACGTAACTGCTAAACATTAAAGTACGGTCCGTTTTTTGTACGGGGTGATATGGAATAAGGCCGTTTCGGTATTGGGCCGTTTTGACCCACATTCATAGATATACGTGCTGCACGGTCGTCAATAGAAATAAGACAAGTTGTGTAAAACTATCGTTGATTTATTACTACATTGAATATTACGCATGAAAACTGATCAACATACCAAACCCGGGAACCAGGAAGTTAAGTATACAACATAGTATAGCTAACGGCATTGGCATCGCCGGTACAGCGACCCGTTCTGTCTTCCCACGGGCTTCACCAGCCCCGGAACCAAGTCCATTTCCGAACCCCATAATGATTAATCCAAAATAAGAATGTACTAAGACTGGGCCTACTTCACCTTGAAGTTGTTTAATGAGAAATGTGTTTATATTAAAAGTCGTACTTCATATAAACATAAATGTCCATGACATAGTTGTTTTATTTCATCAACAGGTTTACGCGAACTAATGCACTTTCTTCCTGATCACATATCACAATTGAACATAATACGTAAAAAATCCTCATAAACGACGATTAAGCAGCTACATCAACTTTCAGCCTGTATACACCTGGATATGAGTAACTCTCAATTGTTTACATAAGATATTTACACGGTGTGTATTCACCGACACACTCATAAATAATAAATACATAGTGATACGTGAACTGGTTCCCGTTTCATGTTGCAGTGCACCAAAGATACACAAAAGTCAACGGGAACCAGTTTAAGTGATACGGTCATGCGTGAATTCGCGACTTTCCAGTTAAGCGCCCCCTAGCGGTACACCGCTATATGGGAAAACAAAATGGCAGCGTATGGGGTCATTTCCTATTCATTACATGCGCTTGACAGATTTTGCTTGTTTGTCGTTTACGGCGATTGATAAACATTGATATAATAACCGTTATAGTCTCTGAAATGATGTTGTATTTAAATAGATTACGCATCCCATTTTCTTTCAATTAAATATTGACCCCTTTGTCCGTTTTAACCATATTTTATGTACGTATAAGTAATATATACGAGCATTTGAAGTTAGAATGTCTGTCAGCATGTTCTTGTATTTGTATATATACATCAAAAGTACACGCTTTTCGGTAAATAATAAATGTACATGTATATTATAAAAACTTGAATGTGATGATTGAATAAATATTTTGACAAAACTTTGACTTGTTTATGAGATTTAACTATTGTTTCCACTTGAAGCAGATTCAATAAAACAGTACATATGGTTAATTATTAACTTTATAAGGTAAGTATATTTTCATTGTGATAATTATTATTAAGTCACAAAATAATTGTCAAAAACTATAAGTGGAATAAATAAGCATTCACGTACAAACAGTCGTTAATTTCTAATAATAATTTGTTTTTTCAGCGTAACACAAATCAAAACCTTAATATATATATATTATATACGCACCTTGAAATACATATTATATGTCGTAAAGACACATTTATACAAAACAATTAATATTCATCGTAATTATCATTTATGATTTAATTTTAACAAATATAATTAACAAATCGCGTCGATCTTTACTAATCGCGTTTTAATGAAAAGTTTCTTAGATCATACCGAAATTATTACTATAAATGTTTTGTTGGAATGATTAAGGTCAATTTAATTCACAATTTCGTATGTGAATAAAAACTGTGATAAATATACAGCTTATCGATTTGAAATTATCACAATATCTGGTACTAATTAATGTGATCCCAGTCACAATTTAAACCATGCAGTTATACAAGTGATAAAGTAATAAACAGTATCGCCCTTTGTGCGGTATCTAGATATATACATCAAGCTGTTCTATCAGACCCCTTATCAGTTTTATGGTGTCTGACACAGTTGGATACCAATATACTTCCTGTCAGTATAAACAGCATAAGCTGCATTGACATTTTAGAATAGGTTGTTGTCTTTTTTACATTTTCAAACAAGATCCAAACTGGGTTCATGTAAGCACCATATATAGTGACAGAAATATGTGTGCGTACGTTTATAAACAACTTTTTTCCGATATTGAATATAACAGAATTTATAATTTTACAAACAGGCCATGATTATTTAATAGGCTAGCTTATAATTAGTTTATAAATTAAGTATGCTTTCATTGTAATTAAAGAAGTAAGTACCAAAATAATTGTCACAGTCAGAAACCGTCATAAGTAGAAAAAATACGCATTCTCGTACAAACAGCTGAACATTCATTTCTAACATATATTATATTTTCAGTTTGACACCACAAATCAATATAGCGTAAAACTATACACTACACTATTATAATTTTATACTCGTACATGTATTTTGTAAGGTAACATAAATTCATCTTCAATATCATTTCACAATAGAACAAATTTGACAAATCCTTTCATTACTTATATATGTTTCAATAAAAAGTTTATTAGTACGCGAGTTCAAACAGACATTACAGGCCGGTGTTAAGTTTAAATTAATTTGAAGTGTATATTCGCACCCATGTTTGTGACTATAAAACTGTGACAAATATACAGTTTATCGACTTCATGTTACAACAATCAGGGACTAATTAATGTGATCCAAGCCACAATTTTAACCAATTTATAAAAATAATAAACAGTATCACTTTCTGTGCACTATCTAGATATACATCAAGCTGACATAAGACTCCCTATCAGTTATATTATGTCCGACACAGTGGGAGACCAATATACTTCCTGCTAATAAACGTTATAAAAGCCTGACAGTTTATATTTAAATGAACGCCTTTATATTTCCCTTTTCATCTATTTGTATTTCTAAACAAGATCGAAACTGGGGTCATGTAAGCAAAAGATGGTGACAGCAAATACTAATTGAAAGACAACATATATAACATTATAAAAGATCCGAGATATATGTGTGCACATAGTAGGACATGCCTAGATCTTAAATTATAATTATAACATTAATTTTAGCACATCATTATAACGAACCTGTATATGAGTTACTGACGATTATCTACCTTAATCAGAGACGTATAATACGTCTCTGCCTTAATGTATTTTCTGAAATATATCAGACTTTAAAAAAAAGATTTTTTATGAATTTAAGTGTGTTTTTTTTTATCTGATAAGAATATTGAAATAGATTTACGCACAAGCTATATATGAATTTTTATTTATATTTGTCTGTGTCTCTACATTAAGGGGACATATATAAAGACTATGTGTTTTTACCGATATGCATGTACATCTAAAGTTTTGTATGTACAGTATACTAACTTAATATAATATTATAAATGTATAGCCTATTTTTACCGATTTAAATAATACATGTATATAAGCATGAAATTTGTGGCACATATAAGAAATGACTGTTCAATTCGTAGATGTTTTTGTAGAAAATAACTCTCAGTAGATGATAAAATATATCGACTTTCCACTGCTTTCCGCATGACCCCATACGCTGCCATCTTGTTTCACCATATAGCGGTGTACCGCTAGGGGGCGCTTAACTGGAAATCGGCGAATTATTGACATAAAGTGCGAAGAGAGACAACTTAAACTAGATAAATGAGTAGCTACGTTCAAAAATTAGAATTGTCTCCCGTATATGCAAATATTTTTTTTAATCTTTCAGTCTGATTTCGCGAAATATGAAATGATATTTAAAATTCACGTGCACAAAACATTCATTTTCAATCCTTTTAATTTTTATGCGGGCTTTATCAAGTAATATAGTTTTAATTCTCCCGCCACAGTCCGTAATAACGGACATGAATGGATTTTAAACAATCACCGTTGTTAAGCTTCTGGTTAACACAGATTATTTTGTTTAGACATGGCGGCCCCCACTTCAGTAGATCAGGCACGAGAAATTATCGATGAAGAATCACTTGCCGAAGAGGTAAATTAACCTTTTGTAAATTTAAGATTGCACAGTTGACGTAGGAATGATTTTTATGAGTAGATTTTCTTGAATGAAAGAATGCAGCGTAAGATGGAAACAACATTTTCTATACAATGTCAGTGACTCAGAACAAGTTTGGACAGAATATTCTGGATAGTTTTTTTCTGGATTGTTAAAAGTACCGTTTCATTTATGAATTAGTTATAAATGTAAAAAACATTTCTGTGTATAATTATTTACCTATAAATTACAATTCTAAAATCAGGTTGATAGATAACTAGTCCAACTGATGACTGTTTTAGTCCAACTAATTAGACTGCTTTGTGACGGAGAGACATTTTTCGACTTGGTTCCATCCCGCACAGTCCAACAAAGATCTGCATATTTGTGTGCGGAAAATCCCCAATTAACTACAATATCTGTGACCAAAGTGAACCATTCCGTGGGTAGAAAACACGTTTCTATACTCATATGAGTATAAATTATTCCAACATACCTTTTCTGAAAGATGCATTAATGATTTGTTTCTCCCCATTATTTCCCAACTGAAAACGAAACTGGCATAATGGCAGTAAAATGCTGGTGTCATGGTAAACATTGCCTACTCTCAAAAATTCGCTTCGCAATAATTCAAGTGCAAGTTTAAATAAGCTGGCATGTCAACGAAACGTTGGCAAGTGAAACTTAAATCAACTTTCGTTAATTCTAAGTACTCATTATAATACATGAAATACATTTACCATGCCGATTAATCCATTGTGCATACATGTCTTTATACCACTGTGAGTCAAAGACTAGAAACAACATTCTGTGCTGCATACGAAAGTTCAGTAAAAGGATCTAATCCGTTACCTCTCAAACTAGTCAAATTTGAGTTAATTACCAGGAAAACACGAAAATCCATATGTGCTAGACGTGGGCTGTATGGTGGGTGTTCTACAGTTCAAGCCCCAAAATGCGCATTTCTAGCTGTGTGGTTTCTGCAGTATGAGGTGCCTGCATTGTCCTGATGTAAAATCACATGATCAAAGTTGATCCCCAGTCATTTGCTCAAAAGTGCCTTCATGAGATTTCTAACCTATTATATTTTACATTCTTTTCATAGAGAACCTGAAATCACAATAGCGGGATGATTATTTAACCATTTATTATACCTCCAGATATATGAAATATATGGGGGCTATATTGGATTCACGCTTGACGGTCGGTCGGTCTGTGCGTCTGTAGACACAATTTGTCCGGAGAATTTCTCCGCAACTACTCACAGGATGTATTTCAATGAAACTTCACAGAAGTGATCAGTAGTAAGCCTAGTTGTGCATGCTTCGAGCATTTTTCGTTTGGATTAATTTTCACTGAATTATAGCCCTTTGTTTTTTTCTACACTATACATATACAATAGACAAATTTTGTCCGGACAATTTCTCAGCAACTACTGACAGGATTTCAATGAAACTTCTCAGAAGTGATCAGTAGTAAGCCTAGTTGTGCATGCTTAAATCATTTTTTCATTTGGATTGATTTTCACTGAGTAATAGCCCTTTATTTTTTTCTACAATATATACAATACAAAAATTTTGTCTGGACTATATCTCTTTAACTACTGAAAGGAATTCAATAAAACTTCACAGAAGTGATAAGTAGTTAGCCTAATTGTGCATGCATTAAGCTTGTCTCGGTTGGTTAAATTTTCACTGAGTTATGGCCCTTTGTTGTTTTTTATACAGTGCATATACAATATCTCAATAACTACTCATAGGAATTCAATGAAACTTCACAGAAGTTATAAAAAGTAAGCCAAGTTGTGCATGTAATAACCAGATTTTGTTTGGATTAATTTTCACTGAGTTATGGCCCTTTGTTTTATACAATAAGTAAATTTTGTCCGTACCATTTCTCAGCAACTACATGCAGGAATTCAGTGAAACTTCTTAGAAGTGATAAGTAGTTCGGAAAGTTGTGCATGTCCACAATAGGTTTTGTCCAAGTAAATTTTAATGAGTTATGGCCCTTTGTTATTTTTAGCTCACCTGATTCATCAGGTGAGCTTTAGGATCGTTGAATGTCTGGCGTCCGGCCACAATTAGTTTGTTTACACTCTAGCATCCGCAGCTCTTAACGAATCATGATTAAACTTGCTCACAATGTTTATGGCCACAATGTCTCGGCTAAGTTCGACTATGGGCAAAATCGGACAATAACTTCTAGAGTTATGGGCCCTTGAATTACAAAATTTGTTATATTTAGCTTGTTTACACTCTAGCACCTTCATTTATTCACCAATCCTAATAATATTTTCATTAAATGTGTATAACTAAAAGATCTTGGACAAGGTGAATTATGGGCGGAATCGGACCAGAACTTCAACAGTTATGGGCCCTTGACTTAGAAAATTTGCTATATTTGAGTTTGTTTACATTCTAGCGCATTCATTTATTCACCAATCCTGATCTTTTTTCAGTAAATGTGTATAACCAAAAGATCTTGAACAAGTTGGATTATGGGCGGAATCGGACCATAACTTCAAGAGTTATGGGCCCTTGACTTTGAAAATTTGTTATATTTTAGCTTGTTTACACTCTAGCACCTTCATTTATTCACCGATCATAATAATATTTTCAGTAAATGAGTATAACCATAGGATCTTGGACAAGGTTGAATATGGGCAGAATCGGATCACATCTTCAAGAGTTATGGGCCCTTGACTTAGAAAATTTGCTATATTTTAGCTTGTTTACGCTCTTGCGCCTTCATTTATTCACCGATCCTAATCATATTTACAATGAATGTGTATGACCTTATGGTCTTGGACAAGTTCAGTTATGGGTGGAATCGGACCACAACTTCAAGAGTTATGGGCCCTTGGATTAGAAAATTTGCTACGTTTTAGCTTGTTTAACAGTATTATACCTTCATTGTTGGTTTTGATCTCAAAATCTACGTAAAAATGAGTTTTACGAGATGGAAACTATATTACCTGGTCATTAATTATTGTGCCTTTGTTCTCAGGTGAGCGATAAAGGGCCATCTTGGTCCTCTTGTTTATATAATGAATATTTAGAAAAAGATCAGGATATTTCTAAGCAACAATTTGCAGGTATTAAAAAATGAAAATCCATTATATTTCCCTCTGTAAAATGTAACAATAACTGTGTCAAGGCCGCATCTGGGGGCATTCATCACCTTTAGTGATAGTTCTAGTTTTAATCAATATATGATTCCTTTACATAAACTTACATAATTCTTTTACAATCTCTATGATTTTCTTTATCTTTAATATTGTATTAATGTAATTATGTAAACATTAATAAAATATTTAAAGTTATACCTGAGAGCAGTAATTGGCATTTACGGTTTCATTAGTGGGTACAGCATGCTGAAGTATCATTCCATTATTTATCTGCAAAGAAGATGAACATCTGTTTTTCTGCCGATTTTGAGACACATACCTTCTTAGGGGATGGAGATGCTGGTGTTTTCCACTGTTTTGATTGTTCCTTAGTTTCTGGGTCATATAGAAACAACCAAGTTTCAGCGGTGGTAACAATGCGCTGTAGCAAAGTGTCGTCTTCTTTACGATACTGCTGCAAAATTTACCTGGAGGCATTCATACGGGTTTCTTTATTATCATTAGAATCTTTTGTTGCTTGGTATTAAAGTATGATATTTAATCTTTGTAAATATTTTAGCGATTTTAACAATGCCAGATACCTTAAGACGGAAATTTCTCTAATTGTCACTCAGCGATCCGCATAAATGACGTCCTTAATTGACTCAATTTGACATCAATAATTGTTTTCAGTCCTTGTGCTGATTCATCTTCCAATTCTATCTGCCCGTCCTTAAAGCGGCAGTGTCATCTAAAAACCAGCGCCCGTGAAACAGATGATTTTATAAGTCTGTGTGGGTGTGTCGCCAAGTTCAGCCAAAAATTTTATTTCTGCACGAATATGGAATTATGTTTCAGAAATTGTTAGAAGAATTAGAAAATGAGGAGATTCCTTCGTATATAAGAGAGGCTCGTCTTGAATCTCTTAAACACCAAGCTTCACAGTTCCGAGACATGCATGAAAAAGGATATGGCAACTACAGGTACATTCCTATCAAAGACAAAATGCTTAGTTATTTGTTTTGTTAAACAAATTAAGTGGCTTGGTACAAAATTTCTTGGTTTAATTTTCTTGTTAATTAATATCTTCATAAATAATATTTTATGATAAATTTATGTAATCTTTGTTGATTGTTTAAGGTATCATGACTGGCTGTTTTGTCATATCAAGTTTCACCAATTAATAGATTTATATTTTAAAGTAACCCACTGTAAAAAGTCCATTGCTAGTGATTTGAAACAGATATTACATTTGGTTGGTCTTCTATAAACCAATATTGCACGTAATTTACATATTTTTGAGGGCAATATAACTACGTACTCTGTATATCAAAATATATTAAACAATTAGCCTTAAAATAACCATAAATGTAGATTGCAGGGAAACTTGCCTCAGATTTTTGATAACGCCCTTTGTTCATTAGATATTTGACTTTAAAAATTCTGTGGCCTGAACCCCATTGTCAATTACGTAGTACATCATAGATAAAAAAGTATCAAAATTCTGAGGTACTGTTCCCTAGATAAACAATCCCGCTTCAAAACATTGAAAACCGCTTTGAAATTCATCTTCAAATAAAGCAACAATCTTTATTCATAAACGACTCCTGTTGTGGATATTTTATTTTTAAGCCAGTAATTAATAATAAAACTGTCAGTTCATTATTGTCTCCTGTAATCAGCGATTTTCGATAAATTAATGCATCCCATTCAATTTTGATTTAACCAATCAAAATTGTTAATTGTTTACGGTCCAAAAATTGATACCACGCCCAGTCTTGATGTCTAGTATGTGATTTAATAATGAATAATTATCAAAATTGTATTATATCGTACCAACACAATGCACAATACGTTAGTGATGGTTCTCCTTGATAAAGTGAGGTTGATATTGTGTTTATTGCAATAAAACACTATTTTTGTGCATTCTGTTAGCTTTTTTTGTTGCTTGATATAAAAATATGATATTTAATCTTTGTAGATAACTTAAAACATTATTTTACGTTCTTTTTAGTATATTTTGGCAGTCACGATACATGTACCTTAATATTTTATTAATGCTTAAAGGTGTTTGATTTGAAGAAGACATAACCTGTTAAAGTAATAGCATTTAGCATATGATAATTTAAGTTTGATTAGTAAATAATAATGTTTGGTGTAAAATCAATTTGTGTTTAGGGTTACTGTAGCTGTTTGAATACCTTGTGCTTAGCATATGTGACAGTTTTCAACAACTGGCTTCTTGACATTCTAGGAATCTAGTAGGACTTTCATATATTACTTGTATGTACATGTAATATTGTGAATTGTTTTAGTGAAATGGAATCAGAAAAGGATGTACTGGATCTGACTACAAGTGAAGAAAAATGTGTCATCCATTTCTACCATGAAGACTTCAGAAGATGTGCAATAATCCATACTCATTTGAAGGTAATAGAAAATTGAACATTATTTCAGAAATAATAAGAGGTGTCAACTTCATAGGTGGGTAGATCTCATTGAGGCAGTGAACAGAGGAGCATTGGAACTGCTTGTGGCGCTCTTGTTCGGATATACATTCATTTTGTGAAGATTCAGAAGACTGGTGTAAGTCACATACCTCAGAATGATTTGTTTGAATCTAGAAACCAAAACAAAATATCTACTGTGAAATCTGAGAAACAAAGTGCAAATACATACTGGTAATACATGGATTAATATCAAATGCCTCAAATCATGTAATAAACTTGCACATGAATTTTTGTATATTTTTCAGTGATTTTTTCCATCTCTGGGAATGGGTCCGGGTCTGGTCAGATTGGGAATTATGTAGTCATATGGAATGATATTTAGGTAAAAATTACACAATGCCTGCTTACCACACAATATGAAAGATGCAATCAGCCACCAAGCAAGTTGAAAGTAAGCATAATGTTGATTGCTAAATAGTCTGGTTTACCTGCCTCTTATCAGGCTTAAATTAAAATTAAGTTTGTTTGCCCTTTACCGACCGACCCGAAAATATCACGCCAACTCAAAAGATTTTATTGCAAAATCTCGGAGAACTTTATTTTTATACTTGGGAAAATATACGTGTACTCAGTGCTTTTGATAAACATTTAAAGTAGGTATCATTTGAAGTAATGAAGGAAAACAATAATGTGTGTTAAGGCACTGAGTACATGTTTATGGTTGATTAAAGCACACAATAAATGGTTGTATGGTAGCAGAATACATTAAATGAATAAAGAATGCATCTAGATAGAAGAGTAATTTCATGCTAGGTAAAGGTTAAATTCAGAAATAAAATAAAATATTTTCCCTACCTACCGACCCTCTTCTAAAATTCACGGTTGGTAAAGGGCAATCAAACATATTTTTAATTTAGGCCTCACTTCATTGGACTTAAATACTATAGTACGACGGGAACAAGACTAATTGCAAAAATGCACTTCATATTTTGATACCAGGGGGCGCACATTCGTAGTTTTCAAGAAAGATTACGGACATCTCCGGTCTATGACTGACTTTAATTTGTCGGTATATAAATATAGTGAAAACAAAAGTGGAAATCTGTTTGTTGTTTTATACATTTTCTGTACGTGTTTATTGAAGTAAAACACTCATAGTTAAATGTAACAACAGCTTGACACATAATTGGCAATTTGTAAAAGCCAAGGCCCGTATTCACTAACGCATTTGAGTCTGAGATTAAGTCGATTTTAAACTTTAGACTCAGACTCAGCGCGACCAAAATGGTATTCACAAAAAAATTTAGTCTCAAGTTTGAGTCTGACATTCTGAGTCTGAAATGTTAAGTCTAAAATTTGTAGACTTAGGGCAGTCTAAGGCTGTTTATTTTAACTGTTTCTGCTTACTATAAACTTCAACATTTGCATAAAGGATTTAAATTGGAGAAAAGTCGATAAGTTTCAATTGTAGTTATCTAGTAATAATAAAACTTGTTTAAATTACTAATGTGAATCTTAATTTCATGATTGGTCATAAATTGATGCATGTTGCATGTATCCAAATATATCCATCATTGAATGACACTGTAAGATTTGTTATTGTTATTGTACCGGTAACTTAAATGGCAAAACCTCGTGGATCATATTAGGATAAATTAACCGCATTGTTGTTCTAGATTACCTTTTTAGTGTGTGTTATTACTCATGTTTGATATGAAAAATATTATCTATAATCCTTATTTTGTCGAGCCCGCCTGCAGTTAGCTCGACATAGTTGCCACAATGGCGGTTGCGTTAGTAACTAACGTTAGTTAGTGAGTGAGTTAGTTAGTTGGTGTGTCCGTCCGGATCCTTGTCCGGGCTGTATCTCCCTTATGCATTGACACTTTTTAAAATAACTTGGCATAATTGTTTAACACCATGAGACGGTGTGCAGTGCGTAAGATCAAGGTCTCTAGCTCAAAGGTCAAGGTCACACTTAGAGGCCAAACATAAAAATAATCATTATACACCTTGTCAGGGCTGTGTCTCCCTTATGCATTGAATTATTTGAAAATGACTTGCCATAATACAATGAGACCATGTGTCTTGGGCAACACCCAGATTTTCATAGGTCAAAGGTCAAGATTACACATTCGGTCAAATATATTTTCCTTGTCTGGGCTGTGACTTCTGTTTGCATTCAAGGATTTTGAAATAAATTGGTATAAAAGTTTACTTCAGTGAAATGATGTGTCATGAATATCACCCATACTTGTAGTTCAAAGGTCAAGATCACAAGCTGGCTGTACAGGGGGCTCGACATTTTGCCCTTGGGCTTCTAGTTTGGATTTGAATCCATCAGTAGGGTCATCGCAGAAAAGTAATTCCCACTGGTCCTTAACAAGTCGAACCAGTCGTATATCGGCCGGCTCAGTCCACAAGGGACTATTTCCACAGCTGCTTGCCTTAATATTGATATCAGCTATCTTGAAACTATGAACGGTTGCGTGTGCGTGTCTGGTGATGTCACATATTTTCGAAAATACTGCTTAAAGTCTGAGTCAAAAAACGTTTGTGGATCAGCTCAGCTAAGTCTGAGTCCAAGTCAGAGTCTAAGTAAATGTTAGTGAATATAGGCCCAGTTTAATTTGTGAAATTTCAGGAATTTCAAATGTCTAAATAAAAATATCAAAGTAAAAGGCACAAACAAAAAATAAATAAGATACAAAATGTGTGCATATAAGTCCTTGATAAAGATAAGCCAAATGACAAATAAAATTGAAAGAAAAGGAAGTAACTAGTATTATTAGCTCTCTATATAGACATCTAATTAAAGTCTGTCATAAGCCAGAGATATCAGCAATCCTTCGTAAAAAACTACAAGCGCGCACCCTCTGGTATCAAATGTGACATGCAATTTTGCAGTTTACATTATGCTTACTTTCAACTTGCTTAGTGGCTGATTTGTTTTGGAGCATTGTAACTTGCGATGTTCAAATATCGTTGCTTATATACAGTCCTGGCATGTGGAAATATTTCATTATGCTACATTGCATTGTCAAACAGCCAGATGAAATTGTGATAATAGGTTGACATAAGGAACTAAACAGCACACAAGATGTAACTTCCAGCAAGCATGCTATCATAGTCAACAAGCATGTGGAAGGTGTCACCTTGCATTCAGACTATACCAGTAAGCATAATAGCAGTGTCAATGAGTAAATTGTAACAGTATGCAGGCATTGTGTAATTTTTACCTAAAGTATTAATATCATTCCATAGTGATAACTTGGTTATTGGGAAATTTTATCAATAGACAATGCCAAATAAATCGAGATCTCTGGTTTCTGTCAAATTTTGAAATTTATTTTTTTAATGTATACTGGGAATTCCATTTAGATTTGGGAATAGTGAAGCCTAAATGCTATTGTGAAGGGTCCATTTACCGGTGTGACAGGCCATTCTTTGTCCCCTGGCCATTTTTTCCCCAAGGAAAGATTGGCCTAGGCCTCCCCCTCCAGGTAAAAGTAGTCTAGGCCATTTATCCCCCCCCCACCCTAGGCTACTTCCCCCCACCCAGATTTTTAGCTCACATAGCTTTTGTGATCAGTCTTCGTCCAGCGTCGTGCGTCCAAGCATCGTCAAACTTTTACCTTGTGAATGAACTAGGGGCCACATTTTAAGGTCAATTTTCGCAAAACTGGGTCAGAATGTTAATAAACTGTTTTGATTGGATCATCATGAAACCTTGTCAGAATGTTTGTCTTGGACGAATTCGAACATGGGTCATCATGGGGCAAAAACTAGGACACTAGGTCAAATCTTATGACAAACCATGTTAACACTGTAGATTTCACAGTTATAATTGGATCTTCAAATTGTTTGTTTTAATGATATAACAGTCAAGTACAAATATGGGTCATCTGGGGTCAATAACTAGGTCACTAGGTTAAATCTTAGGAAAACTTTGTGACACTGTAGATGTCACAGTTTTGATTGGATCTTCACCAAACCTTGTCAGACTGTTTGCCTCAATGATATGTGGGTCAAGGATGAACATGGGTCAGCTGGGGTCAAAAACTAGGTCACCAGGTCAAATCTTGGGTAAAAACCTTGTTAAAGCACTAGATGTCATGGATTTTCCCCAAACCTTGTCAGACTGTTTGTCTTATTTATATGTAGGACAAGTTCTAACATGGTCATCTGAGGTCAAAAACTAGGTCACAGGTTCAAAACAATGTTTCAATGAGTAAACAGTGATTGTTATGTGAGCGATATAGGGCCATTTTGGCCCTCTTGTTTCATTTTATAGATCTTTTGCTTTACATCTTTATGTTCATATTTCTGAGTTAAGTGTGTTTATACTAGTCTTACGTCTGTACATCCATATTTCTGAGTTTATACTTATGTCTATACATTCATATTTCTGCGTTTATACTTACGTCTATACATTCATATTTCTGTGTTTATACTTACGTCTATACATTCATATTTCTGTGTTTATACTTATGTCTATACATTCATATTTCTGCGTTTATACTTACGTCTATACATTCATATTTCTGTGTTTATACTTACGTCTATACATTCATATTTCTGTGTTTGTACTTACGTCTATACATTCATATTTCTGTGTTTATACTTACATCTGTATGTTCATATTTCTGTGTTTATACTTACGTCTATACGTTCATATTTCTGAGTTTATACATGGTCATCACATGTAGATGACCCCTATTGATTTTGAAGTCGGTTGGTCAAGGTCATGAAGGGGCATCCATGTTTCACAAACACTTTTTGTTTTATTTCAGGCCATAATGGAGAATCATTTTGAAACAAGATTCGCAAAAGTAAATGTAGACAAAGCTAAGTTTCTGGTGGAAAAACTGAAAATTAGAGTTTTGCCAGCTGTATTGTGTTTTAAGAAAGGCATTGTTGTTGACAGGTATGTTTCTAATCAATTGGAATATGTCTTATAACTTTGTCATAAGAGATAATGTAATTGTTGGCAATCGTCTGGACAAGCAGAAAAAAGTGCTGCAATCATAAATATTTTGTTTATTTTTAATAGGGCTGTCCCGATATGGCCGTGTACTGGTACGTACCGGTACAGTGCTGAACAATATCGTATTGGAAGCTCCTGTATCGGCCGTATCTATATTCTATATTTTAAGACATTAGCTGCGTGAGGTAAAACTAGACAACGGATTCGATTCGAACATTCACATTTTGCCAAGTAGATATTGACCTATAAATTATATTAATTTATTAAATGATATTTTAGAATTTTTCATTAACAAAATTTTGATGAGGAACAGATTTTCTCATTTACCGAAACATAGATCTGGCATTTCAATATTTAAACACATGTACAAATATTCAAGCAGCTGATTTGAGTGCCAGCTTTACCTGTAAAGTGTGTAAACATTGCTGTGGTTTGCACTAACAATCTATAATTAAATAGGAAAAACTTTAAAATTCTTATTGTCCAAAATCACAGATTATTGCCCTAGGGTCAAAATTGGCCCCGCCCCATGGTTCACTTGATTTTACATAGACTTATATAGGGAAATTAAAAAAATCTTCTTGTCAGAAACTACAATGCCTAGAGCTTAGATATTTGGTGTGTAGCATTGTCTAGTGGACCTCTACCAAGTTTGTTCAAATTATTGCCTTAGGGCCAAAATTGGCCCCGCCCCAGTGGTCACTTGATTCATATAGGCTTATATAGGAAAATTTGAAAAATCTTCTTGGCCGAAACCACAATGTCTAGAGCCTAGATATTTTGAATGTAGCATTATCTAGTGGACCCCTAACAAGTTTGTTCAAATTATTGCCCTGGGGTCAAAATTGGCCCTGCCCTAGGGGGTTTAATCTAATCTATTTAGGAAAATAATTTTAAAAATCTTCTTGTCTGAAACCACAAGACCTAGAGCTAAGATATATGGTATGTAACATTGTCTAGCAGACCTCTACCATGTCTGTTAAAAGTATAGCCCCAGGGTGAAAATTAGCCCGCTCCGAGTTCACATGATTTATATAGGCTTATATAGGGAAAAAATCTTCTTGTCCAAAACCTCAAGGCCTAGAGCTTACATATTTTGTATGTAGCATTGTCCGGTAGACATCTATCAAGTTTGTTCAAATTATTGCCCAAGGGGCAAAATTGACCCCGTCCCCGGGTCACTTAATTTTTCAAAGGCTCATGATAATTTTCTCTAAAGAGTCTTTTTATTTGAAGAGCGATATAGGGCCACCATGGCCCTCTGGTTAGCATAATTTATTGTTCTAATCATCAAAGTTCCTATTCTTTTGGTCGGAGGTGTTTAGTCAAACAGTATTTAAATGTTTTTTCTTTGATAAAAGATTCTGTGTCACTGAATGATTTTATTCAAACAGAAAACTGACTTTAGATGGGGAATATGGAATAAGTAGGTGAAATGATTATCCTGTAGTTATTCTAATTGTGCAGTGTAGTGCAGTAGACACCATTGGATTGATCTTTGTTATTTTCTCATTATGTATTAACAATATACATTTCTGTTATCATCTGGTCTCATAAATGTTTCCATTGTGTGTTTTAGAATTATTGGCTTTGATGAGCTTGGAGGTACTGATAGCTTTCCTACATCAGTCATTGAGAGACGTCTAGCACAATCAGGTTAGTTTTTAGCTCGCATGTTACGAAGTGACAAGGTGAGCTTTTCTGATCAGTCTTCGTCCGGCGTCGTGCATCGTCAAACTTTACCTTGTGTACACACTAGGGGCCACAATTTTAGCAAAACTGGGTCAGAATGTTAATATCGACAAAATCTCGGACGAGTTCGATATTGGGCCATTTGGGGTCAAAAACTAGCTCACCAGGGCCAAATAAGTGAAAACATTGTGAACACTTTAGAAATCACTGTTTTGATTGAGTCTTCAAGAAACTTTGTCAGAATGTTTATTTCAATAATATGTAGGTCATGTTTTATAATGGGTCATTTCAGGTCAAAAACTAGGTCATTAGGGCAAATTGCTGAAAAACCTTGTGAACACTCTAGACGTCACTGTTATGATTGGATCATCATGTAACCTTGTCAGAATGTTTTGCTTTATAATATCTTGAATGAGTTCGAAAATGGGTGATCTGGGGTAAAAAACTAGGTTGCTAGGTCAAATCTTATGAAAAACCATGTTAACACTGTAGATTTCACAGTTATAATTGGATCTTCACCAAACTTTGTCAAATTGTTTGTTTTAATGATATAACAGTCAAGTACAAATATGGGTGATCTGGGGTGAATAATTAGGTCACCAGGTCAAATCTTAGGAAAACTTTGTTAACACTGTAGATGTAACAGTTTTGATTGGATCTTCACCGAACCTTGTCAAAATGTTTGCCTCAATGATATCTGGGTCAAGATTGAACATGGGTCAGCCTGGGACAAAAACTAGGTCACCAGGTCAAATCTTAGGTAAAAACCTTGTAAAAGCTCTAAATGCCATGGTTTTAATTGGATCTTCCCCAAACCTTGTCAGATTGTTCATCTTAATGATATTAATGGGTCACCTAGGGTCAAAAACTAGGTCACGAGGTCAAATCTTAGGAAAACCTTATTAACACTGTAGATGTCAAATTTTGATTGTATCTTCACCAAACCTTGTCAGAATGTTTGTCTTAATGATATGTAAGACAAATTCGAACATAGGTCGTCTGGGGTAAAAAACAAGGTCAAATTTTAGGAAAACATTGTCTATGCTGTAGTTTTCATGGTTTTGATTGGATCTTCACCAAATTTTGTCAGAAAGTTTGTCTTATTTATATGTAGGACAAGTTCTAACATGGGTCATCTAGGTCACCGGTTCAAAACAATGTTTTAATGAGTGAACAGTGATTGTCATGTGAGTGATATAGGGCCATCTTGGCCCTCTTATTCCTCTAGTTAATGTCTTCTGTCCACAATGGTTTATGTTAGTTTTGTAATTTATTCTTTTGTGTAATTAATATTAAGCACAGAAAAGTGTCACTCAGTTACATAATTTTTATGAAGTTAACTGTTGAATACATAAATCAAAGTCATTTAGAAATGTGATGCACAGTTAAATTAATGTTATTTTATAAATATTTTCATAATGCATGCAAAAGCAATTAATCTATTGTTATTTTGTATGATTAAATAACTGTTGCATATGTCTAATTTCAGTGTTATCTATAAATGGCAAATTTTCTTCTCCAAAAAAATGTAGATTGTAACATTTTTACCTCACCAGAGCACAATGTGCTCAATGTGAGCTTTTATGATCTCCCAGCGTCCATTGTGCGTTGTTCATCGTGAAGTGGCGTCCATATTTACTTAAAACAACATCTCCTCCTACACCGCTATACTGATTGCAACCAAACATGACTGAAATGATCCTTGGGTGGTCCCCTTTCAAAGTTGTTCAAAAAATTAAAATTTCATTAAAAACTCTGGTTGCTATGGCAACAAATAGAAAAACTTAAAAAATCTTCTTGTCCGAAACCACAGGGCCTAGAGCTGAGATATTTGGTATGTAGCATTGTCTAATGGAACAAAGTAAACCATGTAAGTTTGTTCAAATTATTCCCCTGGGGTCAAAATTGGCTCTGCCCCGGGGGTAACTTGATTTTACATAGACTTATATAGGAAATGTAAAAATCTTGTCAAAAACTACCACACCTAGAGCATAGTTAAGTGGACCTCTACCAAGTTTGTTCAAATTATTGCCCTAGGGTCAAAATTGGGTAGTATTGTCTAGCAGACCTCCTCCAAATTTGTTCATATTATGGCCCTGGGGTAAAACTTGGCCCTGACCTTAGTGTCACTTGATTTTACTTGGACTCGTGTAAATAAATTTTAACAATGTTTGTCTCCAAATGACCTTTATTCCTGGTGAGCATTTACAGGGTCATCATGGCCCTCTTGTTACTTTAGAAATAGTTTTGGAATCCAGTCATTACTAGATTTTATTTACCGTGATAAATTTTTATATCTCTTGATAAAAGTATAAGCCTGTACTTTTAATGGTAGCTAACAATAAATAGAATTTATGTCCTGCTTATTCCTAATAGTACGACAATATTCATGAGATTTGCATAGATTAATTACAGTAAAACCTTGATTATTCGACGACTGATCATCGGAATACCCGGTATTATCTGAATGAGATCAACGGTCCCGATTACGTCTCTATATATTTTATCACTGAAATGAATTATCTGAATGATTTTTTCGGACCCTGGGAATTTGAATAATCGTGGTTTTACTGTATGTTAAAAATAACTACTATTCACCTTGGGATATCATGGTCTCAAAATAGAATGAGAGACAGCAACATTTCAGGATCAAATATGATCTTTGCCGATTTTAATTTTATGAGTTAATCAAAATCTTTGTGCTATAAAAGTAAATTTGACCATTTGGTACAAATTCTCAAGAGTCTGAAGCTATATTTTACTAATTTCATGAGTCAAACTCATTAAATGCCATTTTAAGGGTCAAATGAAAGCCCTGCTTGTATTAACATGTAGGTAAATATAATTATATTTACTCTTCATAATTGTTTGATATTTCTTAATCTTTTACTGAGTAGATATTAATGTAAAGTACATATTTCAGGGGTGATACAATATGAAATGGATGCTCCTGAAAAGAAGACAATATTTGGTTTTAGTAAATCACAGCAGAATGATAATGATGATAGTAGTGATGATGATTATTGATTTAAAATTGGACTTTTTTACTAATTTATGTATTTTTAAAAAATATTCTCAGACAAATGTGGAACAAATTGAGAGCTGTTTCATTTATGGTCTTCCAAAGGTTGCTAGAGTATTGTGGTTATTGTAAATCCTTTGTTATAGTTTTGGAAGCCACAATGACAAACTTGTTTAAACAAAACAAATCTTGAGACTTAATGCATCTTATCAAGATTTGTGTCTGGCACATGGAAGAATACTTTGTACAATTGAACTATCTTTTGTAAGTTTTTGTGTATGCAGGGTTTTGTTATAATGACCCGTTAGATAATATTTGTGGATACTTTCTAATACTGTTTTATAGTAAACTCAGCCATCCAATTACAGTTTGTTTGGACAGTAACATTTAAAAATTGATCCATCTGAAAATACTTATTTGATTTTATTAAACATATATAGGAGCCACTTTGTCTGTTGGTCAATCTTTCTGAAACTTGTCCTGGCTGTAACTTGGTCATTCATGGGGAGATTTTGAAATAAGTTGCCATAAATGTTAACTATCATTAATTGATGTGTCGCGCACAAATCCCATCGTTGTAGCTCCAAGGTCACTCTTGGAGTTAAAATGTCACAATTTTGGTATTTTTGGCGTGTCCTCTCTGTAACTTTTTCATTTATGGTACAATTTTGAAATGAGTTACCATAAGTGTTAACCATCATTAGAAGATGTGTCACATGCTACTTCCATGGCTGTAGCTCCAAGGTCAAGGTCATGGCGGTTTAAGGTAAAAAATAGGTATTTTTTGTTTCTGCTCAGTAACATTGTCATCTATGATTTGATTTTGGAAATAATTGGCATAAAAGTTCACCAATATGTGGGGATGTGTCTTGCAAAAGACCCTGGTCTGTACCACCAGGGTCAATGTCACACTTGAAGGTAAAAAATTTGGTCTTTTTTCATGTCAGCTCTGACAGTAACTTTATATAATATATTGATGGATTTCAGAAATACTAAATGTGACGCTGTGTCTTGCATAAGACCAAAGGTAAAACTGACCTTTAAAAAGTTTGCATCTCTATGTAATAGCCTATAACATTTCTGAAAACCTTTATATTTCATTCTGTGTCAAAGTGGCATGTGGGGTATTCTTCACTCCTGTGACAAGGCTCTAGTTTTGTTCAGTTGTATCTCCCTCCATAGTTCATTTGTTTCAGCTTTCCTTTGTAATCGGTAGGTTGCAAATTCGAGCCTAGAGCCTAGTCACTGCCAGGGATTTCAATTTTTTATTTCTGAATAAGATTCTGACACTATTAATGTTTTGATACAACACTCCTGTGACAAAGCTCTAGTTATATATGGTCATCATTTCCATGCCAAACAAAATGGGTATCTTCTTCAGTTGACATAGGAATGTACAAATTTATTACAATCATGCTGTTTAGAAAATAAATGTATTATGAAACCCATATTTTTGACAACATTGTGCTTGCAAGAATTACTTTACAAAAATATATGTCTGAGAAGTTTGAGAATATGACTAAAACAATTCAGTATGTATGAATAGTATCATACTACTTGTGTTCTGTTGAGTTAATGACTTGAGTTTTGAAATAAGTATTTATTTTTTATTAGCTCACCTGATTCAATCAGGTGAGCTTTTAGGATCGATGAATGTCCAG
Source organism: Lutraria lutraria (assembly GCA_964023205.1). Lineage (NCBI taxonomy): Eukaryota > Metazoa > Mollusca > Bivalvia > Venerida > Mactridae > Lutraria > Lutraria lutraria. Next base: position 26,557,029 of record OZ026844.1, on the reverse strand, counting down.
CGTACGTCGTCCGTCCATAATTAGTTTGTTTATACTCTAGCATTCACAGCTCTTAAACAATCTCAATCAAACTTGGTCACAATGTATATGGCCACAATTTCTCGGCTAAGTTCGATTATGGGCAAAATCGGACAAGGACTTCAAGAGCTATGTGCCCTTGATTTAGAAAATTTGCTATATTTAGCTTGTTTACACCCTAGCGCCTTCATTTATGCACTGATCCTAATAATATTTTCAGTGAATGTGTATGACCAAAAGATCTTATACAAGTTCGATTATGGGCGGAATCGGACCAGAACTTCAAGAGTTATGGGCCCTTGACTTTGAAAATTTGCTATATTTTAGCTTGTTTACACTCTAGCGCCTTCATTTATTCATAAATAAATGTGTATGATCTTAAGGTCTTGGGCCAGTTAACGTATAGATGAAATCGGACCACAACTTCAAGAGTTATTGGCCCTTGGAGTAGAAAATTTGCTACGTTTTAGCTTTTTAAACGGTATTATAGCACCTTCATTGTTAGTTTTGATCAAAATCTATGTAAAAACGGGTTATACGAGATGAAATCTATATTACCTGGTCATCAATTGACAATTGTAGTGTCTTTGTTCTCAGGTGAGCGACCTAAGGCCATCTTAGCCCTCTTGTTTCATTTACATTTTCTGTACATTTTGATTTTACATTTCATGAACGAATGTCATTTTGTATAAAATACAGAAATAAACTACAATCTGTGTTTGTTTTTGATTACTACCGAATCATAAACAATGTTGATCCTTTCTTATTTTGCATGCAGTATGCAGTCTCCTGAATGAAACAATCAGACCAATTAACTCATTTAATACAGTTAATACTCAGTATGATTCAGTTGATGATACGAACCACGGCCTATAATCACATGATATATTGTTTGGATAATAATTGATACCATAGGGTCTAGAAAAATGGCGGCGTCAACGAGTTTGAAAGGTAAGTCGTATTTTTCGTTGACAGTTTAAATGTTTCGACTTTTTCATGTAGTCCATGTTCCAGCCAACAATTATCGAATCCATCGGTACCAAAATTAGCATTGTTATTGTCGTAGTTTGTCCATAGGCCACCCAGAGAAATTTGAAGTGGACAGACTTTCATTATTTTTTTTAAATTTCTCTGCAGGGTCTATGGACTAACAACGACAGTAACAATGTGAAATATCACGTGATTATAGACCTTGTGAACCAAGTTTGTGAAATGATGATCATATTATCATATGTAAAGTAATGTTATTTCCTTGTTATCATGAAGTTCACAGCATGGTGGTTTGGATGTTTTAATAATTTATCTCTAAAGACGTTTGCTATACGGTAGTTTTAATATAACCAGAATAAAAACATACAGACAAACATTTAAAGCAAAAGGAAATTCGGGGTCACTAATATCGTTTTTGAGTTATCTGCCCTTGAATTTGAATGTGCTATGATCATGCAAAGTTAAAAAAATTATGTTGAACAGTTTTCATTCTGCCTATATGGGGATGTAATAGCCCCTCCTCACGAGTCCCGTTTTCCGCTGAGTCCCGCGTCCCTCCATATCTTAAGGAGTGAGTCCTGCGTCCCATTTAAGAACGAATGTGAGTCCATCGTCCGTTTCGCCTCTGAGTCCCGCATCCTGCCTAAAAAAACAAAAAACAAATGTATGATTTGTATGTTGGCCAAGTTACATTGACAACTATCGACAAATGATGCAACAGTGGCCTTGATTAAGAATATTAACATTTTCTTGGAATTTTCAAAAAAAAAATGCCTGGCACTATCAGAAAACCCATTTCAAGGTTGTGTGACAGAGAAGGTGCTAAATGACTGACAAAACATTCAGGTTCAACTATATATAACAAAGTCAGACAAAGCAAGAAATAAATACAGTCAGGTCATAATGAAAAAGTGATTACAATCCTTATGTATTCATCAGACCACTGAGTAAAATGGTTTCAGTCATGCAATGGTATTTTCTTCAGTTGACATTGGAATGTACAAACTTATTTCTATCATTCTGTTTAAACAAATATGTATATTATGGAACCCATATTTTTGACAACATGGTGATTGCAATAATTACTTTACAAAAATATATGTCTGCATAACAAGTTTGAGAATATGACTAAAAAGTAAAAACGTACGAGGGATGTTCGATATGTAATGTGTATTGTACTATAACACGAAAACAGTATGCACGATTTCACTAATATTGATACGTCTGGATAGCTCTATTCAATACCTTTACAATGGTATATAAATGAATATTAAGTTCAACACAAAATTGTCAAAATTCTTTATTTGAAGAGAGCCACTCGTTGACCACTGTTGAAAAAATGGTTGGAAATCATGTTGAGAATGTTTAAGAAATTTAAGCTTATATAAAACTTCGTAGAAAACTCGGCCATTCATTGTGGCAAATTTTTAACTAATTGGGGTAAGCTTATGGGTCCCTTAAGGTATCTTATGTGACAGGTGGTAGTTGGAAAAAGAGATTTGTTACTTGCATGGAGACAGTTCAAGATTCTGCAAAATCAGGACGACCGGTGACTGCAACAGGATTAACTACTAGTATGTATCCAAAGTCAGGGAAATAATTGAAAGGGATGGCATATATACGATTCGCGATGTTGCCAAAGCTGTTGGCATTTCACTATCGTGAGTAAATTTCATTCTGAGGTACGAAATATTAATGCCATATGGATACTCCCTCTATTGACAGATGATCAAAAAGGATATACGCGTACAAACGGCAAAACAATTGCTCAAAAAGTTTCCAAATTTCAACTATAGACAATTTGCTAACATCAATACTGGTAATGCGACTCACAGGCTACCGGCATGTGACAATAGCAAAATATTTTTTTTTCACCATATATCTATTATAGAGTATAATATAATATATATATGCTGGACACTTTTTTTTTTTTAAACTTTATTTTGCTGTTATCACATGCCGGTAGCCTGTGATGCGACTTGGGTTCATTATATCAAGACTGTTAGGAAAACTGGAGACAAGACATGGCTTATCAAACGCAGTAAACGGCCTGTAGTTGTCAAAGGGACAATGAGCAAAGAAGGCCATCTATGCCATATTCTTCTTATGTGAAGGAATAGCCAAACAAATGTCTATGCCTAATGGCAAACGTGACACAGGTCGATATAACCGTGATGTTGTACTTAGAAGCTCAAGATATATTATCAAAAACGACGGGCAGTTGACGGCTTTCAACATGTTTGCCTACTCCATGATAATGCTCCAGCACATTCATCTGACTTCTGAAGTCGGAGAAGGTAACCGTCTTGTGGCACTCGCCAGATCTTGCTCCCTGCGACTTTTTCCGTTTTAAAAAACTGAAAAAGTTCTTATCTGGTCGTCGATATCACTCCAGACAAGGCCTTGGCTCATCTGTTTGTCAGTGTATTTGAGGTATATCCAAATCAGCCAAACGTGACACATTTCTGAAATGTATTCACATACTGAAGTTTTGTATTTCTAACCACGGGAATTACTTTGAGAGGATGGAAAGTTATTTTGACCATTAAATTTTTTTTAATATTACACAATACTTATCGAACATCCCTCGTATCAAGTTTATGTAAGCATTAATGTTTACAAACTAACATAATTGGGGAAAATGGATATGAAAAGTCGCACACCAAACATCTTAAAGTTATCATTACTTCTGCACAAGTTGTGTGACCATATGTCTTGAGTACACGTACATATATAAATCAAAGCACTGAGAGTACTATCAGAAGCAAAAGTTAAAATGTAATTCATATATCTGGTAGATGTGCATTAGATAATACAAAAAAGTTCAACCAACTCTAGGCACCATTTTTTCAAACTAAAATGTATTTATTGTTTGGACTAATAATTTCCTCAAAATAGTCAGTTTTGGCTCAGTGAGATGAAGACGTTTTGATAGAGGTTCACTTGTCATGTTCCCAATTCTGTTAAAGTTGATAGTAAACTCATACCTTCACTTCCTGTTCACTGTAAAACACGCCTGACTCTTAAAACTTCGTAATTATATGTAATAATTAGGGATGTCAACCGGAGTCCGGATATCCGAACGTTCTGATCCCGTTCCGAAGTTGGGATCCGATTTTTGGATCCGGATGTTCGTATCAAAATACTACCGTCATCTAAATTACGTATAAATGTTGCTGAACAATTATATAATTTAATGCATTTATTCGATAACAATACAGACTCTCTGAAATATCACTATCACACAAGTCTTGTACGCACTGTGGTATTGTTTTTTTTAAGTCGCAGTGAATATTCGGTTATGTATACCAAGGATACGTCAGTTTTTAGAAGCAAAAGCGAAGCGAGTGCTTCTATAGTTATACACCCAGTTTTGTTTTGACAAAAACGTGACGCCATACATTCGCGTTGAAAAATAGTACCATCGGTTGTATAACTCTACCGATTGCATTTATGATACAAGTTGGATATATTGCAGGATTATGTTCATTTTGAATAATTACATTGTAATGGCATTTCCAACTGTATAACTATTGAGTTTAATAATTCAGTATTCATCCGCACAAAAGTTTCATTCATAGTACGCTTTGCTACTACAATGTATATACATGGGAATCGCTAAAAGACACTAGCAGGGCGAGGACACCAGTTAATCGTAACTCCGCCTACCGGATAGATATACAGTACGGTATGCACTCGATCTTGCGGAATGAATTTCTTATTTGCGAGATGGGTTTGTATAACACATCTTTAATAAAAACATCTTCAACATAAAACTTAAAATTAATTAACACTCAACCACATCGCTAAAGAGTTAACCCTAATGAAGGAAAAACTAATATTCTATTATTACATATACATTGTAATTACGAAGTTTTAAGAGTCAAGCGTGTTTTACAGTGAACAGGAAGTGAACAACTTTAACAGAATTGGGAACATGACATGTGAACCTTAACCAAAACGCCTTCATTCCACTGAGCCAAAACTGACTATTTTGAGGAAATTATTAGTCCAAACAATATATACATTTGAGTTTGAAAAATGGTGCCTAGAGTTAATTGAGCTTTTTGGTATTATCTAATGCTCATCTACCAGATATTATGAATTACATTTTAACTTTTGCTTCTTACAGTACTCTCAGTGCTTTGATCTTACTAAATCTTGTCATGTAAACCATGATGTCACATAGTATGACAGTACCATAAAACTTTCTGACAACTATTTGTTGTTATTTTCTATCTTGATTTGTCGTGCAGTGTGAAGAATGGTTATTTTATTAAACTTACTTATATGTATACAAAGTGTACAACCGGATGTATTACCGAGAAACTGAGTTCATTATCATGAAAAGGTCAACAAGCAACATTTGACGGATAAATAGATAAGGTCTATGGTCATATCTAGGTCTAGGGGTCATATCTAGGTCTAGGGTCATATCTAGGTCTAGGGGTCATATCTAGGTCTAGGGGTCATATCTAGGTCTAGGGTCATATCTAGGTCTAGGGGTCATATCTAGGTCTAGGGTCATATCTAGGTCTAGGGGTCATATCTAGGTCTTGGGGTCATGTCTAGGTCTAGGGTCATGTCTAAGTCTAGGGTCATATCTAGGTCTAGGGGTCATATCTAGGTCTAGGGTCATGTCTAGGGTCATATCTAGGTCTAGGGGTCACGGGGGAAAATCAGACTAGGCTGGGTAACCAGAAACAAACAACTCGTTAGTAAAACATGTCCAACTTTGGCGGACATGGCCTTATCGAGTATCTGATCAATTTTCAAGGGAAACAACTACAATTCAGGGGTTTATATACAGTCTACCTATTGTTACCCTCCTTGCTTGCGTTATGCTGACTTTATTAGGGGTCATAAAGTAATAAAGTCAGTCACGCGTAACAGATAAAATCTGTTATCTTAATTGATCCAAAAATCGATATTCCACTGTATAACTTTTGGATCTCTGATAAGACTTGAGCATGTCCCAACTATTATGTACGTAGTTAAAATGGACAGAAACATATGATATTGACATTAATTTGTTTCATCAGTAAAATTAATTTTGCGAATGCGAATATTATGAAAAGACAAAATTCAAAAATCCTAGTAATAATTTTGTTATTGTATGCAGTCAAATAGTAATTTGATTCTATTCTGCATATAAAAACATTAGCTTACAATACATTTATTTTCACTACTGAAATTAACATTAAATCATCATGATTACACTTAGGCGTGAAAATATGTTTTTTCTTTCCTCATTAAAAGTCGGTTAGTAGGTATAGACTTTATTTGGCTTTTGAAAGCATGTGGGAAGGTAAAAAGTAGAAAGAGGATTTTCCATTCCTCGGATTTCTGCAATTTTATGGCTATTTCCATCCGTCTTGATTGAAATGGTATCTAACTAATATAACTCGATGTGCCCAATTGTTTATGAGTCAATGTGAGATGCGTATAAAAATCAATAATCAGGTAAAGTTAGCAACCATATAAAGGGATCTCAAAAATATGATTTTATTATCCGTCCTTTGTTTACACGTCATTGAAAAAATAAATATACAAAGTAGGTAATCTATATTACTTTATGACATGTTTTTATAAGTGACATGTGGACGTACGCCAAAATGATATATTTAGCATATAATTATATTATCAAAAATGAATTAATAATAAATTTCATTTAATGAAATAGCATCGTCTATTTAAGGCCCAACGAGATGCAAACATTAGAACAATAGTAAATATAAGAAACATATATTACTTGATTTGTAACAATATTATTAAAAAATACTATGCAGTATTTCTAGATGAACTTTGTGATAAAAAAAATGGAACGTTTTTATTGCAAGTGAAAATCAGTTTCACATCTGTCTAGGTAAAATAAGACCTACTTCAATTTTAACATCCAAAAACCAAGGACTTATATACATGTATGTATATAAGTCCTTGTAAAAACTAATTGGGCTATAACAATAGTGAAAACCATTTTTTTCATTTTAATAATCTATTTTTTTATAATATCAACAAATTGGGTAATAAATATCGATTTTGCTTTTTAAACGTAAGTAAAGTAAAATATTTCACAGATTCTAATATTTTCATCCATGTTGTAATATGTTTTAGTCTTCAACCTCAATTATCCTAAAACTTGATTCAACGCGTCCAATTTTTATTACCCTGTACAATGCATCATGCTGTGGCTGTATATACATGGATACCTAATCAGCAGATATGATCATCGCCAAATGCACGTTGTGTCCGTAAACGTACGTAAATATCCGAGATTTGCCGAATTGAACTTTAAAAAATCTAAGGGGTAGTTTTAAAAATCATCAAAAGGGTCGAAGAAGATATTGTTTTATTCTTTTCATATTTTACATGGTGAAAGAAATTAAATTTTCAAAACGAATGCAATGAGTACAAATTTGATCACATTTCCCATAAAAGAGTTATGATGCTGAAAACCTCAGATTTTCATTGAAAAATCTACTAATTTTGCGCTTTTTACATTGAATATAGAGGGAATCGATAGGTGTCTTTTTCAAACGCAAAAGGGTCGAGGAAAACATTAATTTAAAATAATAAAAAATACACCATTACAAAGATAAAAGATTAATTAAACTTTTGTGATGAGTACAAATTTCGTATTTCAAATAGAACAAAAGTTATGACGATTATAGTGAAAATCCCCTTCTTTGTTTAATGTATTTTTTTTATCGATTTTCCAAATCAGTATGTCCGCGAAAGTAGGGTATGAAGTGTTAATATTTCTGGTCATTAACTCAGAATAAATTCTATTTGTTCACGATTTCATTTCTCAAATTATTACAACCATATGTTCGTGTCACAATGACAGCAAATGGATTTAGGTATTTCAAATGTAGTATAATATGCAATCTGACTAAAGTATTCGATCTTCCTTACGGCAAGATCTGATGACGGCCTATACCAGTTTCTATTTTCAAAAGTCGGAATTTCCATGATCACTATTTATATCTATTTATAATTCAGCCAATCGTATAACTCGTTTCATCGGTACTTTGGCCGAATGAACTTCTACCTGACGATGTTATTTAAACGTTAGTAAACATTAAATTACGTATAACATATTTGTCTGCAACCACATTTTGATTTTTTTAGTAATCCTGATCGATTCGGCCATAGTAGTATAGAAAATTTAGTAAACACGCATGTCACATGGGCGCTATCATTACATTTAGTTGCGTAAGAATAGGTGTTCGTGATAACTACAAGTCAAATATCGTTTTTTACTGCGGTTAAAAATAGAATCAGATCACTTTCAGAATTATGAAAGTAAGGCGCTGATTGGCTAGTGGAAAAGGTCACCTGAGGTGACCTTCTATAGGTCGTCTTCAGATCCTCATAGCGTAGCGGGTTTGATGATAGGATTTTAATCAGATTGGTATAATATGTTATATCTCTTAATGTGACCTGCACAGGAATAATGAATTATACAAACTTCTTAAAGCAACATAACCTGGTGTATGAGATTGTGTTTTATAGCCTATATGATATGTATGGACCAGAAACTCGTTTATGTTTTATACTGAGATAAGTGTATTAGCTTACTTTCTCTGTTCTGTGATACAAGTCCACATCACGGTAAGTTATTTCATAAATCGTTCACTCTTCCCCGTTTCTTTTCTATAAACTCGTTTATTTAATTTTCTGCAATGACATATTGTTAGGAAGCAAACTCTAAGGAGCAATTTTCTGAAAACATTGTCACAATAAATGCATTCCAGAAAGGATGTTTTGGAAATCTTTTCCGACAAGATCACTGTATTTTTCTTGGCTTCTTAAGTGTCATATTATCTTGTATATTTATTAAAAGATGTATGAATGATAGCTTCAGACGTTGGCTATGTCGTGGCAGAAATATGCCGACACAGTTTTCTATTAACAACAATTATAATTTTATAGTTTATATAGTCTCACAGTACTGATTAATTTATGAATCATTAAGATTTAAGTCAAAAGAAGTTTGACGAAAATTTCCTTCCTAATTAACCCTCCTTTTACGAACAGAGTCGCCGTACCGTCATCATCACTACGTCATCTCTTTGTGTTGGTCGTATTGCACCTGTCAATATTTTGCCCGCCTGGGGGGGGGCGTCGGGCCGACCCAAGGGAATTTGACATTTCTAAAATTTTGATGTCTAAGTCCCCACCCTAGAGACAACTGTATTCATCTAAATCCCCACCCTAGAGCCTACTTGGTCTATCAGATGTGACATGGATGAAAAACCCGACCAAAGTCTATTTCCCGGGACACGGAGTCATTAAGTTTATCAAATTCCCGCCTGTCGGAAATGGTCATTTGTCTAAAGTTCCGTGTATGCCCGCCGCCACCTGGGCGGGCGAAATATTAACAAGTGTATAATTATTATACGATGGTTGATCGTGGTTCGTGGAAAACATGTAGCTATCTTTTTTACTTGATATAGAAGTAGACCTCTCCCACATACGTGTGACATAATTCATATGCTCTATAAAAAAAAACTCGTAATAATTAATAGCATTAATTGTTTCCATCAGCTGCTTTCTGAAAAGTGTTTTATGTGTTAGTACGTTTGTGGTTTGCAGGGATCTGTCTGGGTGTAACACTCTCACGAAACAGTTAATTATTTTATATAGATATTTAATACGAGAAAATTGGTAATGGAGAATTTAACTAATGTACAAATACAGTACAACCTCTCTATAGTGGCCTTCTCTTGAGCAACATCCTCTCTTCAACTAAAGCATGATTTTCCCACTGCACGATTTAACTAATAATTTAACCTATCTAGTGCAACAACCTCTCAACAACAACACAATTTTGCTACTCCCAAAGGCTGTTGCTTTGGAGAGGTACGTATCATTATCCTGTGTCGATTTGTTCATAAAGTTGTTTACATATGTATTTGTCAAGTTGTTGCGCATTGTTTTATGACAACTATGAACAGTTTGTTATTACATTTTTATATATAAAAGACGTGAGTGTAAATCAAGTTGTGCGTGTGTTAAATAAAACAGTCTCTGACAAATACTCATTAACGTACCAAATAGTTGCATATATTAGCAAAACTATCCTGTTTTATATTCTTTATTCATGTTATATATATATAGTTATTATAAAACATGCTAAATACAAAATCTATGCGCATACAGAACTTGCACACAGTCTAGCGACGTCCGCGTCCTTTGGGATTCGAATAAATAAATATCACTTCAAAGTTAAGAATGGATCGACTGTAGAATAATGAATACATATACATGTATCCAATTCCACTCATGATAACCCGTGTTCACTATAACTGCGTGTATTGTACGTGGTACATGTACATTGTTTTCGTACTGTTGACCTACATTAATTTATATCTGAACATGTCAAACTCAACATGACCGTTTACAATAAAACATGCACAGATTTTCTTGGAATGCAAAATTAAGGTACTCCCCCAATCCCATCTAAATAGATATTACGTTTATCTTGTTTTTTCTCTCTAAAATACCCATAGCGGGATTATACCTGCTTACACATAAACCTATGTGAATATTTCGTTTCATTTTGTTACCCATGCAATATGTCTGTTACATATCTGGGAAAATAAATGAATTGTTCTCTTCTGTTCTGTCTGTGAACTTGAAATTCGGTTAAACATCCGGATAAATCAATGCTAGGATTTTTTGTTTGTTTCATGTTATCCGACCTACCCTGATTTTCCCCACCGCTATATACATGTAGACTTTTTATTACGCTCGAGGAACTGTACACCAACTTTTTATTTTTCCACACGCTTCCAAGACCTGAAAAAGTCGCTAACTACTTACCTACTATAACCAGAAACAAACATGTTTACGTCTTATGTCGGAATCCGAAGGGTTAAAATGAATAACAGGAAGGAAAATAACGGCTTTGTTAATGGGTTTAAAAAAATAAAAAATGTTATGATACAAAGTAATTAAGAATGACGTATAAACGAGTACGTCAATGGCAAGTTATAAAAAATACGAGACTGGAAATTTCAGTTCAAAACGCAAATAAATGATATACGAGTAAGTTTCTCATTCGGTGAAAACCAGAGTCTCTGTTGAAAACGTATTTATGTAAGCATCAATATTTACAAATTAATTTAACGTACGTAAGTAAAATTTACTTACAGATAAAAGCCAAATATACAGGACGTATAATTGTAATTCTTGCATACATATTATTGAGCATTTAATTCACAGGTCTCGCACATAATGAATAATAAAGCGTACGAGGCAGAATGTGTAAAATCTACAGTTTCATCTAGAGGTTTGAAGAGGTCATTTACCTCGCCTGCATTCGATGCACAGCTTAGATCACATGAGATATGGGTAAATGACCACTACAGTAACCGGTACGAACTTGGTGTTGGTGAACGGTTAGCAACGGTGGAGAAGAAGAAAGATTCTGTATCAACACTGCGACGAAGGAGCATACTGAATGTTGATTTCTTACGCAAACAAAGTATCATTCCTAAAGTCCCCGAGAGTTACATCAGCGACAGAAACAAACAGTTTCGTTATTACGAAGTTTTAGAATTGGAGCAGCTTTCAGGTATGATTAATGCATTTAATGTATACGTCCTTGTAACAACTTAACATCAGCCGGAGTATACGCCAATTTGACATTTGGCGGGAAATTTGCGTAACATGGCAATTAATTTCGGATATTCTCTGGTTTTATCACGGGAGGTCACTCCAAAAGAAAAATCAGTTCATTTAAGTTTTATTTTATTTTCCGTTTTCTACCGAATTTAGTTTGGAGTTGAAGAGATTTTTGTTAACAGAAGTCATTGTTTATCAGTTGATGTCCAAATGCACACATGGAAGAGATTCGATTGGGTGAGTGTCGCGCATGTTTGTGAAAGCATGATGTTCTCAGGGTATCGGGACCAAAAAAAACGGAACGGTCCAAAACGGCCCAGATTTCAGTTACTAACTTACTAAAAGAAAACTGTTAACATGTATGCTATTCGTGTACTTTAAGTACTGTGAATAATATCAATTATTTGGATCGTCAATACAGCCCTGAACACAATATTTATTAGGAACCCATGCTCTGTAACAACATAAAAGAGCCTTTAAAAGTCACACATTAAATCAGAGACACAGTTATCTATGTCTCTGATCACAGCATTAAGTGCAAAGGGTACCCAGTGCAAGTGCCAGCAGGGTTCAACATTAACTCATTGGACCAGTGGGTCCACCAGTAAGCCAGAGGATTTACTAGACCTGACTCAATTTGAACTGGACCAAACTTTCTCAAGACAAACAACATTGTATAGTAATTAGTATATCTATATTGTTACCGTTCTATACATAGCGTGACGTCACTACGTTTGTCTAACCTCTATACATAAAACTGATTACTATCTACATTTAGATAGTTATACATAGGCTAAAAGTATAGTTCCGCGGAAGGATTAAAAATGTCAAAACAACCATATCGGTTGTATGTTATTAACAAATTTGTTTAGTTATGTAAAATGAATACGTAGTACCATTTCTATTCTTATGCTTTCGTCAATAACACTCATTATTCAATGAAACGCAATGTTGAAGTACGCTTGGCTCCAATGTGTACCATACGGTGACGTCACGCTATGTTGTTGTTTATAATTTCCATTTTGTAAGTAGTTCCTGCAAATACCCATAATGCCCCGAGCAGAATAACACAGGTCAGTGCATAGCGCTACCGTAGTGTACACATTGATATTGTTACGGCTTGTAACGCTGTAAGTGTATTGAGGATACACAAGCAGATGTAACATTATTGACGCCTTATCAGACTTAAATCTAAGTGTAGAATTTGGATTTCCAAGCTCCAAACAAAAGCAAATTAAATACATGTATAAATTGATTCCATTCATTAAAACTACATACATGTTGATAACATGAAGGGAAGGAGAAAACTACAAGAAATTGATGTATTTTTTAACTAGACCAGTTGGACCAGTTACAAATGGACTTGACTAGACCAGACTCACATTTTACTAGACAATGTCTTTCGGTCCTATATATGCTAATGTCGAACCCTGGCCAGTTATAAAACCAAGAAATTGAACCTTTTGTCATTTCCTTTTATCCTTTTATTGTCAATCAGCATTCATACACTTATTTTCTGATGCAGTGTAACAATAAAGTTAATTAAACTTTGAGTAGAACAACATTAAAGTACGGCCCGTTTTGGTACGGGCTGATACGGAATTGGGCTGTTTCGGTATTGTGCCGTTTTTGAGGTGTGCCTTTTTGACCCACACTCGGTCTCATCACAGGAGATTGAAATTGTATCCATATGTTACTTGTTACTATATACAAATCACTCATATATGTTTATATATATAGCTTAATAGTCTGAGGCTATATCTTAATTATGTGTCACAATTTCAATCTCCTGTGGTCTTTATTGTTTGCAGTTGACCCGTATTTTCGGGGGGGGGGGGGGGGGGAGGAGTTAACAACTTAGTTTCAAGCTAGTGTCGGTGGAGTACTAATAAATGGTCAAACACATACATCAAAACTGCACTAGCGAGTATTTGCTACATGAAATGGGGATGTCATGAAAATCCCTGAACATTTAAAGGATGTCCTGAATGAAATAATGCAAACTGTGTCAAATAGACGAGAGCGTGTGATGGAATTTACTCAGGACAATATCAAATGTACAAATTGGTTCACATAAACATAATAATTGTTATGGTACTCTGATAATTATTTCTTTGTGTAGGCACAGGAACCTGAAATTCAATAAAAAACAACCATGCCCCTTAAAAATTTACCCCCATATTGTCTTTAGCTGCTTTTATGATCAAGCTATGTCCGTCAACAATTTCTTTAAACAACATCTCCTCCTAAACCACTGGGTCAATTTCAACAAAACTTTACAGGTGTGTTCCTTGCTTGAAGCAAAGTAGTTCAAAGAATGCCATTCCATGCAGAATTCTGGTTGCCATAGCTACCAGAAGGATTTTTTTTGAAAATCTTCAAAAAAGCTCTTCTCTGGTATGTAGCATTGTCTAGTGGACCTCTACCAAATTTGTTCAAATTATTGCCCTAGGGTCAAATTTGGCCCCCGCCCCGGGGTCACTTGATTTATATAGACTTATATAGAGAAATTTAAAAAATCTTCTCCTCTGAAACCAGAGGATCTAGAGCTTTGATATTTAGTGTGTAGCATTGCCTAGTGGACCTCTACCAAGTTTGTTCAAATTATTGCCCTAGGGTCAAAATTGGCCCCGCCTTGGGGGTCACTTGATTCATATAGACTTATATAGGAAAAGTAAAAAAAATTCTTGTCCGAAACTACAAGGCCTAGAGCTTCAATATTTTTGTATGTGGCATTGTCTAGTGGACCTCTACCAAACTTGTTCAAATTATGGCCCGGGGTCAAAATTGGCTCCACCCCAGGGTTTACTCTATTTTATATAGGAAAATTTAAAAAACCTTCTAGGCCAAAACCACAAGGCCTAGGGCTTAGATATTTCGGATGTAGCATTTTCTTGTTGAACTCTACCAAGTTTGTTCAAATCATGGCCCCAAGGTCAATATTGGCCCAGCCCCGGGGGTCAGTTGATTTCAACACCTACTTTTAAAAGAGTTTTGGTAGATAATTCTTGACCATGTCAAATAACCTTTCCTTGATTAAATTATCCCTTAGTATTACAATGCTCAGGTGAGCGATATAGGGCCATCATGGCCCTCTTGTTTCTATATGGGGCTAATTTTTAGCTCACATGTCACAAAGTGACAAAGTGAGCTATTAGGATCACTCTCCGTCGTGCGTCGTGCGTCGTGTGTTGTGCGTCGTGCGTCGTCAAACTTTATGTTGTGACCACACTAGGGGCCACATTTTTGGCTCAATTTTAGCAAAACTGGGTCAGAACGTTAATATCAACAAAATCTCGGACGAGTTTGATATTGGGCCATTTGGGGTCAAAAACTAGGTCACCAGGGCCAAATAAGGGAAAACCTTGTGAACACTTTAGGAATCACTGTTTTGACTGCATCTTCATGAAACTTTGTCAGAATGTTTATTTTAATAATATGTAGGTCAAGTTTGACAATGGGTAATTTCTGTAGTAGAATTAGGTCACTAGGGCCAATTGCTGGAAAACCTTGTGAACACTCTAGAAGTCACTATTTTGATTGTATGATCATGAAACCTTGTCAGAATGTTTGTCTTCATAATATCTTGGACGAGTTTGAACATGGGTCATCTTGGGTCAAAAACTAGGTCGCTAGGTCAAATCTTATGAAAAACCATGTTAACACTGTAGATTTCACAGTTATTATTGGATCTTCACCAAACTTTGTCAAATTGTTTGTTTTAATGACATAACGGTCAAGTATAAATATGGGTCATCTGGGGTCAATAACTAGGTCACCAGGTCAAATCTTAGGAAAACTTTGTTAACACTGTAGATGTCACAGTTTTAATTGGATCTTCACCAAACCTTGTCAAAATGTTTGCCTCAATGATATTAAGGACAAGTTCAAATATGGGTCACCTAGGGTCAAAAACCAGGTCACAAGGTCAAATCTTAGGAAAACCTTATTAACACTGTAGATGTCAAATTTTGATCGTATCTTCACCAAACCTAGTCAGACTGCTTGTCTTAATGATATGTAAGACAAATTCGAACATAGGTCGTCTGGGGTCAAAAACTAGGTCACCGGTTCAAAACAATGTTTTAATGAGTGAACAGTGATTGTCATGTGAGCGATATAGGGCCATCTTGGCCCTCTTGTTTTAAGAAACATGGTGTGTTTCTGTTATTCAAATGATTGAATATCAGGTTCCTATGGTGTATGTGTAATATTGTCTCCCATGTTCTATGTCTCATCAGCATCACTGAATTCATGATTCATTCAATGGCTAGTATTAAAACTTGCAGTTGAGTCAAATTCCTTAAATATGGTGTACTCAGGTGAGCGAAAAGGGGTCATCATGGTCCTCTTGTTTATAATTTATTCATTTATTATTATTTTTGTCATTTTTAATTATTCTGTTATTATTATTAAAATATAAATTATTATAACATTATAATTATGTCATTTATCATTTGCTAAATTGATTGGACTTAATGAATTAATAAACATCAATTAGCTCTCTAATTGTCTGCTTTAGGCACTACTCTTGGAAAATAGTTCCAGTTTTCCCACTGATACTGCAGCTTATCATTTCCATAATTCTTGTTTTGCAGAGTCTCTCAAATTTTGGTGTTGGTGAAATTGTTCTCCCAACTCTCTCAGAATGCTTGATCAATATAATGATTGGGTACATATCCTGACTGTAGAATATCCCAGTGTTCAATAGTCTCTTCTGGGGAAATAGTAGTGCTCATTTAAAATTTAGGATAATTGATTGTGTATTGATTAATTGATTTGGATTAAACACATTTGTCACAGGCGATTATCTGAAGTATTATTGTGTTTTTGTTATAGTTGCACATTTGTTGATATTAGCTTTTAAGGAATAAAGCATAATTGTACATTACATGGGACTTCAGTCTACAAAAAGAGATTTACACTGTCTTCGTGACCTTTTTTACGCACAAACTTTAAACTTTACTTGACAGAATTAACTTTTCTGAAATATGGTAAAATTATCACTGAAAAGTTTACTGGACTGTCCGACCACTGACCTTTTCAAATTTACTGAACCGATGCCCAATTTGGTGGACTTGGTCCTTGGTTCGTGGCTAAGTTCGAAGACTGTTTATGTTATTTCTATTTGATGATTTCAAATAATTTTTTCCTTCAATGATAGATAAAAAGGTACTTTGAAATTCCTTCTTCTCAAAGAATATTTACTGTCTGTTTTTAATAAGTGAACAAATTTGTGATATTTATTGCTTTGTCCATGTTGGTCGGTCCTTGTCCGACCAATTACTAGAGAACGATTTGGCCTAAGCTCTTCAGATTTGTTGGACAGGTTGGTCATGTCAGATATAGATAACCCCTATTGATTTTGAACTCAGTATGGCAAATGTCAAGGTCACAGTGACCTTCAGCACAAAAACCTTGTCCGACCAATAACTAGAGAACAATTTGGCCTAAGCTCTTCAGATTTGGTTGGTAGATCACATGTAGACGACATCTATTGATTTAGAGGTCAGTATGTCAAAGGTCATTACATAACTCCACTTTATATCAACTGGGTAGCTATAAGTATCTCTTAATTTACTATGATTGTTTAATAGCATTATTTCTTCTGAGGTTTTATTGGCTAATAGGCTGGATATTAATTAAAGAGGCAGTGGATGAAATCACTAGTATTTGCTAAAAACACCAGCACTTATTGCATTATTGCAAGGTTTTTGATTATTTAAAAAGCATGTGTCTGTCTGAGTACAGTGAATTGTGTAACTAAGTACAGTGTAACTTATGTCTGAGTACAGTGCATTGTGTAACTAAGTACAGTGTAACTTATGTCTGAGTACAGTGCATTGTGTAACTAAGTACAGTGTAACTTATGTCTGAGTACAGTGTATTGTGTAACTAAGTACAGTGTAACTTATGTCTGAGTACAGTGCATTGTGTAACTAAGTACAGTGTAACTTATGTCTGAGTACAGTGCATTGTGTAACTAAGTACAGTGTAACTTATGTCTGAGTACAGTGTATTGTGTAACTAAGTACAGTGTAACTTATGTCTGAGTACAGTGCATTGTGTAACTAAGTACAGTGTAACTTATGTATGAATGAAAAGCAAACAATCATGTTCCCAGACTGAGAGGAAAGCTTTGGGAGGTTATTAGAAGTCAAATTACGCTGCATTAAAATTTTCTGATATAATTATATATAATGAAATGTTTTATTGTGACACAATATTACATGTTATTATGCCCCCTTTCTAAGAAAAGGGGTATAAACGTATATTGCTTTGCACAGGTCTGTCCGTAACCGAACCTTGTCCTGGCAATAACTAGAGAACTATTTGGCCCGAGCTTCTCAGATTTGGTTGGGAGGTTGGTCATCACATGTAGATGACCCCTGTTGATTATGAGGTAAATGGTCAAGGTCATACTATCCAGTTGGCCTTTAGGGGGCATCTGTGTTTCACAAACACTTGAATTGTTTTGTTAGCTCATCAGAGTACAAAGTGCTCATGGTGAGCTATTGTGATCGTGTGATGTCCGTCGTCCATGCATGGCCCACGCTGTCGATCGCCACTTGAGCCAATCAGCGAGAGTCCGACCAAAGTGGCTCCAAAAATTTCCGAGTGGCAAAAGTGTATAAAATCTCAATTTTAACCTCCAGAAAAGTTGAATAGACTGGTTTATATGTGTCCTCGGACATTTTGCTGATGGCGCTAAGTCATTCATATACTGTATGATTGTTAATCCTGATTGCGATTCGCATCGCCAACTTCGCACCTCTAACAAATGAGATTGCCGCGAGACATAGATTGCACTTGGTCTTACCCTTATTTTTCACAGTTAGTGCTTGTTTATGTTGATCTGTCCAATTAAGCACGTAAATGACGGATTAATATAAATGCGCGTTGTTGTTTAAGATGGACCAGATGACCTAAGTAATCATTTTCCGAAAACCTACTTTCGCTTTACGTATTGATGTATAAGGATAAAGTCGAAACATCGCCGAATAGAACTAATTATCATAATCATGAATAAATGCCCGCTGCACGCTGCATGGTCCAATTACGGTATTCCTGTCATACCGAAACATGTATTTTACGGAAAAATGTTGAAATAAAAAAAAAATTATCCTGTTGTGTGTCTATATTTTAAATTGGTTATTGAATGAAATAAAATTCAAAACATAAGATGAGTTACTTTTGAATATGTTGGACTGTTTGTGCTTGTTAATGTTAACAACAAAGGACTTCAATAATGGTGACTGTATTTGAAATGTAATCTTGTGTTGGTTCTGTGTTGGTTCTGCTAAACTTTGCTAACTCATAACTACATTTTGCTGTGATGGTATACAGACCTAAGTACCTTCTTGGCAATTCGCATCGCGTCATGTAGCGTCACGTTGCAAAAAGTGGCTACAACTTTTTTCAAGCCAGTGTGGGCCCTGCCGTGTGTGCGTGAGTGCGTGCCTGCTTGTGTGCGTGCGTGTGTGCGTCATCAATTGCTTTAAACAACATCTCGTTCTTAACAAGTTGGCCAATTTCAACGAAACATTACATGGATGTTCCTTGCATGAAGCCCTACCAAAGTTGTTAAAAAAATTTCATTAAAAACTCTGGTTGCCATGGAAACCATTAGGAAAATCTTAAAAAATCTTCTTTTCCAAAACCACAGGGCCTAGAGCTTAGATATTTGGTGTGTAGCATTGTCTAGTAGACCTCTACCAAGTTTGTTCAAATTTTTGCCCGAAACCACAATGCCTAGAGCATAGATATTTTGTATGTAGCATTATCTGGTGGACCCCTGACAAGTTTGTTCAAATTATTGCCCTGGGGTCAAAATTGACCCTGCCCTGGGGTTTACTCTAATCTATTTAGGAAAATTGAAAATATGTTCTTGTCCGAAACTAAAAGACCTAGAGCTAAGATATTTGGTATGTAGCATTGTCTAGTGGACCTCTACCAAGTCTGTTAATAGTATGGCCCCAGGACCTAGTTTGTTTAAATTATGTTCTGTATGGCAAAAATTGGCCCCATCCCAGGGTAACTTAATTTTACAAAGGCTCATGATAATTTTTCTCTTAGAGTCTTTTTATCTGTTGAGCGATATATGGCCATCATGGCCCTCTTGTTAATATGATATAATGACAGAAGTACCGGTGTTTGATGAATGTGTTAAACCATCTGAAATTTATGGTATAAATCAATCCAACCAGTTAAGAATTTGGTGGACATCTTCCAAGTTTGTATAAATTATTGCCGTAGGGTCAAAATTGGCCCCGTCCCAGGGTACACTTGATTTTACATAGACCTATACATGGAAATTTTAAAAATCTTCTTGTCAGAAACTACAATGCCTGGAGTATATATATTTGGTGTGTTGAATTGTATTGTGGACCTCTACCAAGTTTTTTCAAATTATTGCCCTAGGGTCAAAATTGGCCCCGCGCCAGGGGTCACTTGATTCATATAGGCTTATATAGGACGATTTAAAAAATCTTCTTGGCCGAAACCATAATGCCTAGAGCCTAGATATTTTGTATGTAGCATTATCTATTGGACTTGTAACAAGTTTGTTCAAATTGTTGCCCTGTGGTCAAAATTGGCCCTGCCCTGGGGTTTAATCTTTTTAGCAACATTGATAAAATGTTCTTGTCCGAAACCACAAGACCTAGAGCTAAGATAGTTGGTATGTGGCATTGTACCAATGGAACTCTACCAATTCTGTTAAAAGTATAGCCCCAGGGTGAAAATTAGCCACGCCCCGGGGTTCACATGATTTATATAGGCTTATATGAAAACAAATCTTCTTGTCCAAAACCTCAAGGCCTAGAGCTTACATATTTTGTATGTAGCATTGTCTAATGGACATCTACCAAGTTTGTTTAAATTATTGCTGTAGGGGCAAAATTGGCCCTGCCCCTGGGTCACTTAATTTTACAATTTTCTCTAAGAGTCTTTTTATCTGGTGAGTGATATAGGGCCATCATGGCCCTCTTTTTATAAAGTATATATACAGTAGGCAAATTTGTCCTGACTATTTCTCATTAACTACCTACAGGAATTCAATGAGACTTCACAGAAGTGATCAGTAGTATGCCTAGTAGTGCATGCATTAAGCGTGTCTTGTTTGGTTAAATTTTCACTGAGTTGTGGCCCTTTGTTTTTTTTTGTACAGTGTATATACATTATCTCTGCAACTACTCATAGGAATTCAATGAAACTTCACAGAAGTTATAAAAAGTAAGCCAAGTTGTCCATGCAATAACCAGGTTTTGTTTGGATTAATTTTCACTGAGTTATGGCCCTTTGTTTTATACAATAGGTAAATTTTGACCAAACTATTTCTCAACAACTACATGCAGGAATTTAGTGAAACTTCTTAATAGTGTTTGTCCGAATCAAATTTAATGAGTTATGGCCCTTTGTTATTTTTATATAATGTGTATTTAGAAATTGGTCAGGATATTTCTAAGCTACAATTTGTAGATATTAAAAAAATGGAAATGCGTTATATAAAATTTCCTTTTGTAAAATGTAACAATAACTGTGTAAAGGTGGCATCTGGGAGTATTCATCACCTTTAGTGATAGTTCTAGTTTATCAGTGGAATGAATGTTTACCTATTCCTGTGGTCAGACATGTTTGATGTGATCTTTAATTGTCTAACATTACAGTATAATGAGTTACTGCACAAACAACTTTTTTAAGCACTGGACATTCGGTTCAGTGAAAATGCAAACTTTGCTGGACCAAATGAACTTTTAGTGGTCCAAAAAGAGTATGCACAAAATTTCATATTATTTGGCTAAAAAACTTATTTTCCAAGAGTAATTAAAATATTTCAGTTTTTGTTCTGAAACATAGTAGAATTATCACTGAACAATTTACTGGACCATGGGACCACTGACCTTTTCAAATTTATTGAACTGATGACCAAGGTTCAGGGCTAAAGAGAGACCGTTATTGTTTGACTGTTGACGTAACTTATTCCATTTCCAAATGAGTCTCTTCTCTCACTTGTATTGATTGAACAGAAAGTGTTTTTGGTTTTATCATAATGTATGATCAGGTGGTATGAAGTCTTTATATCATGCAATCCAATAGCAGTTACTATAGTTACCATCAAGAAGGAACAACTGTAAGGTATAATTATTAAAGTGTCTAAGACTGATATTTTATTAACGAGGATTGTTATGAAGGGTGTCATTTCTTTTAATAGTTGATCTGAAAGTGACAGTGTATAAACATGGGAATTACCGGCAGGAGTTCTCGAAAAAACTACAAGTATGAAAAAGTTTGCTTAGAGCAAGGTAAAGTTTTTAGTTCAACAGTTTGATTGACTTCTTGTTGTCTTTTTAGCTTACCAGAGCAGAAAGTGCTCATGGTGAGTTATTGTGATTGTGTGTTGTATTTGAAATTAGAATTGATCGT
This sequence comes from Lutraria lutraria, assembly GCA_964023205.1. Taxonomy (NCBI): domain Eukaryota; kingdom Metazoa; phylum Mollusca; class Bivalvia; order Venerida; family Mactridae; genus Lutraria; species Lutraria lutraria. The sequence continues at coordinate 26,534,964 of OZ026844.1, read as the reverse complement.
TTGATTTTCTCTCTTTTATTGCTCCATAAAAATGCATAAAGTATCGAGTTAATTTTATTTATCACATGTTTCGAAGTTGATATTGCCTGCACTAGATAAGCAAGTTTTGATGACAGTTAATTTTCGATGAAAGGTCAAGTATCTATTATTCCATTTATTAATTATTTTACTACAATTTTCTATTTTATAGTTCCAGTTGAGTTCCTCGCATTCTTTAGGATCAGTGCCAAAATATATTCCTAAAGCTTTTACATATCTGTTAAATGTTACACCGTATAGTAGTTTGTGTTTTTTGTTTTTTGATTTCCCAATATAGAGACCCTCTGTTTTATTCTTATTGAGTTTCAGTCCAGAAAATTTGTCAAATTCGTCTACTATTTTAATTGCTTTTGGAATATCATGTTCGTTTGTCAGGAACAAAGTTGTATCATCTGCAAGTTGTGCTATTTTAAACTGTTTAGTATGGTCAGTATTTAATTTTTATTGATATTCCTTTTAATTCGGTAGTATTACGTATTTTAGACGAGAGAATTTCTGATACTATTATAAATAGAAGGGCTGATAGTGGACAACCTTGTCGCAATCCACTAGAAACTTAAAAAAAGTCAGAAATCCAACCATTATTGATTAGGCGTAAAAAAAAAATTTGTTTGTTTCCGGTTTCCCGACCTACCCTAAAAATAAGCGCCGACCCTAAATCTTTTTATTAGACTCGAGATCGATTTTTTCCCGTCATTCACTTTCCGGTATTTACTTGTGCGGTCTTTTCGTTCTTTGGGTTTATTTCGCGCCAGTATCGATCAGACGCTTAAAACAGCCTACTTGATTATAGAGCGTATGCATGACCCTGATCTGTCAAGCATGGCTTCCGTTTTAGGCGGGAATTCCTTAACAGTTCTCGATGTGTTTCAAGCCAACCATATATGCGAAACTAACGTTAAAAGCGTTAAATTTTTGGCCTATGGATCGGCCACAAGTGCATGTTCAAAGGAAAGTCGCACGTCTGTAAGTCCGGAATTATCAGTCGGCGATGTTGCTGTATTAAATAGGGTAGTGAATTGAGTACTACAGTCATTTTAATTTGGTTAATATTTGTCATTAATGCATAGATTTATTGATTATATCATTGAACTCAAAAACAACAGTATACTATTAAAAATCATCTTTATTGTTTCAATATGTTAAATAATAACATGACAATTCAAACATTTCAGTTCTTGTTTCTTTTGGGATTAACCTTGCACTCTTGTCACCTGTCAAATGTACCTAAGAGCAGTGTGTATGACTACACATGCATATATAAATATAGCAGTAGATTGGTTTTTCCTGATAAAAATATTTTGAAAAAAAAAAAAATTTCCTACCTACCTACCCTATTTTTTCAGACCATGAAACCGGAAACAAACAATTTTTTTTTTGGGGCCTTACTGAAGAGCCAATGTTTTTATAGAGTCTTAACCCAACTAATGAAGCTGATATTAAAGCTAAATTTATGTAATATACTCGATATGAAATCCCATTCCACTGTATCAAATGCTTTTTTAAAATCTAGAAATAAGACTGCACCTTCAATATATATCAAAAGATTCTGCATGATCAATAATGTCTTGTATCTGTCTGATGTTGTTTCCGATAAAACGGCTTTTTATAAACCCTTGCTTATCCGTGGATATTATTTTTGGTAGTATGTTTTGTAATCGTGTAGCAAGGACTTTAGCAATGATCTTGTAATCAGTATTAAGGAGTGATATCGGTCGCCAATTTTCAAGGTTTTCTGGGTCTCCCTTTTTGTGAATTAGTGAGATTATACTTTGTTTTTGAGCTATTGTGATGGCGTGATGTCCGTTGTCTGTGTGTGTGTGTGTGTGTGCGTCTACAATTGCTTTAAACAACATCTCCTTCATAACCATTTGGTCAATTTCAACGAAACTTTACATGGGTGTTCCTTGCATGAAGCTCTAATAGTCTATCAAGGAGTATTTATAGCAGTTGCAAATGAGCTGATAAGCCCTGCCCAATATCAAGTAGGTAGGGGCTATCACACGCTTGGCTTTAAGGGTCTTAGTCATGTTGTGTGAGCATTGTCAACCATGTATACCAGTCAGGCTTTTGTTTCTTGATCTGTTTAATTAACAAAAATGAATATTTTAATTCCATTTAATTTGTTTATAAAAGGGAAGTGTGTTGTAAGTGAAGGAGGAGGATAAAAGGATACTAGTTCTTGTTTTTATTTGTCCAATATTTTCCTATATTTCTGTCAAAAAATTCCTATATTTCAGAGGTTTGTCCAATATTTTTTAGACCAAATTTCACTTGACGCCCTGTGGCATGGCCTAGAGCTTAGATATTTGGTGTGTAGCATTGTCTAGTGGACCTCTACCAAGTCAGACCAAATTATTGCCCTAAGGTCAAAATTGGCCCAGCCCCAGGGGTCACTTGATTTTACATAGACTTATATATAGGGAAATTTTAAAGATCTTGTCAGAAAATACAATGCCTAGAGTTTACATATTTGGTGTGTATAGAATTGTCTAGTGGACCTCTACCAAGTTTGTTCAAATTATTGCCCTGGGGTCAAAACTAGCCCGGCCCTGGGGTTTACTCTATTTAGGAAAATTGAAAAAATCTTCTTGTCTGAAACCACAAGACCTAGAGCTAAGATATTTGGTATGTAGCATTGTCTAGTAGACCTCTACCAAGTTTGTTAAAATTATGGCCCCAGGGTGAAAATTAGCCCCGCCCCGGGGTTCACATGATTATATAGGCTTATATAGGAAAACAAGAAAATCTTCTTGTCCAAAACCTCTAGGCCTACATGTAGAGCTTACATATTTTGTATGTAGCATTGTCTGTTGGACATCTACCAAGTTTCTTTAAATTATTGCTGTAGGGGCAAAATTGGCCCCGCTCCAGGGTCACTTAATTTTACAAAGCTCATGATAATTTTCTCTAAGAATCTTTTTATCTGGTGTGCGATATAAGGGCCATCATGGCCCTCTTGTTAAGAATTGCCATTATTGACAGGGCAGCTTTATTCATGGGCTCCCACTTACATAACGCTTGACTGTATCTTACTAGAACTGAGACGCCTGCTTGATTTCAATGTCCTTTTTCCTAGCTGACAAATGTTTGCCATTATTTGTCTCTTAGTATACGAGCTGTAATAGTGTTGCATCCAAAAGTGGTTGCCATCTCACTGAAAACCAGTAACCTTGTTAAAATAGTTTTTTAGTACCTTTATTTTAACTTAAGAAATATACATAATAACTTTAAAAACTTAGGTAGTTGATTTTTCCTCCGTTTTATGTTTTACAAGTACAGTTGAATCGGGATAGTCCAAGATGAGATAGTTTGAAATCGTTTGTCAGTCCCGGCGAATTTCCTTCTATTTTCAATATAGATTTGATGCGAAAATTTGATATGCAATATTACGAAAAATTCGAATTCAGAATCAGTTTTATTGGCCCAGTGTAATGAAGACGTTTTGGTAGAGGTCCACTTGTTATGCTCCCAATTCGGTTGAAGTTGATAGTAAACTCATACCTCCACTTCCTGTTCACTGTAAAACACCTGACTCTTAAAACTTCGTAATTATATGTAATAACAGAGTTAGTATCTACTGCATTAGAGTTAACTTCTTAGCGGTGTGGTTGAGTGTGCTAGAGGTCCTGGGTTGAAAGAATTCTTAAAACACCCCAAATTCAGTCAAACGGGCTGTTTATAATTCTGTTTTAATAATAATTCATCTTTGTTGAAGTTGTTTTTAATAAAAATGTATTATGCAAACCCATCTCGCAAATAAGAATTTCATTTCACGAGATTGAGTCCATTCCGTACCTTATATCTATCCAGAAGGCGGAGTTACGGTTAACTGGTGTCCTCGCTCTGCTAGTGTCTGTTAGCGATTCCTATGCATATAGTGGCAATGCCCACTATTTATTGTCTTTTATGAATGAAACATTTGTGTGGATCGCCCTTGTGAATAAAACTTTTGTGTGGATGAATACTGAATTATTAAACTAGTAGTTTTACAGTTTGAAATGCCAAAACAATGTAATAATTCAAAATGAACATAATCCTGCAACACATCCAACGTGTATCATAACTGCAGTCGGTAGAGTTATACAACCAGTGGTACTATTTTCAACGTGAATATATGGATAAGAGGCGCCACGTTTTTGTTAAAATAAAACTGGGTTTATCACTATAGAAGCTTTTGCTTCTAAAAAATTAAAAATGTTTGTCTCCAAGGGTCTTTTAACTGGTGAGTGATTAAAGGTCCATCATGGCCCTCTTATTTTGTCAGACTTTTTAGCTCACAAGGGTGAGCTTTTTGTGATCAGTCTTTGTCCGGCATCGTGCGTCCATGCATGGTCAAACTTTACCTTGTGAACACACTAGGAGTCACATTTTTAGCTCAATTTTCGCAAAACTGGGTCAGAATGTTGATATCAACAAAATCTTGGATGAGTTCGATAATGGGCCATTTGTGTTAAAAAACTAGGTCACCAGGGCCAAATAAGGGAAAACCTTGTGAACACTTTAGATTTCACAGTTATAATTGGATCTTCACCAAACTTTGTCAAATTGTTTGTTTTAATAATATAACGGTCAAGTTCAAACATGGGTTATCTGAGGTCAATAACTAGGTCACTAGGTCAAATCTTAGGAAAACTTTGTTAACACTGTAGATGTCGCAGTTTTGATTGGATCTTCACCAAACCTTGTCAGAATGCTTGCCTCAATGATATGTCGGTCGAGAGCGATCATGGGTCAGGCTGGGTAGAAAACTAGGTCACCAGGTCAAATTTTAAAAACATTGTTATAGCTCTAGATGTCACGGTTTTAATTGGATCTTCGCATAACCTTGTCAGATTGTCTGTCTTAATTATATTAAGGACATGTTCAAATATGGCTAACATAGGGTAAAAAACTAGGAAAACCTATTAACACTGTGCTTGTCAAATTTTGATTGGATCTTCACCAAACCTTGTCAGAATGTTTGTCTTATTTAGGACAAGTTCTAACATGGGTCACCTGGGGTCAGAAACTAGGTCACAGGTTCAAAATATTATTGAAATGAGTGATCAATAATTGTCATGTGAGCAATATAGGGCCATCTTGGCCCTCTTGTTCAATAAACTGGCATCTTACACTAATTTCTTGTCATTTTGACTAGTATGTTTACTTTTTAAGGACAGATGATTGTCCGGCGTCCGGCCACAATTAGTTTGTTTACACTCTAGCATCCATAGCTCTTAACGAATTGTGATTAAACTTGCTCACAATGTATATGGCCACAATGTCTCGGCTAAGTTCGATTATGGGCAAAATCGGACAAAAATCGGGCCCTTGACTTTGAAAATTTGCTATATTTAGCTCGTTTACCCTCTAGCACCTTCATTTATTCACCAATCCTAATCATATTTTCTGTAAATGTGTATATCCAAAAGATCTTGTACAACTTCAATTATTGGTGGAATCGGACCAGAACTTCAAGAGTTATGGGCCCATGACTTAGAAAATTTGCTATATTTGAGTTTGTTTACACTCTAGCGCCTTCATTTATGCACCGATCCTAATCATATTTACAAGGAATGTGTATGACCTTATGGTCTTTGACAAGTTCAGTTATGGGTGGAATCGGACCACAACTTAAAGAGTTATGGGCCCTTGGATTAGAAAATTTGTTACCTTTTAGCTTGTTTAACAGTATTATACCTTCATTGTTGGTTTTGATCTCAAAATCTAAGTAAAAATGGGTTTTACAAGATGGAAACTATATTACTTGGTCATTAATAATAGTGCCTTAGTTCTCAGGTGAGCGATAAAGGGCCATCTTGGCCCTCTTGTTAAAATTTCTATTTCAAGTTGTTTGAAAGTTTGTTGTTATGGGATTCCATGACTCATGTCGTTAAGATGTGAGGTAATTCATTACATTTGTTTGAACAAGAAATGCCTAGATCTTAGACTGTATACACATGGGTACTGCCTCTAATGGATATAAGGCAATAGGCTGATTGCATAATAAAACATGCAGTCATTGGTCTATTGTGTGTAACCTGTCATCTCAATATTGCATGCAGATACATTGTAACTGTTCAGTGCTAGTCGGAACTAAGTGGATTTTATGATACTTTCTGCCATAAAATTTCACATTGAGGACTTTCATTGCTGTAAACACAATTTATTTCACTATGATTCAATGTTTATTTGATTACCTGCCAGAGATATGTTGCATATTTTCCGAATTTTACAAGATAGAAGTGTATTGGTAATCAATACTAAATAATGTTGTTATACCCCCACTACCATTGGTAGGGGGGGGCCATATAGGAGTCACTTTGTCAGTCGGTCCATCAGTCTGTCCTGAAGTTTGTCCACACTGTATCATCTCTACGGATTGAAGGATTTTTAGCTCACCTGATTCAATCAGGTGAGCTTTTAGGATCGATGAATGTCCGGCGTCCGGTGTCTGTCCACAATTAGTTTGTTTACACTCTAGAATCCACAGCTCCTAACTAATCTAAATCAAACTTGGTCATAATGTATATGGCCACAATGTCTCAGCTATGTTCAATCACGGGCAAAATCGGACTAGGAAATCAAGAGTTATGTGCCCTTGACCTAGAAAATTTGCTATATTTTAGCTTGTTTACACTCTAGCACCTTCATTTATTCACCGATTCTAATAATATTTTCAGTAAATGAGTATAACCAAAAGATCTTGGACAAGTTCGATTATGGGCAGAATCGGACCAGAACTTCAAGAGTTATGGGCCCTTGACTTAGAAAATTTGCTATATTTTAGCTTGTTTACACTCTAGTGCCTTCATTTATGCACCGATCCTAATCATATTTACAATGAATGTGTATGACCTTATGGTCTTGGACAAGTTCAGTTATGGTTGGAATCAGACCACAACTCTAAGATTTATGAGCCCTTGGATTAGAAAATTTGTTACGTTTTAGCTTGTTTAACCGTATTATACCTTCATTGTTGGTTTTGATCTCAAAATCTACATAAAAATGGCTTATACGAGATGCAAACTATCTTACTTGGGCCTGTATTCACAAACGTTCTTAGGTTTCCTAGATAAGAATTTTCTTTATCTTAAATTTTGACTAAGATATAAGAAATTTCTCAGTTTTCATCTTAGATTTATTCTAAGCGTAAACTAAGACGAAATTATTCTTAGTTTGAAAAAAAAATCTAAGTTGTGAAAATTTACCATTGTCAGGGACTCGGGGGGTATTCCACGGAATTCCCATACGTCATAATTTACGCCTGCGTTTAAATGGACGATTAGTTAAATCTGCCATACATTTTCTTCAACTTTGCAGATACATTTGGTACTTTTTCAGCCACGAAATTGTACAGATGACACAAATATAATTTTTGGTCATATTTGCAGAATACAAACAGGTTCCTTATAAATCTGGAACCATTATACATATGCTGATATATCAATTAAAAATCTGTTATGAAATTGATCATGATCGGTATTGTTAACATATAGTCAAATTAACGTGTTTGACATTGTGAAATTTTATGAAGTATGCAGCAACATAAGTATGAAAAATACAAATGAATAACACTAGGGCGTCAGAACTGAGGGAGCAAACATAAAAGAAAACCAAATTTTGTTATATTTAGTACATACGAGGTGTGTCCAAAAAGTTTGTAGACACATGCTCTTATTAAGTAATTAAACAAGATAAAATCTTCATTTTTGCGCTACTTACATTTTCAACTTATTATCTATCATAGCGCTTAAAATAATTATGATCTTGCAACAAATAATACTTTTACAAGTATTTTAAAACATACATGTAAGCGTCTATGGCGCAGGTCAGGACGTAGTTACGTTGCCGACGTCAATTACGTTATAATTTTTCGAAATAACAACCGTTGTTTTTTACATTTTTTCAATGACTTTTCAATGACTGTTATTCATGTCGAAAAATATGGTCATACCAGCCCGTATTAAGCGATTGAATACATTGTACATGTTGGACAAGATGTTTACGGTTTCCATGGTGAAATTCACATAAATCCATTGTTAATCGAGGAAACATGGTATTTGGTTTGATGGTTTAACATCCCGGGACTGAATAACCTAACAGTATTCCTCTTAGATAAAAAAAAGGATAAGCATTACTTTTGGCCGATGACTTCTCTACTTGGACTTTCACTTTTTGTTGAAGAAGACGACCGTTTACAAACGTATGACTCCTGCTTATTTCAGGATAGAAAAGTTTATTAAAGCGTCTTCTTTCATGAGCATTCCATCCGTCTGTTTCTGTCTTTTTCAGTGAGTAATATTGACACTCAACGTGCGCAAACGTTGTTACTACCAAGTGTGTGCTTTCATACATTGTTAATAGCACCTCTACTCACACATAACTTGTCATAAATTTCCTGCACACTAACTCGCCTGTCCAGCTTCACTATATTCTCCACCGGCGTTATGATGGCGTCACCAATCATGCTCAGTCTACAACTCCTTCGTCAACTTTTGTTGGATATCCTACCGTCTGCGAAAGGTTTCTACCATTTATAAATTAAAGATCTGCAATCTGTTGATTTCCCTGTTGCTGACTGCAGCGTTGGAATAGTATGTGTTAGTGTTTTATCTAAAGAGACACATATTTTTATAATTGTTCTTTGTTCTTCTGTATTCAATGACGCCATATGTACAAGCAAAATTTCAAGTAGCGCTGATGATAAATGCCCTTTGAAAGAATGTCGCGTGACTATGAACAGCAATATTTATGTGTTATGACGCCTCGAATCGTTGTGGTGTCATTACGTAAAATGTAATGTTTTAGCGCCATAAATGTCGAATTACCATGGCCAAACAACAAATACCATAGTGTATGAATATCACCTGCGGCGGAACACCGTTGATAATGTTTCAATATACGGCATATTTTTATTAAAAATGCACATTTTTTTATTTAGATTTGCTCAGCACATGTGTATTGTGTTGATTGAAACATTCATACAGCAAATAGTAGTATAAAGACGTTAATGTTTCCGAAAATAGACTTGTCTACGAACTTTTTGGACACACCTCGTATGTACGTTGTTAATGTAATTTGCGTAAATTGAAGGACTTCACACATCTATATGTTTGACGTCTTACGTTGACTTCAATGTCTATATTGTACGCAATGTCAATATTGTACAAGAGTTATTGTGTATTCAATATTGACGAGGGGACACATACCAATATTATCTAGCTTGCCTTGTATATACCTTTCAAAACCATCAGAATCGAAAGTTTGCTGTGCTTCTAAAACTTCTTGTTTAGTTTCTTACCCCTTTCATGTCTGCGATTATCAAAAAAAAAAAAAAAAAAAGAAACTCATGCACAAAACATTAACTACTGATTACGTTACATTCAATCAGTTAGTCAGTTACACTATTACAACTATGATTACCATCAATTGTATCAAAGAATTGTAATTTAGGTGATCTTTTCATTGAGTCACAACTTTCACCATACTACTTAGTAAACACTCAGATTTAAATGAGTTACAGCATCCAGTAGCCTCTCAGGTGACTTTTGTTGAAAAAGAATAAATCCACACATTCCATTCTCCTTCTTTTAACACATATTAAGGTACATGTATTATTGATTTGCAATCCATTGCATTAAAACACCCTGTCCACTCAAAATTTACCAGAAATTGTATTTCATTTCTTCAAATGTCTTCCATTTTAACAACTATACCTATTTAATTTCAATTCTGAGGTAATAAATTACAGTACAACCTCTGTATAGCAACACCCTATGGGAGCTGCAAATATTGACCATTGTTTAGAGGTTGTTGCTCTACAGAGGTTAAATGTATAGTAAATATCAGATTAGGGGAATTTTGAAGGTATTTCTATGGAGAGGTTGTTGCTCTACAGAGGTTAAATGTATAGTAAATATCAGCTTAGGGGAATTTTGAAGGTGTTTCTATGGAGAGGTTGTTGCTCTACAGAGGGCCACTCTGGAGAGGTTGTACTGTACGCATTGTCAACTTATATAGTGACTAATACAAACAGCAGCATGAATGCACTAAATTCCAATAATAATTCATTCAAATGCAATTCAAGTAGCATTGATCAATCACATTCTCAATTGTCTCTAACTATGTAATCAATAATAAAATAGTTTTATATCAAATTACACACTACAGCAATTTTTTTCACAATCTTCTTATTTTGGTTCCTTTCTTGATGTCATTCATACTAGAATCAGACAGACCAACCACTAACTTGTGCAGGATGATATCCAATAAAAATTACCTTTAACAAAAGCAACGACATAAATAACGAAATAAATATGACTGGTATACGGTTTAGGATATTTTAGTTCACATTGCAGAATTCATGTATGACAATTGACGTGGAACAACGTCTATCCGAAAAATCGTACCGTATCCTATATATGCGCAACTAGTCAAATAACACTTACTTGTTGAATAATCTGTCATAAAGTCCAATGAACAGCATTTTGGACCCTGGCAATAACTTTTAAGCATCAAAGGCCTACATTCTGCTGGATCTTTGCAAATCTTGTAATGGCAAATAAACCTTTTCACAATGTTTATAAGTGAAATTGACACATTATTTTGACAAATGCTCCGCCCAAGATATCAATTCAAAATAACGAAGTTAACGACAGAAAAGTGTTAGTGTCAAAAAGTCGTAATACAAGAAATTAGCTGATTAGTATCCGGAATCTTCATAGACAAATAATGAGTTCGATGTAGCATCCATCTTCGTTTTGTTTTTATCTAAGAAAATTGCTGAAAGTTGAGACACCTCGCACCTTGACTAAACTTTTAAGATAAAATTCGACATTCTAAGATTTTTCTAAGATTTTTTTCTCTCTAAGACAAAAGTTAAGAAAAATCTTACAAAGTTAGCAAAACTTGGTGAAAACTAAGATAATTTCGGGATTCTTAGATAATTTTTAATCTTAGTTGGTTTGTGAATACGGGCCCTGGTCATTAATTATAGTGCCTTTGTTCTCAGTTGAGCGATCAAGGGCCATCTTGGCCCTCTTGTTTAATTACATGTTACATTTGTTTACCATCATGGGACAGTGTGTCATGCGAAAGAATTACGTCAATATCTCCAGGGTCAAGGTCACACTTGGAGTTCAAAGATAAAAAGTGGCCATAAATTTGCTTGTACGGTTCATAACTATGTCATTCATTGTGAGATTTTAAAATCGCTTGGTACATTTGTTCACCATCATGGGACAGTGTGTCATGCGATAGAATTACATCAATATCTCCATGGTCATGGTCACACTTGAATATCAATTCTCAAAAATGGCCATAAATTAGCTTGTCTTTTAGTTATCTATTGTGCGATTTTAAATTAGCTTATTACCATCATTATAATAACAAGCAGATAACAATCACACAGATTATCGCACGGTTTTTGTACAACTAAAAGCAATCGCACGGACTGAAGTGTATGTGTTGCGGCTGGCCATACATCTGTGACAAGGCGGTATGTGGGGGTATTTTTAGTCACTCTGTGGCAGTTCTAGTTGCTTAAGTTAATGCTACTGTTGCTTTTATTAGGGAGTATATGGTGCACAAGTCAAAGTGTCATGATGTTTGTAATTATACCCCACTAGAAAGTGGGAGGCTATACTGGAGTCACTTTGTCTGCCTGTCGGTCGGTCGGTCGGTCTGTCCCAATCGTGTCCGCTCTGTAATTTTGTCATTCATTGGAGGATTTTGAAATAACTTACCACAAATGTTCACCACCACTAGACAATGTGTCACACGCAACTCCCATGGCTGTACCTTCAAGGCTTGCCACGTGTAGCGCTAATTAATGCACCCCGGTGAGAAGTCAAAGTTAATCATTAACAATCAGTGTTTCAGTTGATACTTTTATTGTTGATTGGTTTATGGGACCATAAAACAACACGATATTACGTGTTTATTCTGCAGAAACAGGCCATATTACATAGTAAGGGACTTTGGTAAAATTTGACCATTTTTCGAGTGAAAAATCTTCAATAGCAAGTTTAAAATATCTTTAAAGGTAGTAATAGTATACATTTTCAGTTAGCGAGTTGAGTTGCCCATACGTTGCACAATATATGAGTTAAATATTTTGTATTGCATTGCAATAACATGGAAGTTTATAACATGCGTTGGAAAATTCGAATTGTCGAAGTTCTTTCCCTTATATATATTGCTTACAAACCCCTTTGATTGTTTCTGGTTACATGCTCTTTAAAGATGGGGTAGGTAGGAGGGTAGTAAATAGTTCATGGACCATTTACACAAACTAAGTTAAAGTTACATTTGGACTAACTGTGTATCATATGTGACATTTATGATTTTAAAACTCCTCTTGCATGAAGTGTTGTGAAGTTTATGTTAAATTGCATGTTGTCTTTGTTGTCATATGTTTCCTAAATCACTGACAGTGTTACTATTGTTGTTGTCGTGGTAACTCTGAAATATGTGATGATTTCTTTCTTTCCTTTATATTTAATTTTTGAAAGTGTAAGATAAGAGATTATTGTTGATGTAAAGTGTTTAAAATTGTTAAATCAATATGGCAGGTATGCATTTATTTTGTTGTACATTTATGAGTAATTTTTCATATTTTACATAGAAGATAAGTTTGTAAATTCTATAGCAATATGCTGTTGAAATAATGTTACACCTGACATGATATTAAGGTTTATTTCGATTGATACTGTGTCCAGTAGTTCAAATCAAAATCATTTTTTCGTTCAGCGTCCAGCCTAAGTTTGAAAATCTATCTAGCTATCCTGAGAAAAAAACGAAGCCCTCAAAAAAAAAAACAGGTCATAGTGGCTTCTATCCTCATCAGGATATGGCTGACAAATATTGCTTTCATGCATTGTCAATCATAATAGCTTACTGTAATAATTGAAATCATGTTTGTACAAAAGAACAACTACTACTGAGCATATATTAAGAGTTAATATTTAATGTTATAATATACTCAATCTTTACAAATCTTGTTGAATAAGTACAGATTTAGATGTGTATCTAAAACAGTTCTTCTTTCACATAAACTAACTTTTATAACATATGAAATACACTGAAAGAACCATTTAAAAAGATAAAAAAAGTATAAAAACAAATACAGTTATATTTCAGCATTTTATAAAGCCTAACATCAAGTTTTGACACATACATCCGTTATCGAACCCTACTGAAAATGAAATTATCTAATATTTTTATCTCCCGTCAAAAGCAGAGGGATATTAAAATTAGTGATGTTCTGATTAATCAATTATTCAACGATTCATTGACGAATGGTCTTTGACGTGACGATGACGATGCTCCCATTTCGTCAATGGATTGTTGATTTCTGTACATAGTTGTCGTTCTTGACTATATTTAAGTACTGCAGACCTTTCACAGGTTTACTTTAAAGGTGATGCTGTTCAAGCTGCATCTATAAATGCAGCATAAGTCTGGTCCAGTGTAGTTTGTTTAATAATCAGTATATTATGAGGTGATGGTTACTAAAACATCTTAATAATGTTATTAAATCATTTAATATTTCAACTTTTATTAGCTCACCTGATTCATTTAGGATCATTGAATGTCCTGCGCCCTTGTTATTGGATCTTTTACATTTCATTGCATGTACATCTGATGCGATACTTTTATTTGAGGTTGATGTGTGTATTTGCGCAGATACTATATCATTGCTATGATGTGAATGCTCAGTAGTAAAAAAATTTAATGCTCAGCAGGGTTCCAGATAAATATTTGGGCAAGGGGTATTTTACCTCCTACTTTCTTAAGCAGGGGGTATTTTACCCCTTAAAATTTTTGCGTGGGTATTACAAATTTTTAAAGGGTAATGGCAATCATGGGAACCACTCTGAAGGGTATACTGGTACTTATAAGCACAAACACACACTAAAGCCTTACCTTTTAAATACACTTTGTTGTATTGTGTTCTTCTATATTTAATGCGTACATTATCATCATGAACTTATTTTGCATCCAGTGAAGAATGTACATGTAGGCTATATGCCATACTTTTGCCTTGTTTGATATGTTCAATTAAGTCACTAGTCACTGATAGTACATTTAAATCTGATAGTTGTGCACTTTAAGTGCGTATCGGTACGCTTTAGAAATATTTTCTATGCGTATTTCGGAAAAACTAATGCGTATTTACGCAATTATGCCCTTCATCTGGAGCCCTGGCTCGATTAATTCAACATTATGCTCTGGTTGCGTTTGCCTTAGGTAATTTGACTACTCTCCAGGTAGCTTATGGAAGGTGGCTAGTTTTTATGTGTTGGTCTTTTTCCACCCTTAAGGGTGCAGAGTTGCCAAAATGACCCTGGCGATTAGTATGACATTAAAACCCAAGAAACAAAAACAGAAAAGTCCTACACCCAGTATATGTAAATTCTACATACTTATATTTTGCTCTTTAATAGCACTTAGAGCAAATAACAGTTTAGATATCTGTTGAAAACAGGCTTGGGTTGTCAGACAAGGAAATAATAAGCAGAATAAATTAGTTAGAAAATTATATCACAAATACTGGCCTATGATTAATGAGTTTATTCTCAAGTATAAATTGTACATTACACAAGGTTATATAATAATTTAATTGTTTGTAAAGCTTATTTACCACAGACGTTCTGTTTACTTCATTTGTGTGAAACACAAATTACAAACCATTGCTTTTAGCTCACCTTGCACAGAGTGCCAAGGTGAGCTTTTAGGATCGAGCTATGTCCGTCGTCCGTCTGTCGTCAACAATTTGTTTAAACAACATCTCCACCTAAATCATTTAGTCAATTTCAATAAAACTTCACAGGTGTATTCCTTACTTGAAGCTCTACCAAATCTGTTCAAAGAATTCCATTCCATGTAGAATCTGGTTGCCATCAACCAGAAGGAATTTTTTTGAAAATCCTTAAAAATCTTCTTAAGTCATGCATCAAAAATCTTCTTAAGTCATGCGTCATCAAACTACCACCTTGTGATCACACTAGGGGCCACATTTTTAGCTCAATTTTTGCAAAACTGGGCCAGAATGTTAATATTGACAAAATCTTGGACGAGTTCGATAACGGACCATTTTTGGTCAAATCTGATGAAAAACTGTAGATTTCACAGTTATAATTGGATCTTCCCCAAACTTTGTCAAATTGTTTTTTTTTAATGATAGAACGGTCAAGTACACATATGGGTCATTTGGGGTCAATAACTAGGTCACTAGGTCAAATCTTAGGAAAACTTTGTTAACACTGTAGATGTCACAGTTTTGATTAGATCTTCACCAAACCTTGTCAGAATGTTTTTTAGCCTCAATGTTATGTGGGTCAGGGTCGAACACGGATCATCTCGTGTCAGACACTAGGTCACCATGTCAAATCATAGGAAAACCTTGATATCAGCAGACCTCATGACACTGGTTCAAAACAATGTTTTAATGAGTAAACAATGATTGCCATGTGAGCAATATAGGGCCATCTTGGCCCTCTTGTTTGTTGTCATCTGCTTTGAATACTCGTAACTGTATATTATACTGATACTTGAACTTTGACCATGAGTTATTCAAAACATCAATGAAAAATGTCAATGACTTTCTCCATCCTTCAACATGTTATTTATTTTCTGTATGAATATTTGTATCTATTCTTTTCATATTTTTTTTATCCAGAGCAAGCGCAAGAGGAGATTGACCAACTTTTGCATAAATCTGAGAACACTGTACTACCGAAAATTTTGATAGAAAGATCCGTCTTTTCACAGAAAGCTTTTGATGAAAATTACGATGCCGTAATTCCATCCTCTCCGTCATTTAAAGAAGTCGTGAAACATAAAATATCAAAATGTCAGTGTTCTGGACGTTGTGTAAAAAACTTTCTGTTCACCATATTCCCTTTCATAAACATCATGGCAAATTACAACCCCCGTGACAATTTGGTGGGAGACGTGGTATCAGGACTCACTGTTGGTATAATGCATATTCCACAAGGTATTGTAATATTAAAACTGCTTTGTTTGACAATGAATGTATACAAATGTATTTTCACTATTAAAATGTCAAAATCTTGCCATGAATTCAGTAGATTTCTGTGAATTCTGTACGGCAGCTCCCATCCCCTCGCTGGTATATTTCATCTGTCTACAGCTTCAATCTCAATCACATCCCTAACTTAACATCTACATTCTTCTTGACTTGCTTGAAAGAAGAAGAAAATATTTAAATTGTACAATTATAATGAATTGCTTACAGTGAATGTGAATTTTTAGCTCACCAGAGCACATAGTGTGTTATCCATCGTCCGTGTGTCAGTCCGTACGCACCCAGGTGCCGTTATGGGGTTAGGGTTAGGGTAAGTACAAGTTGTCCTTATGGGGTTCTAGTACGTACAAACCGACGTTGTGGGGAAAATTTGTGCTTATGGGGTGCAAAAATGTTGCTTGTGGGGTTTAGAAGATCAAAAGAAGATCAAAGGCGGCACCCCACAACGTCACTTCAGTGAGTACGTCCGTGCGTCCATCAGTGCGTCAACAAATGCTTTAAACAACATCTCCTTCTTAAGCAATTGGCCAATTTCAACGAAACTTTACAGGAATGTTCCTTGCATGAAGCTCTACCAAAGTTGTTTAAAACATTTGATTTCATTAAAAACTCTGCTTGCCATAGTAACCAATAGGAAAAAATATTCTTGTCCAAAACCACAGGGCCTAGAGCTTGGATATTTGGTATGTAGCATTGTTTAGTAGATCTCTACCAAAATTGGCACTGTGAGCTCTGGGGGTAACTTGATTTTACATAGATTTATATAGGGAAATTTTAAAAATCTTCTTGTCAGGAACTACAATGCATAGAGCTTAGATATTTGGTGTGTAGCATTGTCCAGTGGATCTCTACCAAGTTTGTTCAAATTATTGCTATAGGGTTGAAATTGGCCCTGCCCCAGGGGTCACTTGGTTTTATATAGACTTATATATGAAAATTGTAAAATTCTTCTTGTCCGAAACCACAAAACCTAGAGCTAAGCTATTTTGTATGTAGCTTTGTCTAGTGGTTCTTTACCAAGTTTGTTCAAATTATTACCCTAGGATGAAAATTGGCCCCCGCCCCAGGTTTTACTCTACTTTATATTCATTTATATAGGAAAATTACAAAAAAACGTCTTGTCAGAAATTGCAAGGCCTAAAGCTTAGATATTTACTGCTTTGGCCCTGGGATAAAAATTGGCCCTGCCCCTGGTCATTTGATTTTTCATCGGCTGATGATGTTTTCCCTCAGGATCTTTTTTCTGGTGACCGATATAGGGCCATCATGGTCCTTGTTTAGCTGTCACTTGACTATATACAAAGCAGTCCCAGTGTATTCTTGCTTATCTAGGCAAAGTTTACTCCTTCCTGGGTCTCATTGGTCAAGTGGTTATGGTATCTAACTAGTAATTACTAGCCCCTCCCCTCCCTCCCCACTGTGAGTTAGAATCCCACTCCGAACTGGGAGAATTTCTCATGTAACAAAGGTCTCTAACTAGCATAGGAAGGTCAATGGTTCTTCCCAGGAGTATGCATGGTGTCATCCTCCGTCTTTTAAATATGGAATAGTTGTCAAATCACCCTGGCTGTTGGTACAGCATTAAACTCCATTAAAAAAGTCCTCCCAGATGTCAGAGTCACTGATCATGTTTTTCATGACATGATTGATACTTTTGTATATAAGTTGCTACTTTAGGAAAATATTCATGATACAAATGTAGTATTAAATTTTTCCATAATTACAGTATTTGTCTCATGTTAGTCACATGATTTGATTGTCACATGATACATTGAGCATCTCTCTTCAGGGGCTTATCTCTGTATAAACATCAAGTTGTGCTGTCGATACATATCGGAGAGCTTTTTTCACGTGTGTATAGATAACACACACATTTTCTATTTCCATTTAGGCAAAAACAAGAAATCGAAAATTTAAAATAAAATCATGAATTAACGGAGTATTGATTTTTCTAAAATGTGTTGCAAGCATTTCAGCGATAGGTGATTATTAAATACGGAATCACTTACTAAAAATAGTAAAATTGGTCAAACTCAAAATGGCGACTTCGTCAAAAAGGCTCAAATTCATGTATCATTATTTCTTAGCATCGGAATCAATATGAAAAAGTAACTGCATGATTTACTTCAACAACCTTTAAAAGACATGAAATTAATCCCGACTACATCACTCTATAACTTAAAAGGGTTATATTTACTTACGAAAAATACACGCTTTGCGACAACGCTTAAAACGAGTTTTCGTCCATTTATGTACCGTCAGATTTCAACATAAATAAATGGATTTTATCCTAAGAAATTGGTCAAATTAGAAGGAGATACTTACGATCTAACTTTTCGTGGAGCTCTACACCAATAAAATGATTAGTAATTTGTGAATATTTGGGTATTTATTTCAATGCGATCTTCACCGTTTCACAATGACGGCCATCTTGCGCGCGATCACGTGATTTACGGAGTCCAGACCCTTCTATTTGAGTGACCCTGGCTCACATGAGCATTTTGTGCTCAGAGTGAGCTTTTGTGATCAGTCTTTGTCCGGCGTTGTGGGTCGCGCGGCGTCAACTTATACCTTGTGAACACACTAGGGGTCACAATTTTAGCTCAATTTTCACAAAACTGGGTCAGAATGTTGGTATAGACAAAATCTCAGACAAATTGCTGGAAAACCTTGTGAACACTCTAGACGTCACTGTTTTGATTGGATCTTCATGAAACCTTGTCAGAATGTTTATTTGAATGATATGTAGGTCAAGTTTGATAATGGGTCATTTCCAGTCAAAAACTAGGTCACCAGGGCAAATTGATGGAAAACATTATGATACTCTAGATGTCACTGTTTCGATTAAATCCTCATGAAACCTTGTCAGAATGTTTGTCTTTATAATATCTTGGAAGAGTTCGAATATGGGTCATCTGGGGGTAAAAAACTAGATCACTGGGTCAAATCTTATGAAAAACCATGTTAACACTCTAGATTTCACAGATATACTTGGATCTTCACCATACATTGTCAAAATGTTTTAATGATATGTAGGTCAAGTACAAATATGGGTAATCCGGGGTCAATTACTAGGTCATCAGGTAAAATCTTGTCTTGTTGATATGTAGGACAACTTCAAACATAGGTCACCTGGGGTTTTATCTTAATGTGCCACAAAAACTGTAAGGTGAAGCGGCCGCTGTGTGTAACTGAAATTTCGTTGAAAAATTGATTAATTGATGAATGAGTTTGTGCTCTTAGGTTGAAAACATTCTCTCCAAAATGAATCCTTAAATTACATATCTCTTCTATTGCTGAAATATTTGTTATTTAATGATTGTCTGGTCCATTGGCCTGATGTCAAGACAGAAAACTACTTTAACATGTCTGAAACAGTCAGACATTGCTATTTGCATGTACGAGGTGTAGTAAAAAAGTTCCTGGACTGATGCTATATATCCAACATTACAGTACAAATGTTTTACAAAAATATATGACCGAAAAGATAATTTTTTACTCTTTTAAATGATGTAAATATCAACACTACTGTGACAAATATAAATTTACGATACATATTATCATATATGCATGGAAGGGGACATGGGCACTTTTTTGGAACGTCATTTGACGTTGTCGATTATAGAATGACGTTACACCTACCTCAAGCCTGTGTCACTGTAATATTAACTAGTAAAGGTTACACAATGTTATGCTTCATTTTCATTAAAAGTTTTATATTTCAAAATAGTGTAATGATAATATCTATTCAGTTGGTAAAATTATAAGATAGTCTGTATTGCATATACCTTTTAGTAATATTTTTGGTGAACAGTTTCTCCGTTTGTGACCGCGTGCTGCAATACCATGCAATATTTATCCATGAAAAAAAGGAACATATTTTTCTTGGATGACTTGATAAGTCTTGCTTTCTGAGGTGGTGCAGAAGACGTGTTTCCAAACTATTGATTCTCTTTTGGTTTCGGGGTCATAAAAGTTGATCACAGTTTCGCTTGTTGTGATAATGTGCGCTAAGAATCTGTCCCCATCCCTCTGCCATCGCCTCAAAGATTCTCTTGAAACTCGAACCCTTTTAGTCTTTTCATCGCTTGTCTACAGCCGAGGAACCCAGCGGGCACACACTTCATTATACTATGTCAGGGGTGTGGAATTCTTATGCCAGACTCGTCCGACACGGGATTTTTTCTTGTCTGACAAGTAACTTTTTAGGTGGTAGTTGTTCGCGGACAAGTAGCAAATCCGAAAAAAGAACACTGGAGTTACCAAATGCTCCAGATCTATTGCCGAATTTTGTATAATATTTTTAAAGATCGGCAACTTGTCAGTCTTATCTTTAATTGACCATGCTTATTTATGCTGTTTGCATCTATCAACATCTATTTGAATTACCCCAAGCTTTGATTCATAATGCAGATGACAATTCTATCAAATTAATCGTGAGTTCTTCATTTCTTCATCGTCAGTGGTATTGAATAAAGTCTGTATCATTCAGTACGATCCAGGTTGTATTTTCTGAAAATCGCTACACACTTTACTGGATAATTACATGTTTTTATAGTATTTATGGAATTTTTAGTACAATGTCATGTTACATTAAGCATTATGACCAACAAAATACCAAAGACTCATTAATTTTCAAGAATGGGTGTTACATTTATATTTTCATAAAGTAAACAAATATAGGACAACAATTTTCAGATAACATCACTATATCGTGCAAGCAGACATCATCTAATGAGTATTTAATGTTAACCTACTGTAATTGTGATATCTTAACCTTGATATTTAGTCATGTGGCACACATTTATGATGAAATCTCCATTTGCCAGGGCAGTAGTGTTAGTCTTATGAAAATCAGTTTCAATTTATGCTGGATTATGGCCGGTAGTTTTATCTGAATATGGTTCTAAGTTCATAAAAAACATCTCCCATTATATTTAAATGCTATTGCACCTCAAAAAGGGAAAAGGTAAAAGAGTCAAAGAAATTGAAGTTACCATGAGTAAATTTTGTGAAAGGTATTTATCTCCTTTCCTACCAAACAACACAACTCAGAGTAATTGAATGTCATATTGATATAATAATTATGGCATATGCTTTTTGGTGCATACATTCAATACAAAATACACCAAATAAGATTATTTAAAAAATCACAGCTGTTAAGTTGATAGTTAAGATTCGGACAAGTTGATTTTTGCTGCGGACTTGTCCGGTGACGAGTAGAAAAGTATGATATTTCCACATCCCTGACTAAGTTCATTTGTTAAAATAGTATGCACGGCTCTGAGACTTAGTCCAAGAATGTTAGCAATATCATCAATGGAACGTCAACTTTTTGAGATATTGACCTAGTCCGGGGACTTTTTTACTGTACCTCATATTTTGTCATTTTTGTACACAGTATAGCCTTGTATAGTTGTCACCTTTATATTAATCACTTCATTGTAACAATGGCTTGTTTCTGACCAGTTTCCAATATTTTCTCTTTAATGACTATATATTAACTTAATTATGAGACTACCTCAATGTCAAAACCAGTCTTTCCATGCCCTAAATGTTGTGTTAAATTTAATATTAAGATTTCTCTGTATTTACAGGTATGGCGTATGGAATGTTGGTGACACTTCCACCAGTGTATGGACTGTACATGTCCTTCTTTCCTGTTCTGGTTTATTTCTTGTTTGGATCAAGTAGACATATCTCAATGGGTAAGTATTCATGAATACACATTTCTTGCAATAAGTTTGTGTGACTGAGTAAGGGCTTCAATCTATGTTACTTTTATAATAATTATTATTTTACAATAAAACATGTAAACATAGTCTAAGCATCAGCCATGGTACAATGGTTCTAGTTCGCTGAACTTATAACCCAATGATCGGGGTTTGAATCTTGGTCAAGGCAGGTCATATCCTTCTGTGAAAATGTGACAAAATGTGCTGGTTCTGGTCTCTCATTATTAGCCCCTCACCATTGTACGTTCGAATCTTACCCAGACATGACAAATTTCACATGTGAGGAAACTGTCCAGCTAACTTAAAGAAGGTTGTTGGTTCCACCAAGGTGTATGCTTGGTGTTTAGTTCCACTGTTAAAACTGGACAAAGACAAAATGACCCTGGATGTACTGTAGGGTGTGACATTCAAGTCCCTTTTAAATGCTGCATTTTGTCCTTTCAATGATCTCATTATCCTTTCAGTAATATGTTACAATCATGTTATAAAGAAGAGACTACCTTGTTATAATATGTGACCTTTTTGTACTTGTCCCTTGTACAGGTACATTCGCTGTTGCATGTTTGATGACAGGCTCCGCAGTATCTAAGGGAATGGACTCTGTGGCTGGTTCCCTGTCTACTACAGATGTTGTTGTTGTTCAGTCTATAAATGGAAACCAGTCTAACGATAATACAACTTTACCTCCATCAGGGGGAGACAGTGATACCATGTCACCTCAGGAATTAAATCTACGTCTTCAGTTTGCTATGTCTGTTACATTCATGGTTGGAATAATTCAGGTACATGTAGTAAGATGTGTACAAGTCTCAAACAAGAGAATTTTTGTGGCCTGTTGTAAGGCTGGCCATTATATCTCCCTGCCATTTTTTCCCCAAGGAAAAAAGGCCTACAGGAAAAAAAGGCCTAGGTCAATTTTTCCATGGGGAAAAACTGGCCGGGCCGGGGGAAAATAGACTGCCACAACGGTATCTAATGTCTAATGATGCAGTTTGTAATATAATGATTGCCTTGCCTTTCTTATGTTTGTATCTAATGATGCAGCTGTGAATATAGTTATTGCCTTTCTTATGTTTGTATGTGGATAAAATAGGATAAAAATATTTTAATTGGAAAAATTAAACACAAGAGCTCATGTGGTCTCAGAATTTTATTATAATTTTTCAGTTACTTATGGGTGTGTTTCGTCTTGGTTTTATCACGGTATATCTGTCGGACCCTCTCATCAGTGGATTCACTACTGGAGCAGCCTGTCATGTCTTTACTAGTCAAATCAAACATATATTTGGTATAAAAACTAGTAGATACAGTGGCGCATTTAAACTTATATATGTAAGTCTATCTTGATTATGTATGATTTTCACTCAGATTTTTTTATCCCAGTTGTTCCCATCCCAACTACTGGGTCAAGTACTGTGATAAGAAAATCACAGGAAGGGGTGAGGTGTATATTACACAGGGTAGATAAAGAACCAGGAAAAAACCATTTGAACTAAGAGTAGGGATATAAATGCCTGGTTCTCCTGTATCCTATCTCCCCTCTCTGAGGCTACGATAAAATTAAGATAATTGTCAAATGGGTTGTTAAACTTTCTCTCTCATTTAGGTTTTAGGAGGTCAACTCAAATCAATTATTTTAATACCACTATTGATTAGATATGATTATACTCCCCCCCCCCCCTGCAAATGAAGTTTGAGAGGGGTTATATTGGAGTCACTCTGTGGGTCAGTCGGTTGGTCGATCATTAGTCGGTCGGTCCGTCCACATAAAATATCACAAGTTTGTGGAGCAAACTACCTCCACATTCTTTAAGCATTTGCAATGAAACTTAAAATATATTATCACCATGAAGTGTAGATGTGCAAGACACAATTTTCATTCCCAGCGATTCACTAATTTTAGAGTTATGTCCCCTTGAACTTTGCCGTATAGTATACTATCACATTTTTAGTGTCAAAGCAGCGGCGGGGGTAAAGCAGCAGCGGGGTATTAGTCACCTCTGTGACAGCTCTAGTTAAATTTGGTTATTCTAGCATCATATGCCAGTGCAAAAAATATAACAAAATGAATGATGTTCATTTAAGCATATACAAGTTATGTATATTATATATTCGATATGCTGACAATGCAAACATTGAGTATGTAATTGCTTTAGTCTTGGAATACCCTTGCCTAGGAGAGACATTAATATTGCAAGTACATTCAAATGTTTCCATTACACAGTAAAACTTGATTAATTCCAAGACCCTTGCTAAGTGCTTTTGTTATATTAAACAATTATTGAACATATGTTGAGTGTTAAGGTATCGGGCTTAGATGTTAGGTCAAAGTTTCACTAATTTATAGACTTAAAAACTAAACCATAATTATATACTGAAATAAACTCATTGTATAAAGTGCATTGCAAGTGATTTGAAACAAATATTATAATTGACTGGTCTTCTATAAACCAATATCGCACATAATTTACAAATTTTTAAAAATTGATAACTATTCTGTATATTGGAATATATTACATATATAACAGCCTTAGAATGACTATGACTCAGATTTTTGATAACGTCCTCCATTTGTTAGATACTTGACTTTAAAGAAATTTTGTACCCTGAACCCAGCTGTTAATTACGTAATATGGCATAAATAAAAAACGAAAAGACATATAAAAATTCTGAGGCATGGTTCACTAGATAAACATTTCTGCTACAAAATATAAAAAAATGCTTTGAAATCTGTTATCAAAGAAGGCAGCAATCACAGAGTGGCAAGATGAGTTTTTAGGATCGAGCTATATCCGTCGTCGTTCGTCGTCCATCCTTATGTCCATCCGTCGTCTACTATAAAGCCTAGAGCTTAGATATTTTGTGTGTAGCATTTTCTTGTGGACTTCTACCAAGGAAGTTCAAATCATGGCCCCAGGGTCAGTTGATTCCAACAACTACTTGACAGTTGGAGTAGATAACTTTCTACCATGACAAACAACTGCCCTTGATTAGATTATCCCTTAGTGTTACAATACTCAGGTGAGCGATACAGGGCCATCATGGCCCTCTTGTTCTAGCATATAAAGCCAGAACCGATACCTTAACGTATCGGAATTGGATATTGTGATCGCGTGATGTCTGTCATCCGTGTGTGCGTGTGTCAACATTTGCCTTAAACAACATCGCCTTCTTAACCAGTTGGCCAATTTCAACAAAACTTTACATGGATGTTCCTTGCATGAAGCTCTACGAAAGTTTAATTTAAAAAAAACAACACTGGTTGCCATGGCAACCTATTGGAAAAAATTTAATAATCTTCTTGTCCAAAACCACAGGGCTTAGAGCTTAGATATTTGGTGTGTAGCATTGTCTAGTGAACCTCTACCAAGTTTGTTCAAATTATTGCCCTAGGGTCAAAATTGGCCCGCCCCAGGGGTCACTTGATTTATATAGGCTTATATAGGGATATTTTAAAATCTTCTTGTCAGAAACTACAATGCCTAGAGTTTAGATATTTGGTGTATAGAATTGTCTAGTGGACCTCTACCAAGTTTGTTCAAATTATTGCCCTAGGGTCACTTGATTTATTTTTCATATTTTTCATATTTTTCATTTTGTGATTAATTCACTTTGTGATTAATTGTATTTGTATGCTTTTCATTGTACGTTGACGCTACGTCATTTCCGTTGTTATGATTTATTTATTTATTATCCTGAAGAAGCCAATGTGGCGAAATGTAGATATAATAAATTAATCGTTTTCATGTTTCGTGTTTGGTGATTTTTCATCTTTATTGATTTATATAGACATATATAAGAAAAAATTAAAAATCTTCTCCTAAACCTCAAGGCCTAGAGCTTAGATATTTTGTATGTGGCTTTGTCTAGTGGACCTCTACCAAGTTTGTTCAAATCATGGCCCCGGGGTCAAAATTGGCCCTACCCTGGGCTTTATTCTATTTTATACAGGAAAATTTAAAAAATCTTCTTCTCCCAAACCACTAGTCCTAGAGCTAAGATATTTGGTATCTAGCAGTGTCTAGTGAACCTCTACCATGTTCGTTCAATTATTGCCCTAGGGTCAAAATTGGCCCCGCCACGGGGGTCACTTGTTTTATATAGACTTATATAGGAAAATTGAAAAAATCTTTTTGTCCGAAACCACAAGACCTAGAGCTAAGATATTTAGTATGTAGCAGTGTCTAGTGGACCTCTACCAAGTCTGTTAAAAGCATGGCCCGAGGGTGAAAATTAGCCCTGCCCCGGGGTTCACATGATTTATATAGGCTTATATAGGAAAACAAGAAAATTTTCTTGTCCTAAACCTCAAGGCCTAGAGCTTACATATTTTGTATGTAGCATTGTCTAGTGGACATCTACCAAGTTTGCTTAAATTATTGCTGTAGGGGCAAAATTGGCCCCATCCCAGGGTGGCTTAATTTTACTAAGGCTCATGATAATTTTCTCTATGAGTCTTTTTATCTGGTGAGCGATATAGGGCCATGATGGCCCTCTTGTTTTAGTGTATAATTATGGTTTAGTTTTTAAATCTATGAATTAGTGAAACTTGATTTGACCTGACATCCAAGCCCGTTACCTTAAAGAAGTTATTAATCCATGCAGACATGAGTGTTGATGTCTTACAAAGTATTACTGTATTTTCAGACGTACAGAGAATTTTTCAGCAATATAACAATGACAAACTATGTGACAGTACTACTATCTATAGTGTGTATCATTGTGTTGTACTGTACATCAAGATTTATCAACCAGAACCCAAAACTTAAACCTAAAATGTTTATGCCTGTACCTATAGAACTCATTGTGGTAAGTGTTGCTACAACCATAATCACTTGTGTATAAAATTGTGTAAAAAAATTGGAAAAACTGAATTTTATTGTCTACCAGAGACAATAATAGCAAATGATGTGTTGAAACGTCTGTTTGTCTGTCTGTTTGTACTAAACTTTAACCTTGCCTTTATCAAAACGCTTCCATCTACAATCATCAAACTTCATGTGTTGGTTTCTCATGACAACCTCTACAGGACCTATACATTTTACTGTCAGTGGGTCAAAGATCAAGTTCACCCAGAGGGGCCATTGTGTTTCAAAAACACATCTTGTTTTCATTTGTTTTTGTAGGAATCCTTTTCTTATTACTATTATACAATAAAACCTGTTCATGTCTGTTAGTGACCTATTGAAACCACATTGTTTTAGTGAACAGTTATTTTTGAAACAGTTTCCAATACAGTACAACCTCTCCAGAGCGGCCCTCTTGTGAGCAATAACGTCCCTCCAACAACAGCATGATGTTTTCCACTACACAGTTTAACTTTTAATTTATTCTCTCTAGAGCTGTAACCTCTCAACAACATAATTTTACTTTGGAGAGGTTACACTGTATACACAGTATATTTTAATTTGATCATGGGACCTCTTCAATATTAAAACTCTACTTTTCTGCCATGTCGCTGGTGTGCAACTGTACACCACACTGCCGATGTCGCTGGTGTGCGACTGTACGCCACACTGCCGATGTCGCTGGTGTGCGACTGTATGCCACATTGTCAATGTTGGTGTGCAACTGTATGCCACACTGCCGATGTCACTGGTGTGTGACTATATGCCACATTGTCAATGTTGCCGGTGTGCGACTGTATGCCACATTGTCAATGTTGGTGTGCAACTGTATGCCACACTGCCGATGTCACTGGTGTGTGACTATATGCCACATTGTCAATGTTGCTGGTGTGCGACTGTATGCCACATTGTCAATGTTGCTGGTGTGCGACTGTATGCCACATTGTCAATGTTGCTGGTGTGCGACTGTATGCCACATTGTCAATGTTGGTGTGCAACTGTACACCACACTGTCGATGTCACTGGTGTGTGACTATACACTACACTGCCGATGTCGCTGGTGTGCGACTGTACGCCACACTGCCGATGTCGCTGGTGTGCGACTGTATGCCACATTGTCAATGTTGGTGTGCAACTGTATGCCACACTGTCAATGTTGCTGGTGTGTGACTATACACTACACTGTCAATGTTGCTGGTGTGCGACTATACACCACTTTGCCAATGTTGCTGGTGTGCCAAGAAAATTGGCATTGTTAGAGGAAATATTGCGTTAGCACATAATTATTTATATTTTGTTTCTTGACTATTTATTTGATGGGAAATAAAGACAAGATGGACTTTGATATTTTAAGCAATTCTTCTTCTTTATGCATAGATCTAATCTTACAGAACCAGATGGAATACCTACATTTTTCACCTAATGAATTATTCAAATAGCAAGATTCCAACCAAAAGATCCAAATAGTGGTCAATAAGCTTGAAATTCCTCACAATAGTTAATGGTTAATAGATGTACTGTATATATTTTGTGTTTATATTGTAGGTAGTACTTGGCACACTGATTTCTTATGCTATCAAACTGAATGAGAATCATAATGTTGTGGTTGTGTCAGATATTCCGACAGGGTATGTTCATGTTACCTTTTTTGTTCAGGTTATTGTTCCACATTTTTATGCCCCCGCCATGACATGGCGGATGGCATATAGTGTTTACCCTGTCCGTTGGTGTGTGTGTGTGTGTGTGTTACAGATTTTCGTGTCCGGCTCATAACTTTGTCATGCATGATTGGATTTTGAAATAATTTGGCACAAATGTTCAACATAACAAGGCGATGTGTCATGCGCAAAATCTGTGTTGCTTGCTCAAAGGTCAAGGTCACAGTGGACACTTAAAGCATTATATGTATATGTTCGTGTCCGGCTTATAACTCTGTCATGCATGATTGGATTTTGAAATAAATTGGTACAAATGTTCAGCATAACAAGAAGATGTGTCATGCCCAAAAACTGTGTTGCTTGCTCAAAGGTCAAGGTCACAGTTAACACTAAAGCATTATATGTATATGTTCGTGTCCGGCTTATAACTCTGTCATGCATGATTAGATTTTGAAATAAATTGGTACAAATGTTCAGCATAACAACACGATGTGTCATGCGCAAAAAGTGTGTGGCTTGCTCAAAGGTCAAGGTCACAGTTGACACTAAAGCATTATATGTATATGTTCGTGTCCGGGTTATAACTCTGTCATGCATGATTGGATTTTGAAATAAATTGGTACAAATGTTCATCATAACAAGACGATGTGTCATGCGCAACGACTGTGTCGCTTGCTCAAAGGTCAAGGTCACAGTTGACACTTAAAGCATTATAACTCTGTCATGCATGATGGGATTTTGAAATAAATTGGCACAAATGTTCATCATATCAAGACGACATGTCATGCGCAATAACTGTGTCGCTTGCTCGAAGGTCAAGGTCACAGTGGACGTTAAACGTTTGTGCATATTATTATGGATATAGTGAAAGTGTATGTTCGTTTCCGGCTTATAAGTTTGTCATGCATGATGGGATTTTGAAATAAATTGGCACAAATGTTCATCATATTAAGATGACATGTCATGCCCAAAAACTGTGTCGCTTACTCAAAGGTCAAGGTCACAGTGGACACTTATATATTTATGTTCATTCCTTACATTGAAATAGTGAATGTACATGTAGTTGTGTGTTTACCACCCTTAAGTGATCTTTACCTCCCACTATAGGCAGCATTCCCGAGCAACCTGCTCTATGTTGTATTCACATATTTGCCATATAACACTCATTTCTGTGTCCAGTATGAAATGGCGGGGGCATCCATGTCCTATGGACACATTTCTAGTTTAGTCTATAGATTTAGTCATACAGTAGAACTTCACTTATAGAACATTCCAATATTAAGACCATCTGATTATAAAAGACACTTATTATGCCCCCTTTCAAAGAAAAGGGGGTATATTGTTTTGCACATGTAGGTCCCTTTTTCCATAACCAAATCTTGTCTGGGCAATAACTCGAGAAGTATTTGGCCTAAGCTCTTCAGATTTGGTTGGGAGATTGATCATCACATGTAGAAGACTTATATTGATTTTGAGGTCACTAGGTCAAACATCAAGGTCATATTATCCCGTTGACATTAGGGGCATTCGTGTCTCACAAACACTTCATGTTTCAACTAGACATTCTAACAAAATCCATGTTTTTCTTCAATTTAAAATTGTCTTTAGTAACTAGCATCCATTTTGTTTGCACTATATGGCAGTTGCTATGCGACTGGCATTCTAGAACGGATTGTCGTCAGGCCAGTGCTCTTTTAAAGAAATATTATTTCTGAGTAATTTAGTCATGTTTAGGGATAGAAAACGTACATATGAGGTTATTATTATATTTTGTTGATAGCTTTATGTTTTTAGCTCTCCAGCTATTGTGATCGTGTGATGTCCGTTGTCCATGCGTGCCTGTGTGTGCGTGCGTGCGTCAGTGCGTCAACAATTGTTTTAAACGACGTCTCCTTCTTAACAAGAAGGCCAATTTCTATGAAACTTTACATGGATGTTCCTTGCATGAAGCTCTAATAGTCTATCAAGGTTGTTTGAAAATTTTAATTTCATTAAAAACTCTGGTTGCCATGGTAACCAATAGGAAAAACTGTAAAAATCTTCTTGTTCAAAACCACAGAGCCCAGAGCTTAGATATTTGGTGTGTAACATTTTCTAGTGGACCTCTACCAAGTTTGTTCAAATTATTGCCCTAGGGTCAAAATTGGCCCCACCCCAGGGGTCACTTGATTTTACATAGACTTATATAGGGAAATTAAAAAAATCTTTTTGTCAGAAACTACAATGCCTAGAGCTTAGATATTTGCTGTGTAGCATTGTCTAGTGGACCTCTAATAAATTTGTTGATGTTGGTGAAGACTTTAAACATACAATTTATTATTCTTAGTAAGAGCACCTGCTGTCACCAAATGTTTTGTGCATTCCGCTAGACGTGTGTCTTTGTGGTGCGACGCCGTGTGCATTGTGGCATTCACAATGTGTGAATTACACAGTGTGCACTGACCAGGAGCATAAATACTGTATGCAACACACTTTGGGGACTTCCATTTAGCTTGCGTCTATTCAGTTCAAATTTATCAGTCAAACTTCCTTTTTGCTAAGTCTCAGATATTAATCATTCAGGTGTGAATGTTATTTCACTTATAATTTAATTATGACTTAAAGACCGATATTTATCTTATTCTTATTAGCTCACCAGAGCACGAATGTGCTCAAGGTGAGCTTTTGTGATCGCCCTGCGTCCATCGTGCGTCGTGCGTCGTTACGTGGCGTCCATGTTTACTTAAAACAACATCTCCTCCTACACCGCTATGCCGATTACAACCAAACTTTGCTGGAATGATCCTTGGGTGGTTCCCTTTCAAAGTTGTTCAAAAAATTAAATTTCATTAAAAACTCTAGTTGCTATGGCAACAAATAGAAAAAACTTAAAAAATCTTCTTGTCCGAAACCACAGGGCCTAGAGCTGAGATATTTGGTATGTAGCATTGTCTAATATACTCTACAAAGTTTGTTCAAATTATTACCCTGGGGTCAAAATTGGCTCCACCCAGGGGGTAACTTGATTTTACATAGACTTATATAGGAAATTTAAAAAATCTTCTTGTCAAAAACTACAATGCCTAGAGCTTTGATATTTGGTGTGTAGCATAGTCTAGTGGACCTCTACCAAGTTTGTTCAAATTATTGCCCTAGGGTTAAAATTGGCCCCGCCCCGGGGGTCACTTGATTTATATAGACTTATATAGGAAAATTTAAAAAATCTTCTTCTCCAAAACCACAAGGCCTAGAGCTAAGATATTTGGTATGTAGCATTGTCTAGTGGACCTCTACCAAGTTTGTTCAAATTATTGCCCTAGGGTCAAAATTGGCCCTGCCCTGGGTTTTTTTCTATTTTATATAGGAATATTTAAAAAATCTTCTTCTCCGAAACCACAAGGCCTAGAGCTAAGATATTTGGTATGTAGCATTGTCTAGTAGACCTCTACCAAGTTTGTTCAAATTATTGCCCTAGGGTCAAAATTGGCCCCGCCCCGGGGGTCACTTGATTTATATAGACTTATATAGGAATTTTAAAAATCTTCTTCTCCGAAACCACAAGGCCTAGAGCTCAGATATTTGGTATGTAGCATTTTCTAGTGGACCTCTACCAAGTTTGTATAAATTATTGCCCTAGGGTCAAAATTGGCCCTGCCCTGGGGTTTATTCTATTTTATATAGGAAAATTTAAAAAATCTTCTTCTCCGAAACCACAAGGCCTAGAGCTAAGATATTTGGTATGTAGCATTATCTAGTGGACCTCTACCAAGTTTGTTCAAATTATTGCCCTAGGGTCAAAATTAGCCCTGCCCTGAGGTTTATTCTATTTTATATAGGAAAATTTAAAAAATCTTCTCAGAAACCACAAGGCCTAGAGCTAAGATATTTGGTATCTAGCTTTGTCTAATGGACCTCTTTTAAATCTGTTCATATAATGGCCATGGGATAAAAACGGCCCAGATAGGTCACTTGATCTTACTCGGACTCGTATAGAAAACTTCAACAATGTTAATCTCCAAATGACCTTTTCTCCTGGTGAGCATTTATAGGGCCATCATGGCCCTCTTGTTTTTAAACCTAGGTTCTATAATTTTACTTAGTGCGTGTGTCGCTCGCATTTGCTTTAGCGGAGCATATTCCTTGCTGGAATTACTTTATAAGTCTCTGACATGTTTATTCATCATTGTAGTCCGTTGATTGGCTTTTATTAGCTCACCAGAGCACGAATGTGCTCAGGGTGAGCTTTTGTGATCGCCCTGCGTCCATCGTGCGTCGTGCGTCGTTACGAATACGTGGCGTCCATGTTTACTTAAAACAACATCTCCTCCTACACCGCTATGCCGATTGCAACCAAACTTGGCTGGAATGATCCTTGGGTGGTCCCCTTTCAAAGTTGTTCAAAAAATTAAATTTCATTAAAAATTCTGGTTGCTATGGCAACAAATTTAAAAAACTTAAAAAATCTTCTTGTCTGAAACCACAGGGCCTAGAGCTTAGATATTTGGTATGTAGCATTGTCTAATGGAACTCTACAAAGATTGTTCAAATTATTCCCCTAGGGTCAAAATTGGCTCCGCCCCAGGGGTAACTTGATTTTACATAGACTTATATAGGAAATTTAAAAAATCTTCATGTCAAAAACTACAATGCCTAGAGCTTTGATATTTGGTATGTAGCATTGTCTAATGGAACTCTACAAAGATTGTTCAAATTATTCCCCTAGGGTCAAAATTGGCCCCGCCCCAGGGGTCACTTGATTTATAAAGACTTATATAGGAAAATTTAAAAAATCTTCTTCTCCGAAACCGCAAGGCCTAGAGCTTAGATATTTTGTATGTGGCATTGTCTAGTAGACCTCTACCAAGTTTGTTCAAATTATGGCCCCGGGGTCAAAATTGGCCATGCCCTGGGGTTTATTCTATTTTATATAGGAAAATTTAAAAAATCTTCTTCTCCGAAACCACAAGGCCTAGAGCTAAGATATTTGGTATGTAGCATTGTCTAGTGGACCTCTACCAAGTTTGTTCAAATTATTGCCCTAGGGTCAAAATTGGCCCCGCCCCGGGGGTCACTTGATTTATATCGAGTTATATAGGAAAATTTAAAAAATCTTCTTCTCCAAAACCACAAGGCCTAGAGCTAAGATATTTGGTATGTAGCATTATCTAGTGGACCTCTACCAAGTTTGTACAAATTATTGCCCTAGGGTCAAAATTGGCCCTGCCCTGGGATTTATTCTATTTTATATAGGAAAATTTAAAAAATCCTCCGAAATCACAAGGCCTAGAGCTAAGATATTTGGTATGTAGCATTGTCTAGTGGACCTCTACCAAGTTTGTTCAAATTATTGCCCTAGGGTCAAAATTGGCCCCGCCCCGGGGGTCACTTGATTTATATAGACTTATATAGGAAAATTAAAAAAATCTTCTTCTCCGAAACCGCAAGGCCTAGAGCTTAGATATTTTGTATGTGGCATTGTGTAGTGGACCTCTACCAAGTTTGTTCAAATTATGGCCCCGGGGTCAAAATTAGCCCTGCCCTGGGGTAAATTCTATTTTATATAGGAAAATTTTAAAAATCTTCTTCTCCGAAACCACAAGGCCTAGAGCTAAGATATTTGGTATCTAGCTTTGTCTAATGGACCTCTTTTAAATCTGTTCATATAATGGCCATGGGATAAAAAACGGCCCAGATGGGTCACTTGATCTTACTTAGACTCGTATAGAAAACTTCAACAATGTTAATCTCCAAATGACCTTTTCTCCTGGTGAGCATTTATAGGGCCATCATGGCCCTCTTGTTATACTTTGTGTATACATGCTATTGTTAAACATCTTTATGACTATTAATTTATAAGTAATGCTGGTTGATTTTTAGCTCACATGTCACAAAGTGACAAAGTGAGCTATGAGGATCACTCTCCGTCCGGCGTCGTGCGGTGTGCGACGTGCGTCGTTCAACTTTTTATTGTGACCACACTAGGGGCCACATTTTTGGCTCAATTTTAGCAAAACTGGGTCAGAACGTTAATATCAACAAAATCTCGGACGAGTTCGATATTGGGCCATTTGGGGTCAAAAACTAGGTCACCAGGGCCAAATAAGGGAAAACCTTGTGAACACTTTAGAAATCACTGTTTTGAATTTATCTTCATGAAACTTTGTCAGAATGTTTATTTTAATAATATGTAGGTCAAGTTTGAAAATGGGTAATTTCTGTAGTAAAATTAGGTCACTAGGGCAAATTGCTGGAAAACCTTGTGAACACTCTAGAAGTCACTGTTTTGATTGGATGATCATGAAACCTTGTCAGAATGTTTGTCTTCATAATATCTTGGACGAGTTCGAACATGGGTCATCTTGGGTCAAAAACAAGGTCGCTAGGTCAAATCTTATGAAAAACCATGTTAACACTGTAGATTTCACAGTTATTATTGGATCTTCACCAAACTTTGTCAAATCGTTTGTTTTAATGATATAACGGTCAAGTATAAATATGGGTCATCTGGGGTCAATAACTAGATCACCAGGTCAAATCTTAGGAAAACTTTGTTAACACTGTAGATGTCACAGTTTTAATTGGATCTTCACCAAACCTTGTCAAAATGTTTGCCTCAATGATATGTGGGTCAAGGATGAACATGGGTCAGCCGGGTTCAAAAACTGGGTCACAATGTCAAATCTTAGGTAAAAATCTTGTAAAAGCTCTAAATGTCATGGTTTTGATTGGATCTTGGCCAAACCTTGTCAGATTGTTTGTCTTAATGATATTAAGGACAAGTTCAAATATGGGTCACCTAGGGTCAAAAACCAGGTCACAAGGTCAAATCTTAGGAAAACCTTATTAACACTGTAGATGTCAAATTTTGATCGTATCTTCACCAAACCTAGTCAGACTGTTTGTCTTAATGATATGTAAGACAAATTCGAACATAGGTCGTCTGGGGTCAAAAACTAGGTCACCGGTTCAAAACAATGTTTTAATGAGTGAACAGTGATTGTCATATGAGCGATATAGGGCCATCTTGGCCCTCTTGTTATATGTAACTTTAGTTTGTAAACCTTGTGTAAACAACTTAATAATTTCCCAGTAAAAGGCAAGTACATTAAATTATTTGATTGACCCCCTATTTTACAGTTTGTTTACTTGATTATTGAATATAATGATTAGATTTAGTTTAAATATATTCTGTTGGGAGTCCAAAAGCTACCATCAGATTCGTCCTGACAAAAGATACCAAAGGAACCAGTTTAAAACCACAAAAAGTAGTGCAACAATATCAGCCCATAACATACATTATTGTAAATCTTTGCAGGTTGCCATCACCAAACTTGAATGGTTTTACCAGACTTCCAGATGTAATCTCTGATGCCATAGCTTTAGCTATTGTTATATTTGCTATATCAATTTCTATGGGTAAATTGTTAGCAAAGAAACATGACTATGAGGTGGATGCAAATCAGGTTAGTATGACAGTATTTGATAATAATGATAACTTATTGGAAGGTATATCATTGTCAACATAGAGACAAGGGCCTTCACCACTGTAAGTTTGAATCTCGCCCCTGAACCCAATTTTACATCTGACTAAGCTGTCCTGCTTGCTTGCAGAAGGTCAGTGGTTATGCCAAAGTGTATGCATTGTTCGTTAATTGTTAAAAAATACCTTCTGAAATGACTGTGTCTGTTTGTGAGATGTTAAACCCCATGAAAGGGTAAAATTGGTGATTTGTCCTTTAAAATCCAGTCTCAGAGTCTTGAATTGTGATAATGAACCAATGACTTCATGGTAACTGATACTAGTTTGTACCTATAAGCTCTTATTGGCTGATCACTTAAAATTGTGTGGACCTCTTTGTAACTGATGAAAAAATAAAATGACTATGTACATTTATTATATATTTTTATCATTTATTATATTTTTATTTTTTTATTATATATCAGTTCTTAAATTACTCATTTAATAGCTATGGTCAATAGACTCGTAACCCCAAAGAAATGGAGATAAGATACAGAAGAACTTGGCATTTATATTCCTACTTTTATTTCGAAATTGTTTTCCTGTTTCTTAATCATTCTAGGTGTAAAGCATCGATAAACACCTTGTACATTTCCTGTTCTTTCTAACAGTACTTGGCTCAGTAGTTTGTTAGGGAAACACGGAAAAAATGTCCTTAAAATATTGAAAGCCATATCTAAGATTTGAACTTTTATGAAAACATGTAAAAATTCAACTTTTAATTTCAGACATTTTTTGTGCTGAATGATAAAAACAGTTAACTTGAGTGAAATGCATGTGTATGTATATAATTGAAACCACCTCACTGTTTAATAGAGTATTAATTGATTGATTTGTCTTTGATTATTTCAGGAATTGGTTGCATATGGTTTATCCACTATTGTGTCTTCTTTCTTGTCATCACCACCGCCGTCTGCTTCACTGTCCAGAAGTCTTGTTCAGGAGAGAGTGGGTGGTAAAACACAGGTAAGAATTAATGTTAACATCTGCCTATAAAAGGGTGATATTTAATGTTAACATCTGCCTATAAAAGGGTGATATTTAATGTTAACATCTGCCTATAAAAGGGTGATATTTATACCCCCAGATATGAAATATATGGGGGCTATATTGGATTCACGCTTGACGGTCGGTCGGTCGGTCGGTCGGTTGGCCGGTCGGTCGGTCGGTCGGTCGGTCCATGCGTCTGTAGACACAATTTGTCCAGAGAATTTCTCAGCAACTACTTACAGGATTTCAATGAAACTTCACAGAAGTGATCAGTAGTAAGCCTAGTTGTGCTAGCTTAAAGCATTTTTCGTTCGGATTAATTTTCACTGAGTTATACCCCTTTGTTGTTTTTATACAGTATATACAATAGGCAAATTTTGTCCGGACAATTTCTCAGCAATTACTCACAGGATCTCAATGAAACTTCACAGAAGTGATCAGTAGTAAGCCTAGTTGTGCATGCTTAAAGCAATTTTCGTTCGGATTAATTATCACTGAGTTATACCCCTTGGTTGTTTTTATACAGTATATACAATAGGCAAATTTTGTCCTGACTATTTCTCATTGACTACTGCCAGGAATTCTATAAAACTTCTCAGAAGCGATAAGTAGTTAGCCTAGTTGTGCATGCATTAAACTTGTCTTGGTTTGTTAAATTTTCACTGAGTTATGGCCCTTTGTTGTTTTTTATACAGTGTATATACAATATCTCAGTAACTACTCATAGGAATTCAATGAAACTTCACAAAAGTTATAAAAGTTAGCCAAGTTGTGCATGCAATAACCAGGTTTTGTTTGGATTAATTTTCACTGAGTTATGGCCCTTTGTTTTATACAATTAGGTTAATTTTGCCCGTACCATTTCTCAGCAACTACATGCAGGAATTCAGTGAAATTTAGTAGTTTGCCAAGTTGTGCATGTCCACAATAGGTTTTGTCCAAGTAAATTTTAATGAGTTATGGCCCTTTGTTGTTTTTTATACAGTGTATATACAATATCTCAGTAACTACTCATAGGAATTCAATGAAACTTCACAGAAGTTATAAACAGTTAGCCAAGTTGTGCATGCAATAACCAGGTTTTGTTTGGATTAATTTTCACTGAGTTATGGCCCTTTGTTTTATACAATTAGGTTAATTTTGCCCGTACCATTTCTCAGCAACTACATGCAGGAATTCAGTGAAATTTAGTAGTTTGCCAAGTTGTGCATGTCCACAATAGGTTTTGTCCAAGTAAATTTTAATGAGTTATGGCCCTTTGTTATTTTTTATATAATGTATATTTAGAAACTGGTCAGGATATATCTAAGCAACAATTTGCAGGTATTAAAAAATGAAAATGCATTATATTTCCCTCTGTAAAATGTAACAATAACTGTGTCAAGGCCGCATCTGGGGGTATTCATCACCTTTAGTGATAGTTCTAGTTAATGTTAACATCTGCCTATAATAGGGTGATATTTATGCCCCCCTTCGAAGAAGAGGGGGTATATTGTTTTGTTTTGCTAGCCTGTCTGTCTGTCTGTCTGTCTGTCTGTCTGTCTGTCTGTCTGTCTGTCTGTCTGTCTGTCTGTCGGTAGACCAGTTAGTTTCCGATCGATAACTCGTCAACGGATTGACCGATGGGCCTGATACTTCACAGGTACATTCGCCTTGGACAGTAGATGACCCCTATTGAAATTGGGGTCACTATGTCAAAGGTCAAGGTCACTGTGACATTGAGTGTGAAAACCGTTTCTGATCGATAACTCGTCAACGGATTGACCGATAGGCCTGATACTTCGCTGGTGCATTGGCCTTGGACAGTAGATGACCCCTATTGACATGGAGTGTGAAAATCGTTTCCGATCGATAACTCGTCAACAGATTGATTGATGGGCCTGATACTTTGCAGGTGCATTGGCCATGGACACTAGGTGACCCCAATTGAAACTGGGGTCACTAGGTCAAAGGTCAAGTTCACTGTGACATGGAGTGTGAAAATCGTTTCTGATCGATAACTCGTCAACAGATTGATTGATGGGCCTGATACTTTGCAGTTGCATTGGCCTTGGACAGTAGATGACCCCTTTTGAAATTGGGGTCACTAGGTCAAAGATCAAGGTCACTGTGTCATGGAGTTTGAAAATCGTTTGAGTGATAACTCTGTGTCAAGGCCCTGTTTGGGGGGCATATGTCTCCGACCGCGGAGCTCTTGTTAATGTTTACATCTGCCTATAAAAGGGTGATATTTAATGTTAACATCTGCCTATAAAAGGGTGATATTTAATGTTAACATCTGCCTATAAAAGGGTGGTATTTAATGTTAACATCTGCCTATAAAAGGGTGATATTTAGTGTTAACATCTGCCTATAAAAGGGTGATATTTAATGTTAGCATCTGCCTATAAAAGGGTGATATTTAATGTTAACATCTGCCTATAAAAGGGTGATACTTAATGTTAACATCTGCCTATAAAAGGGTGATATTTAATGTTAACATCTGCCTATAAAAGGGTGATATTTAATGCAGATTTATGCCCCTGCCATTTGAAATAACAGAAGAGCATAAAATGTTACCCCTGTCCTTCTGTCCATCCATTCAAATTTTTGTTTCCGAGCGATAACTCAAGAAGTATTTCATGGGTTGTTTTCATATTTTACATGAAGGTGTATAATAATAGAATACAGATCAATTTCGATTTCCATTAAAATCCAAAAATTTTACAAGAGTTATGGCCCATTTATGACTTAGCGCTCAACAGGTGCATTCGTGTCCTCCCGACACATTGATATAAGGAGCGGTTAAGCCCATTTTCCGTAAATGCTAGTTGAACAAATCTGTGCATCACAAGTATCCCTTGAATGCCTATTTCCGCGGTGACGCTATTACTGCCGATGCCCAGATAATAACAATGACTCACACATGCTTGTGGCCTCCACTTCCGTTTCTGCATGGCATTTATCGGCAGGGAACCAGACTATTTATTGTT
The DNA here is from genome assembly GCA_964023205.1 of Lutraria lutraria. Classification (NCBI taxonomy): domain Eukaryota; kingdom Metazoa; phylum Mollusca; class Bivalvia; order Venerida; family Mactridae; genus Lutraria; species Lutraria lutraria. The sequence continues at coordinate 26,495,189 of OZ026844.1, read as the reverse complement.
AACATTGCATGCCGCGGCTTTAAAACATTTTTCATCGATGATTAACATAATTTCTACAGTCAAGTCAATTTATTGTTCATACTGCATTTGCATGCATTAAATGTAAGTATTGAGTATGCTCTTTAAGAATAAACACTTAGACACTGAAATGAGAACTTCTTAACAGTTGATTTTCTTTTTAAAAAGTTTTACAAAGTTAGTAACAATTAGTAACATTTGCCTTTCTAGGGTTTTTAGCTCACCTGATTCATCAGGTGAGCTTTTAGGATCGTTGAATGTCCAGTGTCCGGCGTACGTCCACAATTAGTTTGTTTACACTCTAGCAACCGCAGCTCTTAACGAATCAAGATTAAGCTTGCTCACAATGTATATGGCCACAATGTCTCGGCTAAGTTCGATTATGGGCAAAATCGGACAATAACTTCTACAGTTATGGGCCCTTCAATTACAAAAATTGCTATATGTAGCTTGTTTACACTCTAGCGCCTTTATTTATTCACCAATCCTAATCATATTTTCAGTAAATGAGTATAACCAAAAGATCTTGGACAAGTTCGATTATGGGTGGAATCGGACTAGAACTTCAAGAGTTATAGGCCATTGACTTTGAAATTTGCTATATTTTAGCTTGTTTACACTCTAGCGCCTTCATTTATTCACCGATCCTAATAATATTTTCAGTAAATGAGTATAACCAAAAGATCTTGGACAAGTTCGATTATGGGCGGAATCGGACCACATCTTTTAGAGTTATGGGCCCTTGACTTAGAAAATTTGCTATATTTTAGCTTGTTTACACTCTAGCGCATTCATTTATTCAATGATCCTACTCATATTTACAATGAATGTTTATGACCTTACGGTATTGGACAAGTTTAGTTATGGGTGGAATCGGACCAGAACTTCAAGAGTTATGGGCCCTTGGATTAGAAAATTTGCTATGTTTTAGCTTGTTTAACAGTTTTATACCTTCATTGTTGGTTTTGATCTCAAAATCTACATAAAAATGGGTTATACGAGTTGGAAACTATATTATCTGGTCATTAATTATTGTGACTTTGTTCTCAGGTTAGCGATAAAGGGCCATCTTGGCCCTCTTGTTATTAACTTATTCATGCTTAGGAATTAACATACACTATCGGAATATTGCCATCTATTTATGTACATATTCTGATATTCATTTGCCAAGTTTCATCAACCTAGCACGAAGGTTATCTAAGTTATCAGATATTTCGAGTTTTTTTTTTCATGTAGCCCATTATCCAGCCAATAATTTTCTGAATCCATCGGTACCAAAATTAGCATTGTTACTGCCGTAGTTACTGATATAATATTTATAAAGCGTGCTTTGTTTCGCAAGATTTGTGGTCTCCTCAAATCCATGAAAGTTCAATGCCGCAAATATGCCTGGGTACATGTACATAAAATCATGAAAGTTTCTTGATACAAAAGTTTCCTGGTTTACAGTATATGGTTGAATTTCAGTTATCATACTTGTATTATGTTATTTCAGGTTGCTGGGCTGGTATCGTGTTGTCTGTTACTAGTCGTGTTGCTGGCTATAGGACCCTACTTTAGAACACTGCCTAATGTATGTATACACTATTCGTACAGTAAAACTTTACTTAATGACCAATTTATTTTAACAATAACCTGGCCCCAAGATTTTAAAACTTATGATTGGTCTCTGAGCTCAAATCTTAAATGTTTTCTATTAATACTTCTATGTTAATTATGATCAGGCAATACTTATATAATTGATATGATTTTCTGACAGCATAATTTATCTGAACATGTATTTGAACATTAATCAGCTTTGTCTTTTCAATGATAATTGTTTGAGAATATAATTGAGATTTGAGCTCTTGTTCTGATTATTAGTTTTATAACGTCAGGGCCTAGTTCTGACAACTATCACTTATTATACACCCACTCACTATCAGTAGTGGAGGCTTTACTGGAATCACGTTGAGTCCTCACTATCAGTAGTGGAGGCTTTACTGGAATCACTTTGAGTCCTCACTATCAGTAGTGGAGGCTTTACTGGAATCACTTTGAGTCCTCACTATCAGTAGTGGAGGCTTTACTGGAATCACGTTGAGTCCTCACTATCAGTAGTGGAGGCTTTACTGGAATCAGGTTGAGTCCTCACTATCAGTAGTGGAGGCTTTACTGGAATCACTTTGAGTCCTCACTATCAGTAGTGGAGGCTTTACTGGAATCACTTTGAGTCCTCACTATCAGTAGTGGAGGCTTTACTGGAATCACGTTGAGTCCTCACTATCAGTAGTGGAGGCTTTACTGGAATCACTTTGAGTCCTCACTATCAGTAGTTGAGGCTTTACTGGAATCACGTTGAGTCCTCACTATCAGTAGTGGAGGCTTTACTGGAATCACTTTGAGTCCTCACTATCAGTAGTGGAGGCTTTACTGGAATCACGTTGAGTCCTCACTATCAGTAGTGGAGGCTTTACTGGAATCACGTTGAGTCCTCACTATCAGTAGTGGAGGCTTTACTGGAATCACTTTGAGTCCTCACTATCAGTAGTGGAGGCTTTACTGGAATCACGTTGAGTCCTCACTATCAGTAGTGGAGGCTTTACTGGAATCACTTTGAGTCCTCACTATCAGTAGTGGAGGCTTTACTGGAATCACGTTGAGTCCTCACTATCAGTAGTGGAGGCTTTACTGGAATCACGTTGAGTCCACACTATCAGTAGTGGAGGCTTTACTGGAATCACTTTGAGTCCTCACTATCAGTAGTGGAGGCTTTACTGGAATCACGTTGAGTCCTCACTATCAGTAGTGGAGGCTTTACTGGAATCACTTTGAGTCCTCACTATCAGTAGTGGAGGCTTTACTGGAATCACGTTGAGTCCTCACTATCAGTAGTGGAGGCTTTACTGGAATCACTTTGAGTCCTCACTATCAGTAGTGGAGGCTTTACTGGAATCACGTTGAGTCCTCACTATCAGTAGTGGAGGCTTTACTGGAATCACTTTGAGTCCTCACTATCAGTAGTGGAGGCTTTACTGGAATCACTTTGAGTCCTCACTATCAGTAGTGGAGGCTTTACTGGAATCACGTTGAGTCCTCACTATCAGTAGTGGAGGCTTTACTGGAATCACTTTGAGTCCTCACTATCAGTAGTGGAGGCTTTACTGGAATCACGTTGAGTCCTCACTATCAGTAGTGGAGGCTTTACTGGAATCACGTTGAGTCCTCACTATCAGTAGTGGAGGCTTTACTGGAATCACTTTGAGTCCTCACTATCAGTAGTGGAGGCTTTACTGGAATCACGTTGAGTCCTCACTATCAGTAGTGGAGGCTTTACTGGAATCACTTTGAGTCCTCACTATCAGTAGTGGAGGCTTTACTGGAATCACGTTGAGTCCTCACTATCAGTAGTGGAGGCTTTACTGGAATCACGTTGTGTCACATTTCTTGTTAAGGCTGTAACGTTGTTTATAAATGGATTTCAAAAATAACTTGGCATGATTGTTCACCTACATTAGACTGTGTGTTGAACCTGGCCTGTACCTCCAAGGTCAAGGTCATACTTGAAGGTCAAATATGATGTTTGCTTTGTCTGTTGTGTTGCACACAAAACTCAGGGCAGTAACTACAAGGTCAAGGTCACACTTGAAGGTCAAAGGACAAATATGGGCGACAACATGAATATGTCTGTGTCAAAGCAGCTTGTGGGGTATTCATCACTTTGTGGTAAGCTCTAGGTTTTGCAATGTTTTCAGTATTTCCACTATATATCAATGTTGTGAGACCATCTCAGTGTTGAAACTGTTTCATTGGGTCCCAAAGATGGTCTGAATATTGAGGTCTTGCTGTAAAGCAATTCTAGAACTTGCCACCTTGGTTTGATAATTGTTACATGATTTTGACACTTTACTAAAGTAATGTAAACTTGAATTTGAAAAAAATGTAAAAGTCTATTTGATTCTTAATGAAGGAATACTGTTAATGTTTTTTTTTTCAGAAGTAAATATACTTTGAGAAGTATAATGGGTTCTCATTCTATTGGGGCTTCCATTTAACTTCCAACTGTGTAAACAGTTTTACTCGTGGGGTTTCAACCTTAATGTGCTGCCTAGTGACTGTTTACGTTTTCACTTTCCAATAAATGTCTTGAATACTGAGTGTGAGTTACTTAATGTTTTTACACAAAATCAGTTGAAAAACTATATTCCTCGAATGATGGCCACCCCCATGTCATTAAACGCTCTATATTTCCTGTAAACAAATTTTAAAGTCTTGAAATCGCTTGTGAAAAAGTTTGTCTTACATATATTGTGATGTCACCAAACCGAAAGTATATTAATTTCTAAATTTAGTAACACTTCTTGGAACTGAAAGTATGGCAAGTTATTAAGGTCAAAAGTAATGAAGGAATTTCAATGGTACACAAGCTGATACCTATCCATTTTGAACATTGTAAATATAGGTCTATTACTAACGTAACTTACGATTACTATATACACCTATAACCTTTTTTTACTGCTCTTAATGCAGTTTTTGAGTATGATCTTGTACTTGTGAAAGATTTTACCAGGGGTAAGTTTCATGTTTCAGTATGTGAAATGTAGAAATATATCTTATTTCAAAGTTGCAAAGAGTTCAGCTATCAGCTAACTTCTGAAATTGTTCTTATGTCAAATGTATTCAATAATAATAGAATCATTGTATATCGAGTGTTCCATAGTTGGCACATTTTTAAATTTACACCGATAGAAAGGGAAACAACTCTTGACATGTCAATTTCAACATGCCCGCTGATCGGCGGGATTTTGTAAATATAAAAATTCTATCATGTATTTTGAGTTTGTTTTAATAAACAGAAAGGATTCTTAAGGTATCTGGCTTGGATGTCAGGTCAATTCAAGTTTCACTAATTTACAGATTTAAAAACTAAACCATAATTATATACTAAAATAAACCCACTGTATAAAGTGCATTGCAAGTGATTTGAAACAAATATTACATTTGATTGGTCTTCTATAAACCAATATCGCACGTAATTTACAAATTTTTTAACATTATGATAACTACTCTGTATATAGGAATATATTACAACAAATAGCCTTTAAATGACTATAAATGTGTAATGCAGGGAATGTGCCTCAGATTTTTTATAACGTCCTCCGTTCGTTAGATACAGGTACTTGACTTTAAAGAAATTCCGCACCCAGAACCCCGCTGTTAATTACACAATACTCCACAGATAAAAAATGACAACATGTATCAAAATTCTGAGGCATGCTTCCCTAGATTAACATTTTCGCTACAAAGTACCGAAAACCGCTTTGAAATACGTCATCAAATAAGACGGCAATGTTAATTTGAAAATGACAACTTCTGTGCTTTTTTAAGCTGAGCAGTTAACAAAGTGTTGGATCATTATCTTTTCATGAAATCAATGAATTCGACCCATCCCAATCAATTTTGATAGCCAATCAAAATCGCAAAGGTTAACAGTTCAGTAATTGAAACCACGCCCAGGTTTGATGTCTAGTAAGAGATTTTATGAATTAATGAATTAATAGTATCATATCATACCAACACAATGCACATTAAGTTAGAGATGTTTAATGCTGATAAGGAAAAGTCGATAAAGGGGTGCAGTATTTATCGTAATAAACACCATTTTTGAGAGTTCGGTTAGAATTTTGTGTTGCTTGGTATTAAAGTATATTTAATCTTTGTTAATAACGTAAGATAATATTTTATGTTATTTACAAAGATTATATAATTCAGTGATTTTAGCCAATCCCGATATGTTAAAGCCACATCCCAGTAAAAGATAGATGTTAGTTGCTTTATTTTGTTTACATTTTATTATGAACGTTAAGTACCCCAATAGAACGAGAATCCAGCATACTTAAACTTGGAAATGCCAATTAAACCAGTATGGCACTGATTATTCTACTTTTGTTTATAAATTGATTAATTATGATTATATGATAAGTAATTTGTGTTGGGTGTCTGGGCCAAATACTTGATGGAGTGAATTACCATAAAAAATTAGTTTGTGAAACAACATTTCATTTTTAGCTCACCAGAGTACAAAGTGCTCATGGTGAGCTATTGTGATCATGTGATGTCTGTTGTCCATGCGTGTGTGTGTCTGTGGCATCAGTGCGTCAACAATTGCTTTAAACAGCATCTCCTTCTTAACCAGTTTGCCAATTTCAACGAAAACATTACATGGATGTTCCTTGCATGAAGCTCTACCAAAGTTGTTAAAAAAACACTCTGGAAAAACTTTAAAAATCTTCATGTCCAAAACCACAGGGCCTAGAGCTTAGATATTTGGTGTGTAGCATTTTCTAGTGGACCTCTACGAAGTTTCAAATTATTGCCCTCGGGTCAAAGTTGGCCCCAACCCAGGGGTCTCTTGGTTTTAAATAGACTTATATGGAAATTTTAAAAATCTTATTGTCAGAAACTACAATGCTTAGAGCTTAGATATTTGGTGTGTAGCATTGTCTAGTGGACCTCTACCAAATGTGTTAAAATTATTGCCCTAGTGTCAAAATTGGCCCCGCTCCTGGGTCACTTAATTTTATATAGGCTCATGGTAATAAAAGTCCTTTTATCTGGTGAGCTTTATAGGGCCATGATCTTGTTTTTGGTTTGTTGAAATTGTCTCATTTATGATATATTCGATATAATGCAATCCTTTATCTGTCTGAGATAATTCAATGGTAAGAAGTGTGTGTTTAGTACCTGTATTAATTCAATATTCTATGTTACAGTGTGTAATGGCATCTACTATTATTGTAGCATTAGATGGATTATTTGCCCAGGTGTTTACGGTACCTGGTCTATGGTACAGTCAAAGATGGGACTGTGTAAGCTTGTCTTACTGGTCCAAAGCTTGTAAAACTGAGTTTGGGAACCAGTCTCTTTGCACTGCCTTGTCATTGGTTAATTTTGAAATGAGGCCTGTAAATAACCAATCAGAGGCTTGGATTATTTGACTAGTCTCAAATCTCAGTTTTAGAACCTGGAAACCAGTGACCCTCTCTTCTCTATTTTGTTTGGCTAATTAGTCTAATACTGAACACTTTTTGTTGCTCACAATCTTGTGCTTGTTCTTTAACTTAGTTAGATTTGGTGATATTGTTCATAATAATATTTCTCTTGTGTGCTCTTATTTAGTCTCTGAAAATTGTGAGGACAATAACAAATTTGTCTCATTAAATATGTCTTCAATTAACATAATTTTTGCTTACTGGCAGTAATTAAAAGAGAGAAATTAAATGCATTTTACAAAATAACTCGGGGATAATGCTTACAAGAGATTTAATACTATGGCCGCTATCTTATATAAGTTGTGAAATTGAATGTAATTAATTAACCATTTTATATTTATCTTGTTTTTTTTATGCCCCCGTATCAATAGATCGGGGGCATATTGTATTAGGCCTGTCTGTCTGTCCATCTGTCTGTTTGTACAAAACTTTAACCTTGCTTATAAAATCAAAACGCTTGCACCTACAATCATCAAACTTCATATGTAGGTTCCTCATGACAAGCTCTACAGGACCTGAGCGTTTTCAGGTCAGTAGGTCAAAGGTCAAGGTCATTGTGTTTAAAAAAATCCTAAATTTCTTTTATGATACTACTCCTACATTTCTCATGGCATTTTGAAGAAACTTTCACATAGTTGTTACCAAGAACCTCAGCAAATATATTCCGGGTTTTGTGATTTGATCATTTTTTATGGAATTATGGCCCTTTGTTTATTTTGTGCGATTGTAATAGAGAAATATTCTTGTTTGATTCTTTTCTCAAGGGATTTAGATCAAACTTTCATGGAACTATTGTTATCAATTTTAAACCAGTGCATATTATCAAGGTTTTATGATTTTTTAATCATTTTTGATGGAATTATGGCCCTTTGTTTATTTAGTGCATATGTAATATACACTTGTATAGAGAAATACTCTTTTGTTTGCAACTTCTATATTTCTCAAGGAATTTTCACCAAGCTTTTATAGAACTATTTCCAACAAGTTCCCCAGCTCATATTGTGCGAGTTTTATGATTCAATTAATTTTGGAAGATTTATGGCTTTTGCTTATTTTGTGTCCAAAATTTCTTCTACGATACTCATCCTACATTTCTGAAGAGAATTTGACGAAATTTTCACAGACTTTATATTGTCACCAAGAACCCCATTTATGGCCCTTCATTTGTCTGTACCAAACTAAAACTTGCTTAAAATCAAAAGGCTTCCACTTACAATCATCAAACTTCATATCTTGGTTCATCATGACAATCTCTACAGGACCAGTGCATTTTCAGGTTAAAGTCACCCAGAGGGGGCATTGTGCTTTTAAAACACATCTTGTTTAAGCTAGAACTGGTGGTAGTGACCTGAGATGGCCATCACTTGATATTTAGTAAAATCAAAACAAAGAATTCCATTTATAATATCATATTGTAAATGTTTACATAATAATACTGATTATATTGGTATATTTTATAGTGTGTGTTGGCCTCTATCATCATCGTAGCTTTGAGAGGAATGTTTCTACAAGTTCTTGATCTTAAAAAACTCTGGCACATTTCTCTAAATGATTTTGTAAGTACTAAATTGAATCTTTCAAATCACCTGTAGAACATTTTGATTCTATTTGTTATTTAACACTTACATTTCATGGCAAAATGATTAACAAGAAAGCATATTTTTATGTTGTAACACATCACTTTAATTCTGTCAAACTTCAAAGACCTGCACCAACATACACTTTAGAATTTTTTTTTCACGAATGTTTTGAAACCGGAGTGCATTATTTAGATGTTTCTAACTGACACAGAGAGAAAAATGGACATTAACAGATATGAAGTCCATGTTTTTAGCTCACCTGAGCAAATGAGCAAAGCTCAGGATGAGGTATAAATATACTATTTTGTCTGTTGTCTGTCCTTACTCCCCCAGGTGACATTATTAGGTTAGGGCTAGGGTTAAAGTACAAGTTGTCGTTATGGGGTTCCTGTACGTACAAACCCGACGCTGTAGGGAAAAAATTGTGCTCATGGGTGCAAAAGATCAAAAGAAGATCAAAGGCGGCAACCCACAACGTCATTTCAGTGAGTCCGTCCATCCACAATTCTTCAAACGACTTCTCTGAAACAGCTGTGTCAAATTTGAAGAAACTCCACAGGAATGATCTTTGGGTGGTCCTTAACAAAAGTTGCTGAAAGAATGTCATTCCATGCAATACTCCGGTTTCCATGGCAACCAAAAGGAAAAACTGAAAAAAATCCTCTTGTCTTAAACTACATGCTGTTGGTCTAAAGCTTAGATATTTGGCATAGAGCACCTTCTAGAGACCCTTTAACAAAGTTGCTAAAATAATGTCCCTGGAGTCAAAATTGGGCCCGCCCCCAGGGGTCACATATTGTCTTATTTTCCAATATTAGGCCACTACTTTTATATTTCTTGGTTTACAAAAGAGGCGATTGTAATTTTTCCAAAAGTGAAAAAAAAATTACAATTTGGCATTTTTGTTTTTGCCGATGGTACGAATATCTTTTAGTACGAATCTGACTGCATATTTTTTAAGTAGTGTAGCGGGTGATTTATCTGTCGAATGGGCCGATGGACGTCTTTATGGTGCCTGAGGTAACAGAGGAAGTGAATTGCATCAATTCAAGGGAAATTTTGGTGGTTGGGTCAAATTTACACTCTTAAATATGCATAGTCCTGTATTTTTGTGATACGAAGACAGGTTGGTCGAGTCCATATTGTTTGTGATACAGTTAAAGACATTTAAGAGATTTTTACCATGATTGGTTGGATTCATATAATTTATGAAGCAACTAGAATCATTTCAACTTGTTACACTGTTGAAAATTTAACATGGTGCCTGGATGCTGGAAATAGGACACGGAATGTATAGGAATTTGTTTTGAGTGACTCAATAACTGTTCACAATTAGATAGCATATTTTGAACTATCAAGGTTCCTGGTATAAGAACCTATACTTATACATATCATTGCTTATCATACAATGTTCGCCTCACACAAGCATAACAATGCAGATACACCCAGCAGGCTTCGAGCAGCAGGAGTGCTAAGGATGATGAACATCTAATGCAAGTCCCAATATAACTCACGTACATGTACAGCTTAAAAAACATACATGTATAAGTTTTATCACTGTTGTAAGCAGTCAAATTCTGTTTCAATATTTTTGGTGGGAAAGTGCTATTTTCTACCAAAACTAGGTAGTACTACCATATTATAGTTCGGTTTATTTGCTACCACTGCCAAACGCAAAATGCGAGTTTTTGTGCATCATCAAAGCAGTTTTTTTTACCTGCTGATGGACACTTTCCAAAAAATTCTTGTAAACCAAGAAATAAAAAAGTAGTGGCCTTATTAACTTACTGCAACATGAATTTAAATCAAATTCGTAAGTGATGCTGCCATAACCCGTTACTTAGGTGAGCATCCCAGGACCACTTAGCCCTCCTATTATCATGTCGATCTGTAGTCTGTTTGTATGACTTTGATAATCTTTCATAATTATACCCCCATATATGAAATATATGGGGGCTATATTTGATTCACGCTTGATCGGTCGGTCCATGCATCTGAAGACACAATTTGCTCTGACAATTTCTCAGCAACTACTGAAGGATTTAAATGAAAATTCACTGAAGTGATAAGTAGTAAGCCTAGTTGTGCATGCTTAAAGCATTTTTTGTTTGGATTAATTTTCACTGAGTTATAGCCCTTTGTTTACAGTATATACAATAGGCAAATTTTGTTCAGACTATTTCTCATTAACTACTGACAGGAATTCAATGAAACTTAACAGAAGTGATAAGTAGTAAGCCTAGTTGTGCATGCTATAACCATTGTTTGTTTGGATTAATTTTCACTGAGTTATAGCCCTTTGTTTACAGTATATACAATAGGCAAATTTTGTTCAGACTATTTCTCATTAACTACTGACAGGAATTCAATGAAACTTAACAGAAGTGATAAGTAGTAAGCCTAGTTGTGCATGCTATAACCATTGTTTGTTAGGATTAATTTTCACTGTGTGCCAAGGTAAGCTTTTAGGATCAAGCTCTGTCCGTCGTTGTCCATTGTCCGTCGTCAACAATTTCTTTTAACAACATTTCCTCTTAAACTACTGAGTCAATTTCAAAACTTCACAGGTGTGTTCCTTGCACAAAGCTCTACCAAAGTTGTTCAAAAATTTCCATTTCATTAAGAACTCAGGTTGCCATAGCCATTTTGCCATTTTGAAAATCTTCAAAAATCTTCTCAAGAACCAGAGGACCTAGAGCTTAGATATTTTGTATGTAGCATTATCTAGTGGACCTCTACCAAGTTTGTACAAATTATTGCCCTAGGGTCAAAATTGGTCTCGCCCCGGGGATAACTTGATTTATATAAACTTATATAGGAAAATTAAAAAAAATCTTCTTGTCCAAAACCACAAGGCCTAGAGCTTCACTATTTTTTGTATGTGGCATTGTCTAGTGGACCTCTACCAAGTTTGTTCAAATTATGGCCCCTGGGTCGAAATTGGCCCCAGGGGTCACTTGATTTTACATAGACTTAAATAGGGAAATTTTTTTAATCTTATTCTCAGAAAACCACAATGCCTAGAGCTTAGATATTTTGCATGTAGCATTATCTAGTATACCTCTTAACAAGTTCGTTAAAATTATAGCCTTGGGGTCAAAATTGGCCCTGCCCTGGGGTTTACTCTTATCCAGGAAAATCTTCTTGTCCGAAACCACAAGACTAGAGCTAAGATATTTGGTATGTAGCATTGTCTAGCAGACCTCTACCAAGTTCGTTAAAATTATAGCCCCAGGGTGAAAATTAGCCCCGCCCCGGGTTAACATGATTTATATAGGGAAAAAAATTGTACAAAACCTCAAGGCCTAGAGCTTACATATTTTGTATGTAGCATTGTCAGATGGACATCTATTAAGTTTGTTCAAATTATTGCCCTAAGGTGCAAAATTGGCCCCGCCCCCGGGTCACTTAATTTTCATGATAATTTTCTCTAAGAGCCTTTTTATCTGGTGAGCGATATAGGGCCATCATGGCCCTCTTGTTTATAAAGTATAAGCAGTAGGCAAATTTGTCCGGACTATTTCTCATTAACTACCGACAGGAATTAAATGAAACTTCACAGAAGTGATAAGTAGTTAGCTTAGTTGTGCCTGCATTAAGCTTGTCTTGTTTGGTTAAATTTTTGACTGAGTTATGGCCCTTTGTTGTTTTTTATACAGTGTATATACAATATCTCAGCAACTACTCATAGGAATTCAATGAAACTTAACAGAAGTTATAAAAAGTAAGCGAAGTTGTGCATGCAATATCCAGGTTTTGTTTGGTTTAATTTTCACTGAGTTATGGCCCTTTGTTTTATACTATAGGTAAATTTTGTTCAAACTATTTCTCTACTATATGTAGGAATTCAGTGAAACTTCTTAGAAGTGATAAGTAGTTTGCCAAGTTGCCCATGTCCACAATAGGTTTTGTCCAAGTAAATTTTAATGAGTTATGGCCCTTTGTTATTTTTTATGTAATGAATATTTAGAAATTGGTCAGGATATTTCTAAGCAACAATTTGCAGGTATTAAAAAAGTGAAAATGCGTTGTATTTCCCGTTGTAAAATGTAACAATAACTGTGTCAAGGCGGCATCTGGGGGTATTCATCACCTTTTGTGATAGTTCTAGTTTACTTTGTTGCTGGTGTATTTATTATTTTACAATAATATCTCATGCAGAAAATATGCAGTTTGTTTTAAATCTTTAACTATGGTACTATTTTTTAGACATAGTAAGTATATTTACATTACCCCTCTTGTAATCACCTTGCTAACACTTCACATGGAATAGTTTGACATTAAACAATCATGTCTGTTCCTGGTTACTTGCTCATTAAAAATATGGTAAGGAAAGTTGGGAAATTTTTCTTTTTATTCCTTTTTAAAACAAAAACATAAAATTATGCTTGAAAACGTGTGGAAAGGTAAAAAATCAGACGTTCCTCTGGCAGTATTAAAAGTATAATGGTTGCTGGGAAAATTTGGGTCGGTCAGGTAACCAGAAACAGACACTGTATTTATTTGTTAAATGTATCATGATGGTTAATATACAGAGTAATTACAAATAACCTGTATTCCCCACAGAAACACCTAGTAGATATTATATATATATATATATACAAGTGGGCAATTTTGGAACATCCCTTACATATAGTGTTCAAAGTTTGTATATTGAATTGGACAAGTTTTTGTTGCACTATGCTGCTTTAAGGATATATTTGACTGTTTCCACAATTTTATATATAGGCATATAGGCAAAGTAAAAATGTTTTCATTTTGCCTATATGTTTAGTAGTAAAATTGTGGAAACTGTCAGATATGTCCTTAAGTAAAATGGTGCAATATTTTAGCTTCCGCATAGCTTCCGCAGTGCACATTAGTAAGCTATTCTTGGAAAAGATATGCAAATGGTTTTCTGTGGTTGGGTGGTTAATGTCACTGACTTCAAATTGCTGTAACCTCTCACTGATAGAGGGATGTAGGTTCGAGACCCTCTACTGACCATGTCTCTTTATGCACAAATTAAGAGTTGGGTTGAAATAACATTTTGACAAATGTGACTTAAATCAATTCCCTGTTATCTGACAGTTTCCACAATTTACACAATTTGTTAAACTTTGCATGATCATAGCATATAACAGAAACATTTTAGGTGAAATAAAAAAGGGGGTCACAGTGCTCATTTTTTAGTTATCAGCATCAGCACCAGTGTCTAGCAATATGAGAGGTAGCAATATGAGAGGTAGCAATATGAGAGGTAGCAACATGAGAGGTAGCAATATGAGAGGTAGCAACATGAGAGGTAGCAATATGAGAGGTAGCAATATGAGAGGTAGCAACATGAGGTAGCAATATGAGAGGTAGCAACATGAGTGGTAGCAATATGAGAGGTAGCAACATGAGAGGTAGCAATATGAGAGGTAGCAATATGAGAGGTAGCAACATGAGAGGTAGCAATATGAGAGGTAGCAACATGAGAGGTAGCAACATGAGAAGTAGCAACATGAGAGGTAGCAATATGAGAGGTAGCAACATGAGAGGTAGCAACATAAGAAGTAGCAACATGAGAGGTAGCAATATGAGAGGTAGCAACATGAGAGGTAGCAACATAAGAAGTAGCAACATGAGAGGTAGCAACATAAGAAGTAGCAACATGAGAGGTAGCAATATGAGAGGTAGCAACATGAGAGGTAGCAACATAAGAAGTAGCAACATGAGAGGTAGCAATATGAGAGGTAGCAACATGAGAGGTAGCAACATGAGAGGTAGCAACATGAGAGGTAGCAATATGAGAGGTAGCAACATGAGAGGTAGCAACATAAGAAGTAGCAACATGAGAGGTAGCAATATGAGAGGTAGCAACATGAGAGGTAGCAACATAAGAAGTAGCAACATGAGAGGTAGCAATATGAGAGGTAGCAACATGAGAGGTAGCAACATAAGAAGTAGCAACATGAGAGGTAGCAACATAAGAAGTAGCAACATAAGAAGTATCAACATAAGAGGTTGCAACATAAGAGGTTGCAACATAAGAGGTAGCAACATAAGAGGTAGCAATATGAGAGGTAGCAACATAAGAGGTAGCAACATAAGGAGTAGCAACATAAGAGGTAGCAACATGAGAGGTAGCAACATAAGAGGTAGCAACATGAGAGGTAGCAACATGAGAGGTAGCAACATGAGAGGTAGCAACATAAGAGGTAGCAACATGAGAGGTAGCAACATGAGAGGTAGTAACATAAGAGGTAACAACATAAGAGGTAGCAACATGAGAATTAGCAACATGAGAGGTAGCAACATGAGAGGTAGCAACATAAGAGGTAGCAACATGAGAGGTAGCAACATAAGAGGTAGCAACATGAGAGGTAGCAATATGAGAGGTAGCAACATAAGAGGTAGCAACATGAGAGGTAGCAACATGAGAGGTAGCAATATGAGAGGTAGCAACATAAGAGGTAGCAACATAAGAGGTAGCAACATGAGAGGTAGCAATATGAGAGGTAGCAACATAAGAGGTAGCAACATAAGAGGTAGCAACATGAGAGGTAGCAACATGAGAGGTAGCAACATGAAAGGTAGCAACATAAGAGGTAGCAACATGAGAGGTAGCAACATAAGAGGTAGCAACATGAGAGGGAGCAACATAAGAGGTAGCAACCTGAGAGGTAGCAACATAAGAGGTAGCAACATGAGAGGTAGCAATATGAGAGGTAGCAACATAAGAAGTAGCAACATAAGGAGTAGCAACATGAGAGGTAGCAACATGAGAGGTAGCAACATGAGAGGTAGCAACATGAGAGGTAGCAACATAAGAGGTGGCAACATGAGAGGTAGCAACATGAGAGGTAGCAACATGAGAGGTAGCAACATGAGAGGTAGCAACATAAGAGGTAGCAACATGAGAGGTTGCAACATGAGAGGTAGCAACATAAGAGGTTGCAACATGAGAGGTAGCAACATAGCACCATGAAACCTCATAGGTGGATATAGGTCTCACTATATGGTGATGAACAGACGGGTGTTGGCACCGCTTCATGGGCTCTTGTTATACCATTTGTTCATGTTTACATGAATTGTTCATATTTATTGAATCAATTGAAAAAATACAGTCATATACTTATATTATAAATATTTCTTACACATAATTTAAGTATAATATTTACACTAAAATCCCCCAAATGAACAAGACTTACCATAAGTTGAAGTTTGTTTGAGATTCTTTGTAGTCATAAAACACTGAAGTGATCAGATGAGATGCACGCCAACCATGTGATTAATATAATCCTCTGTCATAACAGCCCAAATATTTGTGCACAAACTTAAAAATCAATGGTACACAAAATTCAGGTCAAAGTCCCATATTTTATTATATTGGGAGGGTTGCAAAATATGTGTACATAATTATGCAATAAAATGGGTGGGCATCTGATCACTAGTGTTTTATGACTACAAAGAATTCCAAACAAACTTCAACTTATGGTAAGTCTTGTTTATTTGGGGAGATTCTTTTACATCATAACACTTTGTGCTCAGATGAGACTTTAAAGCAAAGTTTCTGTATAAATACAGATTTTCACCCATGCATTACTTATACTTTCTGAGTTAGGAAGTATAAGTTATAAACAGTCTAAAAACCTGTTATTCAATATACTCATAGTATAATTGACACCATTCCGTGCATCTACATTTATAAACAATATATTAACAAATATTCATTACTTACATTATTTCTAATAATCTGTGATATGTTGTATTCATGAAGAATTATTCTCTAAACTTAGTACTGCTTTACTGAATTCATTTGTTTGCGGTTTCTTGTCATAAAATTTATTGACAGTTCTTGTGCTTGACCATCCTGCTGTCTTCAAAATGTCCAGGATAGGAATACAACTAGTCTTTGCTCTTGATGTAGATGCTGATCGAACTGATTCACAGTTTTAACTGTTTATACTTTTGAAACTGAATACTTTCTTAAGCTTTTGACTGTGGTAACAATTTTTACTATTATCCATTGGTATTGTACTGAAATATTCTCATTATGTAATCTTCTTATATTGACTTCATGTTCCATATTTACAGTTTGTATGGATTGTAGCATTTTTGGCTACAGTATTGTTGGATGTGGATCTTGGACTCGGTGCTGCTGTGTTGTTTAACATTATAACAGTTGTTGTTAGAAGTCAGAGGTTTGTATTATTCATTAAACAAAGTTTAAGAGGGGGGTATATTGGAGTCTATCCGTCAGTCATTGTGGAGCAAACTACTTCCTTATTTCTTAAGCGATTGCAATGAAATTTGAAATATGTAATCATGAAGTGTTGATGTGCAAGACACAGTTTACATGCACACATTCCGCAGTTATATACCCTTGAAGTTACATGTAGCCATATAATGTACTATCGCATTCTTAGTGTCAAAGCTGCAGTGGGGATATTAGTCACTTCTGTGACAAACCTCTAGTTAGTTTTGCAGATTAATGCTTAAAATACACCATCAATTTTTTCAATTTTTACAGCTTTAATTTCAATTTCATCCACTATAGCAATGGAACCATATGTAAATAATTTTCACAAGAGGGTCTAAATGATAAAATATTGAGTTTTTAAAGTACTGTTTGTTCGGTTTGATGTCATCATATATGTCACAATCAGCTGATTTAACATCTCCTTCTATGATACCAACTTGTACAAAATGTTATACTGACAGCCATTGACCACTGCTTAACACACCATTCAGTGTTCACATTACATAATTGTATTTTATCATGGTATGATTTCAGACCTTATGCTTGCTTACTTGGTCAGATACAAGGCACAGATTTATACAGAGATACTCAGATATATCAAGAGGTAACATACCATTATACAGTCAAACCTGCGAAAAAAGTTCATCCCTGGGAAAAATGAAATATGACCTTTATTGACAGTCACTGGTGACCTTTATTCAGAGGTCATTTTGTTCTCAAAAGTCATGGACAGTTTTTTTTAGCTCACCTGATTCATCAGGTGAGCTTTTAGGATCGTTGAATGTCCGGTGTCCGACGTACATCCACAATTAGTTTGTTTACACTCTAGCAACCGCAAATCTGACATTAACTTCTAGAGTTATGGGCCCTTGAATTACAAAATTTGCTATATTTAGCTTGTTTACACTCTAGCACCTTCATTTATTCACCAATCCTAATCATATTTTCAGTAAATGTGTATAACCAAAAGATCTTGGACAAGTACGATTATGGGCAAAATCGGACCAGAACTTCAAGAGTTATGGACCCTTGACTTAGAAGATTTGCTATATTTGAGCTTATTTACACTCTAGCATCTTCATTTATTCACTGATCCTAATAATATTTTCAGTAAATGAGTATAACCAAAAGATCTTGGACAAGTTCGATTATGGGCATAATCGGACCACATCTTCAAGAGTTATGGGCCCTTGGATTAGAAAATTTGCTACGTTTTAGCTTGTTTAACAGTATTATACCTTCATTGTTGGTTTTGATCTCAAAATCTACGTACAAATGAGTTTTACGAGATGGAAACTATATTACCTGGTCATTAATTATTGGCCTTTGTTCTCAGGTGAGCGATAAAGGGCCATCGTGGCCCTCTTGTTTTAAAAATGGTATTTATTCACATGCTGGCCTTTATCCAGAATTGGCTTCAAACACAGGTTTGACCTGTCAGCAAACTACTCTGATTTCTTGTATAATTTTATGTATATTCTGTCCCATACATTTCTTATTTATACTTTATATTGTGATCGCATGTTGTCCGTTGTCCTTCTTAAGCAGTTGGCCAATTTCAAAGAAACTTTACAGGAATGTTCTTTGCATTGAGCTCTACCAAAGTTGTTCAATTAATTTCATTAAAAATTCTGATTGCCAGGAAAAACTTTAAAACTCTTCTAGTTCAAAACCACAGGGCCTAAACTTTAGATATTTGGTGTGTAGCATTGTCTAGTGAACTTGACCAAGTTTGTACAAATATTACCCCTGGGGTCAAAATTGGCTCCGCCCTAGGGGTAACTTGATTTTATATAGGCTTATATAGGAGATTTTTAAAAATCATCTTGTCCAAAACCACAAGGCCTAGAGCTTACATATTTGGTATGCAGCATTGTATAGTGGACCTCTAACAAGTTTCTTCAAGTTATGGCCCTTGGGTCAAAATTGGCCCCGCCCGGGGGTTTACTTTAATTCATATAGAAAAATTTTGAAAATCTTGTCCGAAACCACAAGACCTAGAGCTAAGATATTTGGTATGTGGTCCTCTACTAGGTTTGCTAACTAAATTATTGCCCTAGGGTCAAAATTGACTCCGCCTCAGGTTTTTACTCTATTTTATATAGGCTTACAATTGGAAAATTAAAAAATTCTTCTTGTCCTAAACTGTATGGCCTAGAGCTTAGATATTTTGGTATGTAAGCACTGTCTAGTGAACCTCTAAAAAATTTGTTCAAATTATGTCCCATGTGGTCAAAATTGGCCCTGGTTGGGGGTTTACTCTACTTTTTAATATGCTTACATAGAAAGAAAACGTTTTGTCAGAAATTGCAAGGCCTAAATGTTAGATATTTATCCCTTTGGCCCTGGGATAAAAATTGGCTCCGCCCCTCAGCCTGGTCACTTGATTTTTCAAATGCTGATGATGTTTTCCCTCAGGATCTTTTTTTCTGGTGAGCGATATAGGGCCAGCATGACCCTCTTGATATATGTGTGGGAGGTGGCATGTTCTTAAATTGTAAGATCTGACATTTCAAATTTATTGAAAACATAGTAAACATTACATTTCTTCATGACAATATGTCTATCATTGTAACATTCAATATTGTAGTAAACATTACATTTCTTCATGACAATATGTCTATCATTGGAACATTCAATTTTGTAGTGAACATTACATTTCTTCATGACAATATGTCTATCATTGTAACATTCAATGTTGTAGTAAACATTATATTTCTTCATGACAATATGTCTATCATTGTAACATTCAATTTTGTAGTAAACATTACATTTCTTCATGACAATATGTCTATCATTGGAACATTCAATTTTGTAGTAAACATTACATTTCTTCATGACAATATGTCTATCATTGTAACATTCAATTTTGTAGTAAACATTACATTTCTTCATGACAATATGTCTATCATTGTAACATTCAATTTTGTAGTAAACATTACATTTCTTCATGACAATATGTCTATCATTGTAACATTCAATTTTGTAGTAAACATTACATTTCTTCATGACAATATGTCTAACATTGGAACATTCAATTTTGTAGTAAACATTACATTTCTTCATGACAATATGTCTATCATTGTAACATTCAATTTTGTAGTAAACATTACATTTCTTCATGACAATATGTCTATCATTGTAACATTCAATTTTGTAGTAAACATTACATTTCTTCATGACAATATGTCTATCATTGTAACATTCAATTTTGTAGTAAACATTACATTTCTTCATGACAATATGTCTATCATTGTAACATTCAATTTTGTAGTAAACATTACATTTCTTCATGACAATATGTCTATCATTGTAACATTCAATTTTGTAGTAAACATTATATTTCTTCATGACAATATGTCTATCATTGTAACATTCAATTTTGTAGTAAACATTATATTTCTTCATGACAATATGTCTATCATTGTAACATTAATATTGTAGTAAACATTATATTTCTTCATGACAATATGTCTATCATTGTAACACTAATATTGTAGTAAACATTATATTTCTTTATGACAATATGTCTATCATTGTAACATTAATATTGTAGTAAACATTACATTTCTTCATGACAATATGTCTATCATTGTAACATTAATATTGTAGTAAACATTATATTTCTTCATGACAATATGTCTATCATTGTAACATTAATATTGTAGTAAACATTATATTTCTTCATGACAATATGTCTATCATTGTAACATTCAATTTTGTAGTAAACATTATATTTCTTCATGACAATATGTCTATCATTGTAACATTAATATTGTAGTAAACATTATATTTCTTCATGACAATATGTCTATCATTGTAACATTCAATTTTGTAGTAAACATTATATTTCTTCATGACAATATGTCTATCATTGTAACATTCAATTTTGTAGTAAACATTATATTTCTTCATGACAATATGTCTATCATTGTAACATTCAATATTGTAGTAAACATTACATTTCTTCATGACAATATGTCTATCATTGTAACATTCAATTTTGTAGTAAACATTATATTTCTTCATGACAATATGTCTATCATTGTAACATTCAATATTGTAGTAAACATTACATTTCTTCATGACAATATGTCTATCATTGTAACATTCAATTTTGTAGTAAACATTACATTTCTTCATGACAATATGTCTATCATTGTAACATTCAATATTGTAGTAAACATTATATTTCTTCATGACAATATGTCTATCATTGTAACATTAATATTGTAGTAAACATTATATTTCTTCATGACAATATGTCTATCATTGTAACATTCAATATTGTAGTAAACATTATATTTCTTCATGACAATATGTCTATCATTGTAACATTCAATATTGTAGTAAACATTACATTTCTTCATGACAATATGTCTATCATTGTAACATTCAATTTTGTAGTAAACATTACATTTCTTCATGACAATATGTCTATCATTGTAACATTCAATTTTGTAGTAAACATTACATTTCTTCATGACAATATGTCTATCATTGTAACATTCAATTTTGTAGTAAACATTATATTTCTTCATGACAATATGTCTATCATTGTAACATTCAATTTTGTAGTAAACATTACATTTCTTCATGACAATATGTCTATCATTGTAACATTCAATTTTGTAGTAAACATTATATTTCTTCATGACAATATGTCTATCATTGTAACATTCAATTTTGTAGTAAACATTACATTTCTTCATGACAATATGTCTATCATTGTAACATTCAATTTTGTAGTAAACATTACATTTCTTCATGACAATATGTCTACCATTGTAACATTCAATTTTGTAGTAAACATTACATTTCTTCATGACAATATGTCTACCATTGTAACATTCAATTTTGTAGTAAACATTACATTTCTTCATGACAATATGTCTATCATTGTAACATTCAATTTTGTAGTAAACATTACATTTCTTCATGACAATATATCTATCATTGTAACATTCAATATTGTAGTAAACATTACATTTTTCATGACAATATGTCTATCATTGGAACATTCAATATTGTAGTAAACATTACATTTCTTCATGACAATATGTCTATCATTGGAACATTCAATTTTGTAGTAAACATTACATTTCTTCATGACAATATGTCTATCATTGTAACATTCAATTTTGTAGTAAACATTACATTTCTTCATGACAATATGTCTATCATTGTAACATTCAATATTGTAGTAAACATTATATTTCTTCATGACAATATGTCTATCATTGTAACATTCAATTTTGTAGTAAACATTACATTTCTTCATGACAATATGTCTATCATTGTAACATTCAATTTTGTAGTAAACATTACCTTTCTTCATGACAATATGTCTATCATTGTAACATTCAATATTGTAGTAAACATTACATTTCTTCATGACAATATGTCTATCATTGTAACATTCAATATTGTAGTAAACATTACATTTCTTCATGACAATATGTCTATCATTGTAACATTCAATATTGTAGTAAACATTATATTTCTTCATGACAATATGTCTATCATTGTAACATTCAATTTTGTAGTAAACATTACATTTCTTCATGACAATATGTCTATCATTGTAACATTCAATTTTGTAGTAAACATTACCTTTCTTCATGACAATATGTCTATCATTGTAACATTCAATATTGTAGTAAACATTACATTTCTTCATGACAATATGTCTATCATTGGAACATTCAATATTGTAGTAAACATTACATTTCTTCATGACAATATGTCTATCATTGTAACATTCAATATTGTCTGATCATGAAGTCAGTTGTCTAAGTCAGAAAAAAAGAAAATCATGTTCAAAATATAGGGTAGGTAGCTCACAAATAATTTTCTTACTAATTATTTTGAACATATTTTTTTAATTTTGGAGGAGATATTTGTCCCCAAATATTTCTGTACTTTTTGGTTTTGATGTTACAAACTTAAGGGGCGGTGCCAAGATAAAATGCCAGTGGGTTATCAGGAAACGTTACTTTTTTCCTTGCCTTATTGAGGAATTACTTGATACTGGTTGGTCATTGACCCTTGTTTAGTGTACTGATGTCTGCTCATTTGAAAACAAGATTTGTAAAGGATGTAAAATTGTTTGCAGAACTCACTTGATTATTATTATGTGTCTTGCATTTTTTGTAGGCAAAAGAGATTCCAGGTATTAAGATATTCAGATTTGAGCATTCCCTGTTCTTCGTTAACACCGAACATTTCCGTACTTTACTCTACAAGAAAACTATCAATCCGAGATCACTGAAAGTTGCTCAGAAGAAGAGGGAAACCAAATTAAAGAAAGAAAAGAAGGTATTATCCAGAAGAGAGTTGTAGATGTGTACTTCATCAGCTTCATGCAAAAACTTTAATGTAGCTCATAACTCAGAAACTATAAGAGGTAGCAACATGAAACTTCATAGGTGGATAGATCTCACTGAGGAGATGAACAGATGAGCATTGGCACCACTTGGGCGCTCTTGTTGATTTTTAGCTCACATGTCACAAAGTGACAAAGTGAGCTATTAGCATCACTCTCTGTCCGGCGTCCGGCGTCGTGCGTCGTCAAACTTTTTGTTGTGACCACACTAGGGGCCACATTTTTGGCTCAATTTTAGCAAAACTGGGTCAGAACGTTAATATCAACAAAATCTCGGACGAGTTCGATATTGGGCCATTTGGGGTCAAAAACTAGGT
Source organism: Lutraria lutraria (assembly GCA_964023205.1). NCBI lineage: Eukaryota > Metazoa > Mollusca > Bivalvia > Venerida > Mactridae > Lutraria > Lutraria lutraria. The sequence goes on along the minus strand of OZ026844.1, from coordinate 26,471,631 downwards.
CACCAGGGCCAAATAAGGGAAAACCTTGTGAACACTTTAGAAATCACTGTTTTGACTTTATCTTCATGAAACTTTGTCAGAATGTTTATTTTAATAATATGTAGGTCAAGTGTGATAATGGGTCATTTCTGTAGTAAAATTAGGTCACTAGGGCAAATTGCTGGAAAACCTTGTGAACACTCTAGAAGTCACTGTTTTGATTGGATGATCATGAAACCTTGTCAGAATGTTTGTCTTCATAATATCTTGGATGAGTTCGAACATGGGTCATCTTGGGTCAAAAACTAGGTCGCTAGGTCAAATCTTATGAAAAACCATGTTAACACTGTAGATTTCACAGTTATTATTGGATCTTCACCAAACTTTGTCAAATCGTTTGTTTTAATGATATAACGGTCAAGTATAAATATGGGTCATCTGGGGTCAATAACTAGGTCACCAGGTCAAATCTTAGGAAAACTTTGTTAACACTGTAGATGTCACAGTTTTAATTGGATCTTCACCAAACCTTGTCAAAATGTTTGCCTCAATGATATGTGGGTCAAGGATGAACATGGGTCAGCCGGGTTAAAAAACTGGGTAACAAGGTCAAATCTTAGGTAAAAATCTTGTAAAAGCTCTAAATGTCATGGTTTTGATTGGATCTTGGCCAAACCTTGTCAGATTGTTTGTCTTAATGATATTAAGGACAAGTACAAATATGGGTCACCTAGGGTCAAAAACCAGGTCACAAGGTCAAATCTTAGGAAAATCTTATTAACACTGTAGATGTCAAATTTTGATCGTATCTTCACCAAACCTAGTCAGACTGTTTGTCTTAATGATATGTAAGACAAATTCGAACATAGGTCGTCTGGGGTCAAAAACTAGGTCACCGGTTCAAAACAATGTTTTAATGAGTGAACAGTGATTGTCATGTGAGCGATATAGGGCAATCTTGGCCCTATTGTTAGCTCACACAAGCTCTCGTGCTCAGGGTGAGCTTTTGTGATCAGTCTTTGTCCGGCGTCGTGCTTCGTCAAACTTTACCTTGTGAACACACTAGGGGCCACATTTTTAGCTCAATTTTTGCAAAACTGGGTCAGAATGTTAATATCAACAAAATCTCGGACGAGTTCTGATAATGGGCCATTTGGGGTCAAAAACTAGGTCACCAGGGCCAAATAAGGGAAAACCTTGTGAATACTCTAGAAATCACTGTTTTGATTGGATCTTCATGAAACTTTGTCAGATTGTTTATTTAAATGACATGTAGGTTAAGTTTGATAATGGGTTATCTGCGGTCAAAAACTAGGTCACTAGGGCAAATTGCTGGAAAACCTTGTGAACACTCTAGAAGTCACTGTTTTGATTGGATCATCATGAAATCTTGTCAGAATGTTTGTCTTTATAATATCTTGGGCGAGTTCGAACATGGGTCATCTGGGGTCAAAAACTAGGTCTACTGTACTGGTTAATTTACGAGATTTAATTAACGCAACATGTTGTATTAATACAGATTGTAATCATTGGTGGAGAGGATGCACCTGACACATCTATACCAGAAAGTCTTATGGATATGGAACTTACAACTTGTGAAACATTCCCTAACGGTGATCATACTGTAGAAGTAGATGTGAAAATTAAGTCAAATGAATCAAAAGTTATGGTTGTTGCTGACGGACAACCACCATGTCCACCTGGTGTAGACTTTCATACAATCATCATGGATTGTTCTCCTTGGAGCTTCGTTGATTCCATGGGGGTCAAAGTATTATCTGCTGTAAGTAAATGTCTCAGATTAGAAATATGATAATTTATGGTGTCCAGTTACTGCATATTGGTGTTCTAATGTTCTAAAACCGATTCTGATGAAAATATAAGAATAATAAACAATGTTTCATACATATCAGATTCTGTACTTTTACGAAAGCTGAAATGTTTATAAGAGGACAAGTTGTTATGGTCTAAGACTAGTAATCAATTGTCCCGCTCAGCTGTGAGCTGTAACACTTCCCAGAATCAGACATATTCCCCATGATTGTGAGGAAGCTGTCCAGCTAGCTTAGGAACAATTTGCAGCCTCTACCCTGGTCTTACTCGTCTGTCAAAGCTTGAAAGTGGCAAAATGACCCTGGCCGTTGATCATTGTTAAGCTCAGGTGAAAAATTAATTCTACTGAATAAGTTTTAAATAAAAGTGATATGAAGATGGGTACTTTACAGTAAAACCTCAAGGTTAAGACCACCTTGTTAACCAAATGTTACATTATGGTATCATGTTTTATTCCTCTTATAGGTTATATGTGAATATAAAGTTATTGGTGTTAATGTTATCTTAGCCAACTGTAAAGGTAAGAATTACAAATAGATATGTATGGTACTATACCAGTGTTGCAAGTTGTATTACTTGAGATTTGTTTCCAAACTCAATATAATGGCCTTTTAAAATGTAATAATGCTATTAAAATCATTGTACCATATTCTGCATGGGGTCTAACTAAATTTGTTGGAAAGCATTAAAAAAGTTAAAACTCTTAATAAATTAAATTTCGTGGTTTAATTAAGATTTATTGATATAATTTTTGGAGGTTATCATGTAACATAATGAATAAACAAGTTTATCTCAATTTTCATGAAATATGAGATTAACAGATTTGTTTACTTGATTTCTGTATGATTTTGTAGGTTGTATTCGTGAAATGTTTGAGAAAACCAAGTTTTATGACACAGTGGATCATTCCAATATATATGTGTCTGTACATGATGCTGTATTACATGCCTTACATCTGGAAACACCTGCTGTCATAGGTCAGGTAAATATATCTTAATGTCTGTACATGATGCTGTATTACATGCCTTACATCTGGAAACACCTGCTGTCATAGGTCAGGTAAATCAATCTTAATGTCTGTACATGATGCTGTATTACATGCCTTACATCTGGAAACACCTGCTGTCATAGGTCAGGTAAATCAATCTTAATGTCTGTACATGATGCTGTATTACATGCCTTACATCTGGAAACACCTGCTGTCATAGGTCAGGTAAATCAATCTTAATGTCTGTACATGATGCTGTATTACATGCCTTACATCTGGAAACACCTGCTGTCATAGGTCAGGTAAATCAATCTTAATGTATGAACATGATGCTGTATTACATGGCTTACATCTGGAAACACCTGCTGTCATAGGTCAGGTAAATATATCTTAATGTCTGTACATGATGCTGTATTACATGCCTTACATCTGGAAACACCTGCTGTCATAGGTCAGGTAAATCAATCTTAATGTATGTACATGATGCTGTATTACATGCCTTACATCTGGAAACACCTGCTGTCATAGGTCAGGTAAATCAATCTTAATGTCTGTACATGATGCTGTATTACATGCCTTACATCTGGAAACACCTGCTGTCATAGGTCAGGTAAATCAATCTTAATGTCTGTACTGTTTATGTACTGTCATAGATCAGGTTCAGTCAAACTTGTGTTTTCTGGCACCTCCAATTAGTGGTCATCCTGTGAATAAAGGCCATTCTTTGAAAAACCATCATTGATTATTTAGAACAAATTAACTTCTGTATATAGTGATGTGCATTGTATTGGTACAAATGATACTATTAATTTGTTAATGAAAATAATTTGTTATAAAATCTCTTACTAGACATCAAACCTGGACATGGTTTCAATTATTGAAACGTAAACATTTGCGATTTTGATTGGCTATTAAAATTGAATGGGGTGTGTCAAATTCGTTGATTTAATGAGACGATAATGATCCGACACTTTTATTGTTAATTACTCAGCTTAAAAAAACACAGTAGGTGTCATTTTCCAATTAACATTTTTGTTATTAATGAATTAATAGTGTCATATCGTACCAATACAATGCACATTACGTTAGAAATGTTTAATGCTGATAAGGAAAAGTCGATAAAGGGGTACAGTATTTATCGCAATAAAACACCATTTTTGAGCGTTCAATTAGAATTTTTTGTTGATTGGTATTAAAGTATGATATTAAATCATTGTTATTTTAGCGATTTTAGCCAATGCCGATACATTAAGTTTGTTGGTTAAAACTCAACCCTATAAATTTGATGTTCCTATTTCTTGGCCTATACTTTCGTCTATATGTTCATATTTCTGAGTTTATACTTACATCTATATGTTCATATTTCTGAGTTTATACTTAAGTATTTATGTTCATATTTCTGAGTTTATACTTAAGTCTTTATGTTCATATTTCTGAGTTTATACTTAAGTCTTTATGTTCATATTTCTGAGTTTATACTTAAGTCTTTATGTTCATATTTCTGAGTTTATACTTAAGTCTTTATGTTCATATTTCTGAGTTTATACTTAAGTCTGTATGTTCATATTTCTGAGTTTATACTTAAGTCTTTATGTTCATATTTCTGAGTTTATACTTAAGTCTGTATGTTCATATTTCGGAGTTTATACTTAAGTCTTTACCTTCATACATTTTGGAGTTTTTACTTACGTCTTTACCTTCATACATTTCGGAGTTTTTACTTACGTCTTTACCTTCATACATTTCAGAGTTTTTACTTATGTCTTTACCTTCATACATTTCGGAGTTTTTACTTACGTCTTTACCTTCATACATTTCGGAGTTTTTACTTACGTCTTTACCTTCATACATTTCGGAGTTTTTACTTACGTCTTTACCTTCATACATTTAGGAGTTTTTACTTACGTCTTTACCTTCATACATTTCGGAGTTTTTACTTACGTCTTTATGTTCATATTTCTATGTCAGTATTTTCTACGGCTCATTAGAAGCATGAGGAGTCGATGTCAGATTGTTTTTGACGCACGAGGACATCAGTCTTGATACTAAAAACAAAAGTTAGCACTTTGGAGCATTTTCCTCAAAGTTTTTATTCCCCACACATACCCATAAAATGTCTTAATTTTTACCCTGTCCTCATTTCGGCACTCGTTTTGCACTCAAATGATTTAATGTATGTATGTTGCACTCATGATATGCAGGTATCTTTGAAAATAACCAAAAATCATATTTTATGTATGAAATCCAAAATTGAAGATTATGCCATACAGAATAAAAAGTGATCCTTATCAAATTTTGAGTAGTATATTTTGTATGTAGCATTGTCTAGTGGTCCTCTACCAAGTTTGTTCACATTATTGCCTTGGGTTAAAATTGGCTCCACCCTAGGCTTTACTATATTTTTATAGGCTTATAAATAGGAAGATTAAAAAAATCTTCTTGTCTGAAACTGCATGGCCTAGAGCTTAGATATTTTGTATGTAGCATTTTCTAGTGGTCAGCTACCATGTTTGTTCAAATTATGGTCATTATGACCCTCTTGTTCTGATGAGTGGGGATAGGGTCATTATGATCCTCTTGTTCTGATGAGTGGGGATAGGGTCATTATGGGCCTCTTGTTCTGATGAGTGGGGATAGGGTCATTATGACCCTATTGTTCTGATGAGTGGGGATAGGGTCATTATGACCCTCTTGTTCTGATGAGTGGGGATAGGGTCATTATGACCCTCTTGTTCTGATGAGTGGGGATAGGGTCATTATGACCCTATTGTTCTGATGAGTGGGGATAGGGTCATTATGACCCTCTTGTTCTGATGAGTGGGGATAGGGTCATTATGACCCTCTTGTTCTGATGAGTGGGGATAGGGTCATTATGACCCTATTGTTCTGATGAGTGGGGATAGGGTCATTATGACCCTATTGTTCTGATGAGTGGGGATAGGGTCATTATGATCCTCTTGTTCTGATGAGTGGGGATAGGGTCATTATGACCCTCTTGTTCTGATGAGTGGGGATAGGGTCATTATGACCCTCTTGTTCTGATGAGTGGGGATAGGGTCATTATGACCCTCTTGTTCTGATGAGTGGGGATAGGGTCATTATGGGCCTCTTGTTCTGATGAGTGGGGATAGGGGTCATTATGGGCCTCTTGTTCTGATGAGTGGGGATGGGGTCATTATGGGCCTCTTGTTCTGATGAGTGGGGATAGGATCATTATGACCCTCTTGTTGTTAATGTTTTTGCTGTTGGTGACATTTCTGGTTGATTATGTTGAAAACGAAGATAAAGTTGTGGCACTGCATATTTCAGATGGAGATTAATACAGACAGTGTACAAAATGTAGATAATGATGAAAACAAAGATAGGCAAAGAGAAGGAATGGTGACTCAAGAAGCATCAGTGGTTGAATTAGTCATTGAAGAAGAAAAAGAAAAGGATGAGGTACTCTGAGACATTTATTTACTTGTCTGTTTTTAGCTCACCAGAGAACAATGTGCTCGTGGTGAGCTTTTGTGATCACATAGCTTCAGTTGTGTGTTGTGAAGTAGTTTCCGTTTTAAATTAAACAATCTCCTACATCACTATGCCAATTGCAACCAAACTTTGCTGGAATGATTCTTTGGTGATTCCCTTTCTAAGTTGTTCAAAAAAATTTATTTCATTAAAAAATCTGGTTGGCATGGCAACCAATAAGAAAAAGTTAAAAAATCTTGTCAGAAACTACAATGACTAGAAGTTAAGATATTTAGTGTGTAGCATTGTCTAGTAGACCTCTACCAAGTTTGTTCAAATTATTGTCCTAGGGTCAAAATTGGCCCTGCCCTGGAGGTCACTTGATTTATATAGGCTTATATTGAAACATTAAAGAAATCTTCTTGTCCTAATTAAACCACAAGGCCTAGTACTTAGATATTCTGTATGTGGCATTGTCTAGTGGACCTCTACCAGGTTTCAAATTGTGGCACTGGGGTCAAAATTGGCCCAGCACAGGAGTTTACTCAATTTTATATAGGAAAATTTAAAAAATCTTGTCCAAAACCTAAGTTATTTGGTATGTAGCATTGTATAGCGGATCTCTACCATGTTTGTTCAAATTATGGCCCTGGAATGAAAATTGGCCCCACCCCGCAGTTTACTCTATTTTATAAAGGCTTATATAGGAAAATTTAAAAAATCTTCTTCTCAGAAACTACATTGCCTAAACTTTACATATTTAGTGTGTAGCATCATCTAGATGACCTCTACAAGGATTGTTGTGGCCTTGGAGTCAAAATTGGCTCCACACTGGGGTTTACTTGATTTTACATGGGCTTATATAGGAAAAATTTAAACAATCTTGTCAGAAACTATAATGCCTAGAGCTTAGATATTTCAGATGTAGCTTTATCTAGTGGACCTCTGCAAACTTTGTTCATATTATGGCCCTGTGGTAAAAATTGGCCCTGCCCCAGGGTCACTTGATTTTACATTGGACCATAAGTCATATAGGGTAAAAAATGTTTATGTTAATGTTTGTCTCTAAGGGTCTTTTTTCTGGTGAGCAATATATAGGGCCATCATGGCCTTCTTGTTTCTGATTGGTCCAGGTTTTTATTAACATTTGAAAGAGCAAAATCTTCAGATTTCATTTGCAAGAATAAGCATATTATTTAGACAAATATAATGTCGATATCGCTGACTTGTCTGTCAATAGCACCACTGTGAGTCTGAATCCCACACAGGACCAAATCTGGCATATGAGGATCCTGTCCAGTTAGCTTAAGGAAGGGTGGGTGTTCTACTCATGTATACACTTGTGGTCTTGCTCCAACATTAAAGCAGGTAAACTTTAGTTTATTTCATTTCTACAGATTAAGAATTGCTATTCCTGAATATAATTCCTTTTTTCAGTGAATGAGCAACTGCTGTATCTTCACTTTGTGATGGTGACTGGATATGATAGAATACTGGTATGGCAGGATTACTGCTGAATATTGTAGACAATGGTTTAATTGTGGCATTCCATAAAATACTATGGTGCTATAAAAACAATATTTATACACTTCAGTTTTAGTGAACTCCCACCAAATAGAGATAATAGAGAGTTAGAGATAATTATTTAATTAACTAATTGACTCTATCATGTTTAATTATAATCACTGTCTTCAAATCTCAAAGAATAGAAGAGAACAGACAAGAATAGACAATATTGAAAGATTTTGATTTAGAAGCTATATATTGATTGCTCACCTAAAGTCATGTCATCTCTTTAAATTGTTTTAACATTTCCTGAACGGAGAGGTATTTTCTTATACCATATCACAGTTTGAATAGAATTTGCTATCAGACCTGAATTATGCTCCTGATTTGGATTGGAATTCACTAAAAGAAAAGTGACCTGTATTATCTTTGAATCTTATGATGATGATATTTCAGGAATTATGTAATGACTTGTGTGCTTCTTATTGTGTAAAGATTTTTGTCTTGTGAATGTGACTTGTTCTAATGATATGATCTTGAATATCTTGTACTTTTACGATGAATATGTTGAGATTTTAATGGCATACAATTAATCTTTATTTTCCCAGTGGTTTTATTCTTAAATGGTTAGGTGTAAATAATTGTTTGTTCTGCTAACTCCACCTAGTTTTATTAGGCCCGGGGTACAATACGTCCTCTGTCTCATATTTTATCATTCCACACACTTTGAAGAGCAATAAAAAAACATCCCAAAAAAATATTTCTCTACCTAGCTACCTACCCAATTTTTGAAGAGCATGTTACTGGAAACAATTCAGATATTTTACATGTATTAATAATTGGTGTTATTAGATTATTTATGTTCATCATGATATCATTTTGTTACTAAATGCCATATATGATAACTTGATTTATGATGTTGCATTCTTTTGGGTTATTCCACTGTTTGTATATTTTACATTTCTCAAACCTGCAAATTATATTTTTTGACAGAAGTAAAATAATTAAAATTTGAGAATTCAAAAAAGATTTGAAGCTATCTTTTTATGCCCCAGTATTCATAGATCAGGGGCATATTGTTTTTGGTCACTCTGTTTGTCTGTCTGTCTGTTTGTACCAAACTTTAACCTTGCCTATAAAATCAAAACACTTGCACCTACATTCATCAAACTTCATAATTATGTAGGTTCCTCATGACAATCTATACAGGACCTGGGCATTTTCAGGTCAGTAGGTCAAGGTCACGGGGTCATGGTGTTTTTTTTTAAAAATTTGTGCATTTCTTTCAGGATATTACTTCTACATTTTTCATGGGATTTTGACGAAACTTTCACAAACTTGTTGTTACCAAGAACCCCCGCACAAATTCCGGGTTTTGTGATTCGATAATTTTTGACGTAATTATGGCCCACTGTTTATTTTATGCATTTTCAAGTTAAAGGGCATCCGGAGGGGGCATTGTGTTTTGAAACACATCTTGTTTGATAATGGTCATATTCTTCATTTATTCTGAATATTTGATTAGTTTTGACCCAAAAACTATGCTATATTCATTTAATGAAACATCACTATTGTATTATCCAGTAGTTACTTCCCTTATATACTGATTCTCTAGCTTGAAGTCTTTCTTGTCATGGAAACTGACAAAATGGCAGCCTTCAGAAATCACTTAGCTTCATTATTTTACACCTTCTCCTACCGGATTGTTTGTGACAAAATCCTGAGAAACAAAAAAAACTGTGGCCTTAGCTATGTTTTAACATTGTTTAAATTTTACAGAGGCGGATCCAGAATTTAAAGTTAGGGGTTGGGACGTAATATTTTAAAAAGTAGGTAGCAGGCGATGGGAGGACCGTATTCGTGATCGTGTGTTGTCTGTCGTCCATGTGTGCGTCCGTCAGTGCATCAACAATTGCTCAAAACAACATCACCTTCTTACGCAGTTGGCCAATTTTTACAAACTTTACAGCGATGTTCCTTGCATGAAGCTCTACCAAAGTTTGGTAACTCGATTTTACATAGACTTATATAGGAAAGTTTTAAAGTAGGTTTGTCAGAAACTACAATGCGTAGAGATTAGATATTTGGTGTGTAGATTTGTCTAGTGGACCTCTACCAAGTTTGTTCAAATTATGGCCCTGGGGTCAAAATTGACCCTGCCCCGGGGTTTACCCTATTTTATATAGGATTATATAGGAAAATTAAACAAATCTTCTTGTCCGAGACCGCTAGGCTTAGAGCTTAGATATTTGGTGTGTAGCATCATCAAGAGGACCTCTACCAAGATTATTCAAATTGTGGCCACGGGGTCAAAATTGGCCCTGTCTCGGGGTTTACTTGATTTTACATGGGCTTATATAGGAAAATAATTAATTGAAAAAAATCTTCTTGTCAGAAACTACATTAGTAAGACATATTTAAGATGTTTGAAGTGTAGCATCATCTATTGGACCTCTGCCTAGTTTGTTCATAATATGGCCCTGGGGTAAAAATTGGCCCCACCCCGGGGTTACTTAAATTTACTTAAAAAAAGGTCTGTCTATAAGTCTTTTTCTGGTGAGCGATGTAGGGCCATCAAAAAAGTCTTCTTGTCCAAAACCACAAGGTTAGATATTTTGTATGTAGCATTGTCTTGTAGATTTCTACCAAGTTCGTGCAAATCATGGCCCCAGGGTCAATATTGGCCCTGTCCAGTGGGTCAGTTGATTTCAACAACTACTTGACAGTTGGGGTAGATAACTTTTTACCATGACAAAAACTTCCCTTGATTAAATTATCCTTTAGTGTTACGATACTCGGGTGAGCGATGTAGGGCCATCATAGCCCTCTTGTTTACTTTTATTTTGCCATTTCCCCATGTATTTTAGTATTCTTATTTCATTTTTTCCTCATTTTTCATAGTTGTACATAGTAACGTTTATGATGGTCAGCACTTTTGTATGTAATTCTAATATGAAAAGTGCTATATAAATACAGGGAATAGTAATAAAAGAATAGCATTATAATATAAGACAATATATATTGGACTGAAATTACAGATTCCCTCATATAAATCTGGCTTTATGACAAAATGTGTGATAATACTCACGAGAGATAATTTTACAATTTATGAGATTTACCTCCCTTTGTCCGGAATGTTCCAAATGGTACATTAGTTTTACACATTTTTAATTGATTATATTCGATTGTAATTGAACTATTTTACTTTGAATTGTAAAACTACTGGATCCCCAATTGATTTTAAGTTCTATAGGTCAAAGGTCAAGGTCTTACTATCCAGTTGACTTTTAGGCGCATCTGTGTTTAACAAAACATCTTGTTTGTGTATATTTTATACAATAATACAATCATTTATACTATTGAATCATTTTGTTGCTATTTGATGGTACTTTTAGGCATACAGTTTTACTAACAATAAAATATATTCAGGATTGTATATTCGTTATTGTTTATTTACCCTGTAAACTATAGATTTTTATCCCCTGTCAAAGGCAGAGGGATATATAGGTGTCTGACTGTACATACAAATTGGGTTTGGTTGACTCTATGGTTAGGGTTAGGACTCTTTGTTCAACCGGAGTCACTTAAAAAATGTCCATAAGTGGATTTATGTGGCTAAAATCGGGTTTATGTGGCTAAATTTTAACATGGGAAAGCCACTTAAGTATCCTATCATTAGTATGTCTGTTAGTCCTTCCATCCGCCCGTCATTCCGTACAGACATACTAACGATAGGATACTTTAAGTGGCTTTCCCATGTTAAAATTTAGCCACATAAACCCGATTTTAGCCACATAAATCCACTTATGGACATTTTTTAAGTGACTCCGGTTGAACAAAGAGTCCTAACCCTAGAGTCACCCAAACCCAATTTGTTTGTACAAACCAACTGGGTGTTGGGTGACTAGTGGGTTAGAATTAGGCCTCTTTGTTTCTATGGTAGTCACTTAAAAACTTTTGAATGTTTTTGTTTGAAACTTAAAATATAGGTAGAGTGTGATGAGTGAAAACGTACTTATCAAGAATTAGGGCTGTCCCGATACAGATCTCAGCCGATACGATACGTATTGCGATACGATATAAAAGTGTTTCGAAGTAATGAAATACTAGTACCATATAACTTATTACAAAGTGTTGTTTGGAACTCTGCACACTCGCTGGTGCTAGAAAGTCCTAAATTACCTGTTATACAGGTATAAAACCAAAATTGTCTTGCACTTGAAGCCATCGATTTGATTCACAAATGTTTAGTTGGTTTTGGTTTAATTATATTTATTTTTTATATTTCTCCTGTTACTCGCAATGCATTGTAGCCTCTGACGTAAAAGCACGACCAGTACTGGATAATTGGAATTCATACAGAATTCTGACTATTAGCCAGATAAAATTGTATAAAGAATTATTGAAACTAAGTTAATAATATTTTTTTGAAACCTTCAACATGGGTGTTATGATAACGAGACATATGTGTTCTAAGGCTGCTAGACTCACAACACAATACAGATCGCAGTGACATATCTTACAGGCTGTTACATGATTCTTTGTTTCATCAAACGGCATACCAAAACGTTGCCAAATTACTTGGAGGCGTTTTAAAGTTACTTGGTGTCTTAGCCAATTTTCAGTCAATAGATTGTTAGTGCAGACCATAGGCACTCGATTTCGTGATTTTTATACGTTTACAGACGTTATTTTTCAATTTCACACATCAATCAACGCAAACCTGTCGAAAGAAAAATCTTCATGTTTCCCTTATTGCGTGTATAAAATACTCTCAAGGTAGTGAACTCGCCATCTTTTCGATTGACGGTAGTGACGAAAATAAGCGTGGGTCCCGGCTTTCATTGTAAAAGCTTGACAGCGTTTAAAGTTGGGGAAGCAAGGTTCCCGGAAATGACGTGCAGATTAGAAGGAAAGCCGAGACCCACGCTTATTTTCGTCACTACTTTACAAATTTTACAAGCAGTACACATTAAACAGTTGCAGACTCACTATAAGTTGGCGTGGTCTTAATTTTTCTACGCTTGTAGATTTCACCCACCTTCGCGAAAAATGTCACTTTCTCTGTAACTTACATTTCTTGAAAAGTACCGAAGGGAACCGCATGAAACTTGATATATTGACAGAGCATGATGAATTTCAAAGTTGTGTGAATTACTTCAAAACTTATAATATAGTGCTACTTCTTATAAAGCATCGAGTCTTAATACCTATTTAAAATGAAAGATTTTGTAGAGCTTGATTGCTTGAGCTATATAAATTATTCATCTAAAAGTGGCGTAAATGAAGTAAGCATTTTAAAAAGCAGAAATATTTTTTAAAACATTTTTAATTTAATACTAGTACATGTACTCGTTTTCTGGGTCATACATAGAACAGCTCTATAATAGCTCTATCGTATCTTATGACTTTGTTTAATTGTGTGAAAAGAAAATACAGAATACCTGCTGCTTATGACACATGTACTCAGTTTGACCAGGTTTGCTTATGGAATGATTTTTAAGTAAAAATTACACAATGCCTACATACTGTTACAATTTACTCATTGACACTGCTATTATGCTCACTGGTATAGTCAGAATGCAAGGTGACACCTTCCACACGCTTGTTGACTATGATAGCATATTTGCTGGAAGTTACAAGTTGTATGCTGTTTACACCTTGATGTCTATATCATGATTCCATCTGGCCGAATGACAGTGCAATGTAGCGTAAAGATATATGTTCACATGCCGTGACTGTATTATAAACATCAACATTTTAAAATGCATCCAGAACAAATATGATGTGACCACGCAGTATGAAAGATGCAATCGGCCACCAAGCAAGATGAAAGTAAGTATAATGTTGATTGCAAAATAGTCTGGATTACCTGCCCCTTATCACTTCGTTAGACTAAAATACTATGGTACGACGGGAACCAGACTATTTGCAAAATTGCACTAATCGTAATTACTCGGGTATTTCCGTAACTAAGAAATACGCCTCGTACATAAGTGGAGGGTTACACATTTTGGTTATACGGTGCGGTAACTATTTTTCAAACAGGTACTCGTTTTCATTACAGACCTTCAAAAAACGAAAGTGGAAATCTGTTTGTTGTTTCATACATTTTCTGTACGTATTTATTGAAGTAAAACACTCATAGTTATATGTAACAACAGCTTGACGCATTATTCAAAGGGCACAACGTACAGAATCTGTCTATATATGTACTGTAAGTGAGAGAAATTGCTGTTTATTTTAAATATGGCAGATCTATGTGTAATTTTGGAAGAATTTGACAACTTTTTAGCTGGTAAGTAAATGAATTTACAGTCTCACACTTTAGAAATATGCGCATGCTGTGGCGAAATCATTTCTCTATCCAATGTTAAAAGCTCGATTGTGAATATTTTGTAGTCTTAGAACACTGACAGGTATTGATGTCTGGCTATATTTTTCACATGCAATGGAACTGTAGCTATCGGCATGCTTAAAAAGGCAGTTTGTTTTTATTGGTCATAAGTAAGACCAATACCTAATTGGATACGGCTGTAAATTTTAGCTGTAAACACCATGATAACTGTTTATGTTCACTGTAAGCACCAAATCAACTGTTACATATTTTTAATACAGTATTTCAGCAACGTCAATTTTCATTTCTAAATAACGTTACTATAGTTCTATTTTAATCATACTAAATACATTTTATCAAAAGATTTTTCGTTTGAAACTACATGTTATAGTAATAAGCCAATATTATTTTTTAAATGCGCTGAAAGCATTGCTGTTAGGTTGGTTGCAATATCTAATGTTGACAAATTAGATCTACTCTCTTTATAAAATAATAAATAAAAAAGAAATTTTATGTTTGCAAATCACGAGAACACCCAAAATTTCGTACATTAGTATTATTATTCATATTACTGATATCATGAATCATTATCATTCTTTTTTCAGGAGCCATGACTTCGATATACGAAAGCCACACACACAAAAAACAAAAATCGGTGGGATCGCTAATGTGCCAAGAGGAGTTCATTCTGTACGTTCCAATTACGTATACAAGGTTGACGAAAGTAGGATTCTTCCACCACCAAATACTTAATATGTCATACTTACTGTTCATATACCGCATGCATGCAGCATATTGACAGAGATAATTACTTGGTAATACGTCGTGGCCACTGATTTTAAATTTTAGCGAATTACATTGTTACAAGAAGTAGATATTATTCTTTTTTTTCAGATCATTATTACAAATGTGTGCAGAGAAAACAAACAAACAAACAACAAAGTTTACAATACAACAATTAATACAACAAAATGTTACTTCAGTGTGATCATGCAACAAAAAAGAACACTTGACAATCAACATCCACTGCTTAGATTTGTCGTCTTTACCACACTGTCAGCACACGTGCTTCTGTTTAGCATACGTTTGCTGATGTTGCATGGGCGAGTGCCTTGTCTGAATGACACACTTTATCACCATATTCTGGAAAAAAGAGTGTAATAATACGGCTACAACTTTAGGAAGAAAATTGACAAGGGAAACCAACGGTACTAAAGAAAAGTGGGCTGACCCCTAAGGTCCTCCCTCACACACGCACACACGTACTCTCATAAGCAAACTCGCACGCGCGGCATGACTGTACATAATCTATAAAAACAACACAACCGACTCCTAAATATCTTAAAATTAGATGAGGCACAGAAAAATTGATGGCTATGCCATAGAAAAAGGAAGTAATTAATGCAAGATATTTTGGTAAAACGTTTAGTCCTATAAATAAAATATCACAATATCTCTAATCCCTGCAAATACAACTGAAAGTTCACCATTTTAGTTCTAATTTAAAATAGAAATGTGTCCGTAGGACACGTATGCCCCCCCCCCCCCCTCAAGAGCTAAGTAAAAAAGGGACCATAACTTCTGTGAAAATATTTGGATTTTAAGTGAAATCGAACCTGACCTATATTTTATTATTATATTCCTTCATGTAAAATATGAAACTAATCCTTGAAATATTTCTTGAGTTATCGCTCGGAAACCAAAATTTGAACAGACGGACGTTCTCATGAGAGGTATGTTATGGGGTGCACTCTTAGATCTTTTCTATTTAAGTCGAAATTATCCCCACAATTCCAGTTTGTACGTAATTGAAACTCACAATGCCAAAATGTACCAACCCTAACCCCACAACCACCCTCTGGTGTGTACGGACACACAGACGCACGGACGAACAGGTAAATCACATGTCATCTTATCATCAAAAACATGAATATTTATATATATATATATATATGATTTACCTGTTTCTTGTTTAAATAGTACTATTACATCTCATGTTGGTGATTGTGTTACTTCCAACTCAAATATTCATGTTTTTTGTTGCTAAAGTTACATATGATTTACCTCTTTCCTGTTTAAATAGTACTATTACATCTCATGTTGGTGATTGTGTTACTGACAGCTCAAATATTCATGTTTTTTTGTTGCTAAAGTTACATATGATTTACCTCTTTCTTGTTTAGATAGTACAACTTCATCTCATGTTGGTGATTTTGTCATTGACAACTTAGATGTTGATGTTTCTGATGATAAAATGACATATGATTTACATGTTTCTTATTTAAATAGTACTATTTCATCTCATGTTGGTGATTGTGTTACTGACAGCTCAAATATTGATGTTTCTGATGATAAAATGACATATGATTTACATGTTTCTTATTTAAATAGTACTATTTCATCTCATGTTGGTGATTGTGTTACTGACAGCTCAAATATTGATGTTTCTGATGATAAAATGACATATGATTTACATGTTTCTTATTTAAATAGTACTATTTCATCTCATGTTGGTGATTGTGTTACTGACAGCTCAAATATTCATGTTTTTTTGTTGCTAAAGTTACATATGATTTACCTCTTTCTTGTTTAGATAGTACAACTTCATCTCATGTTGGTGATTTTGTCATTGACAACTTAGATGTTGATGTTTCTGATGATAAAATGACATATGATTTACATGTTTCTTATTTAAATAGTACTATTTCATCTCATGTTGGTGATTGTGTTACTGACAGCTCAAATATTGATGTTTCTGATGATAAAATGACATATGATTTACATGTTTCTTATTTAAATAGTACTATTTCATCTCATGTTTGTGATTTTGTTATTGACAGCTCGGATGTTGATGTTTTTTACCATAAAATGTCTCATGTTTTGCCTGGTTCTTGTTTGAATAGCTTTTCAATTTCTACTCATATTGACAACTTTGCTATACACAGCTTACATGTTGATAGATCAATTAGTATTGACATATCAAATAGCTCTAATTCTGAGTCTTTACCTCAAAATAACTCAATTAATATTGACATGAATAGCTCTAAATCTGGGTCTTTACATGTAGCTCTGAATAATGCTCAAACACCTGGTAAGGAGACCTATGTACCGCTTCCCTGGTTGTCTCACAAAGGGTTACATATTGTTCATCTTAACATTCATTATGTTTGTCCTAAACTTGACGAAATTAAGATTATTTTGTCCCAAAACTTAAATATTGACTTTTTTATGTCTATGTGAAACCTTTTAGATGATAATGTTTTAAATTCTGAGCTCTCAATTCCTGGTTATACTATATTTCGTAAAGATAGGCCATCTCATGGTGGAGGACTCCTCGTTTATGTTAAGGAGTATTTAAATTGTTCTCATAGAACTGACCTAGAGTCTCATTCAGTCGAATCCATATTGTAAGAGTTCAAATTCTCCAATTCTAAGACATTCTTACTATGTTATGTTTATAGACCACCCTTATCTAGAGTGGAATGGCTAAATCACTTCACTGAGAGTCTGGATAAATCCTTCAATGAAGCCAAGGAAACTATCGTACTTGGAGATTTCAACTATGACTTACTTAAACAAGTTTCAACTTCAAAACATTTGATGCAAACAATGGAGAATTTGAATTTCACTCAACTTGTTAAATCTCCAACTAGAAGGACAAATAGCCCAGCAACCTTAATAGACCATGTTTTTAGTAACATTCCTCATAATATTGTTGAAATAAACGTCCCAACATATGCATTAAGTGATCACTATCCAGTTGCTATCACAAGGAAATTTAATCACAGAAACAGCTACAAAATCTTTCCATGATTATATTTTATATAGATCTGTCAAAAACTTCAAGGAATCAAATTTTCTCAATGACCTTTTCACTCAACCATGGTTTAAATTAAATACTTTTGTTCATCCTGATGAATGTGCTGATTTATTTATAAAAATATTTGGGTCGACCTTATCAACTCACAGCAAGTCTTTAGATCATGTGATATTTTCACTTACCAGAGATTTATTGCATGCTGATCAGTGGTGTAAACTTAATCAAATGTCTATTAATTCTGAAAAATCCAAGGTTTTATTTATGAAAAGTAAACGAAATAAACATCAAATTGTTGAATCCAATATCCACATTCCTTTTCAAGGTAATTCAATTGAAGCTACTTCATCAGCAAAGCTTTTAGGTATCACAATTAACGATAGCCTATCATGAGCAGACCATATCAATAATGTGATAAAGAAATGTAATTCCTATTTGTACCTCTTATCTAGAATAAAAAACTTTCTTTCGACTGAAACTAGAAAACGTTTTTATAATGCATACATTCTTCCCCATTTTGACTTTTGCTGTATTAGGCCTATATGGGGAAATTGTACTAGCAGTTTTGAAGATAAACCTATAAAATTCCAGAAAAGAGCGGCTAGAGTAATTCTTGATAGCGATTATTCTACTCCTTCAACTGCTCTATTTTCAAAACTTAAATGGATGACATTTCATGAGCGTGTTGTTTATCAGAAAGCTATCCAAATGCACAAGACTCTCAGAGGAGATGCACCAGATTATCTTCAGAATGCATTTACATTTACTTCAGATATTCATTCACGACTGTTACGTTCTTCTTCTACATACCAATTGTACAGTCCAAAACCCAACTCCGAGTTATTTCGCCATACTTTTGTTTTCTCTGGCACCTCAATATGGAATTCTATCCCTCTTTACATCAAAAACTCTACTTCTATTCAACATTTTAAAACTTTATATCTACGCTGGGTGAAGCAATCATACTTTGAAACATCCCATTCTGCTGCTACACCTAATGACTGGCTAGCAAACTTCATGCAAACATTACTATTGCAGGTATAAAAATCTATATATTTATTTTGAAATTCAAGTCCATTAAGCCTTGCGGCCCATGAGGACAACATATTTACAGATATATACAGGACATATTAATAAATAAATGTAACGGAGAAGATACATTATAACATAATGTAAAAACTGATATTCGATAACAGCTCCAAAATTTGACAAAGCATATTATAAAATACAATAAGCATATGAAAAACTGTATAAATCATACAAAAATGAAGGGTAATGATGATTTTGCGACATCACAATCAACATCACAATGAAAGGATAATACTAGTATATGTTTACATTTGCATAGTAAGTGTATAATATATAAGTTGGTTATTATAGATTAGAAATGAATTCCCTGAACTATAGATGAATACATGTAGTTAAAACGATACTGCATTTTTTATTAAACATAAACAAATTATCGACAACAAATATTCAGTATATATTATATATACGTAAAAGAATAGAAAAAAAAATGCTATAAGAAAAGTAATCTGTATCAATTATTTTTTAATATAAAGCCTTTATAGGTATAACACGCTAATTTTTTAAAGATATTTTCATTTTCACAACATATTAATTCTAAAATTGTTTGCATGCACGGTCTTTTCCAAAAGTATGAGTCAATATATTGTTTCCTTAAATTGTTTAAAACAGTGCATTCCATAATAAAATGATATTCATCATCTAGTTTGTTACAAAATCGACATTTTCTTTCATCAAATGGAATTTTTGCGGGTTTATGCCATCTGCCAGTCTCTACCAAAAGATGATGAGACGACATTCTTAATTTACTTAATGCAACTCTGTGGTTTTGGTTTGTTATAATGACTAAATACTTTTTAAAATCAAAACTTATTAATAATTCTCTGTACAATATTGCCCTAGATGAATTACACAGATCGCCATGTAGGACTTGTTGATAGTTATCATTTAATCTTTGTTTAAATAAATTAAAAAATATCTTTTTATTCCCAACGCCTTGAAAAAACCAAACCTCGTAAAAACCTAAAGATGATAATAAATCCCGTAACAAACTGGTCCAGTTTTTAACATGAGGCATACGATCACAGTCACTTTTAGAAATTTTGTTTACAATCCTAATATATTTGTTTTCTTTTGATTCCATAATTTTGAACCAATATTTAATAATTCTTAAATATCTCCCATTTATCAGAGGGTGTCTTCCTAACTCACCGTAGACAAAATTATTCTGTGTAACTCGCTTAACTCCCAAAATATTTTTACAGAATTGAATATGTATTCGTTCTATGTTAGTAGCAGTATGAAAACCCCAGACTTCACATGAATAGTTTAGAATGGGTAATACTAATTTATCAAATAATTCAAGTCTATGTTTTATCCCAATATTTGAGAAATTATACAAATATTTATTTAATTTGAAAATCGCTTTCCTTGATTGACCAGCTAATGTTATTTGTGTCTGATAAAAAGATCCTGCTACTGTAAAAACAATACCCAAATAAGAGAATGAGTTTACAATTTCAATATTTGTACATTATAAACAAAAGATACATTATTAGACAGTCTACCAGCTTTTCGAAATATCATTACTTCGGACTTTTCAGTATTTACAATCATTTTCCATTTCGTACAATAATCTAATAATAAATCGAAACCGTTTTGAAGACCCGATTGTGTTTCTGAAAACAAAACAATATCGTCAGCGTATAAAAGTAAAAACATTTTAGTCATCATCGTATCTATACCTTCATAACCATTTAATATAAGAGTTTCTTCCAAGTCATTTAGATATAAAGAAAATAACAACGGAAAAAGACATTCACCTTGCCTTACTCCTAGCAAGCATTCGAAGTTTTCACTAAGATTATTATTAATTTTAACTCTTGATTTGATGGACTCATACATGCTTTTAATTACGGTTAATATCTTGCCCCGTATACCCAATCTAATAAGTTTTTGCCATAGGTTTGGACGAACAATATAGTCAAAAGCTTTACTAAAATCAATGAAACCACAATACAATTTTTTGTTATTATTTAACATATGAGAAATAAGACCATGTAGAACATAAATATTATCAATAGTGCCCATATGTTTTCTGAATCCAGCTTGCGCCTCAATATAAATAAAATAATTCTCGGCCCAATTATCTAATCTGTTACTTAAAATCCTTGTAAACAGTTTTCCAACAATACTTAATAAGGTGATGCCTCTGTAATTATTTGTATTGTTAATATTGCCCTTTTTATGAAGATACAATACAATAGATTTATTTGCATAAACTTTTACAAGTTTATCGCCATTTACAAAATGATACAAACAAGATGGCGATAACAAAATACAAGTACAAAGAAAATGAGAAAAGCATTATAATGCATTACAAATACTTATGAATAACAATATCAATTATGCTCTTAATATATTTGCTAAATAAATGAATTTCGATAATTTATTTAATAAATTAATGTTTGATGCGTTTAACAATTTTTTGAATTTAAAAATATTTGGCCAATGATTGTAATACTTAGGTAAATAGTCTTTTCTTAAATTTCTATAAAATGGACACACTAATAAAAAATGGTATTCGTTTTCTATACTTAACATGCTACATTTATTACACAATCGTTGTTCTTTTGGAATATTCCTATGTCTACCTTCTTCAATTAATAAATTGTGAGAGGAGCATCTAAATCTTGTTAAGGCTATTCTGTATTTATCATTATTTATATTTAAATATTGTTCGACCTGAAAATGAGTTTTGTATATACGGTAACTTTCCAATTTTGATAGCGTATTTATTTCGTTGAACCATTTCTGATAATATTGATCATATAAACATCTAATTAAACTTGACATTTGCTCTTTTGATACATTAATATTGTTCCATAAATAAGAAAATCCTAGATTATTTAATAAAATTTTAACTTCATTTGCCCACGTATTAATAAAATTACCATTTTGATCACGCATATTGAATAATTTGAATATCAATGTATCTTGATTGTTTATTATTTTAAACCAAAATTTAATAATTCGTTTTTTGCGTATTAAACTCATTGGTACTCGGGCAAGTTCTCCATATATTGTAGCATTAGTAGTTTGTTGTCTAACACATAATAGTTTTTTAAGAAATTTTAAATGTATACGTTCTATATCTAACGATTTGTGAAAGCCCCAAACTTCACATCCGTAGTTTAAAATAGGTGTTACCATCGAGTCAAAAAGTTTTATCTTTTCTGTAATACAAAATGGAACAGATTCATATAAAGAATAGATTGAAAACAAGGCTCTATTTGCCTGCTGTGCTAATGATTTTTGGGCTTGATAAAAACAACCATTAGCTGAAAGACAGACACCTAAATAAGTAAATTTTGTAACGATCCTTAATTTTCGCTCATTATAAAATACATCTACATTTTCCGGATTATTACCTTTCTTAAATACCATAGCAACTGTTTTGTCAACGTTGACGTTAATTCCCCATTTTGTACAGTATGTATACAGATTATTTAATAAATGTTGCAATCCCTCTTTCGAATAAGAAAATAAAACAGTATCATCAGCAAATAATATAAGAAATAAGCGTAATTCTCCTACACTAAATACGTCTAGATTATTATCATTTAGTTCAGTATACATATCATTTATAAAAAACAAAAATAGTATTGGGGATAATGGCTCACCCTGCTTGAGCCCTTGCGTTGTATAAAAACTGTCGGTATTGGACCCATTAACTCGGACACAAGATTTTACTGTTTCGTAAATTTTTTGTAACATTTTAACAAGTCGGCTCGATGCCCCATACTGTAGAAGTTTGAACCAAATCCCTTTTCTATACACTACATCAAAAGCTTTGCGAAAATCTATGAAGGCACAAAATATTTTTTTCTTATCTTTGGAAATAACTTTATCAATAATTGATTGTAAAACAAATATACATTCTGTTGTACTTTTCCCTTTCCGAAATCCAAATTGAAAATCAGATAAAAGTTTATTTTGATCAGCCCAATTACGACATCTATTATCCAACACCACCGAAAATATTTTTGAAAAAATTGATGTAAGAGTGATTCCCCTGTAGTTATTAACGTCATTAGGATCACCTTTCTTTGGTATTGGAACAATGACACCTTTAGTCCAATTATCCGGGTACGAACAAGTTGTATACATAAAGTTAAAGAGTTTACATAGTAACGGCGTGAGTAAATGTTTACAATCAATAAATATTTCGGGTATTAGGCAATCTATACCTCCACTTTTACCCCGTTTTAATGACGAAATTGCCCTTAATACTTCGGTTTCAGTGATCCTACTATCAAGATAATCATTATGTTGAATATCATTAATATTACTATTATTTATCTCGTTTTCAATGTCGTTATTTGAAAACTCATTGTCATCAGATAAAACATGTTTAAAATGATTTAAAAAATCTGACTTCGTGATATTAGTCTTTTGTGATTTTTTTGGTTTAAGCTTTTGCAATTCTTTCCAAAATTGTTGAGGATCGGACATAGCAAGCTGGTGAAAGGAACTTTTTTGTTGGGCCTTAAAAATAGCACGAGCTTTCCGCTTTACTTGTCTATATACCCGACGTGTATTGATAAGTGCATCGTGACTAATTGTCGATTTAATTTTACGATAATTTGATTTTGCTGCACAAAAATTACGCCTAGTAGTTTCACATTCCTTGTTGTACCAAGGACTTTTAAATTTACGTTTATATTTATAATTCTTGATGTTACATGTCTTGCCAAAAACAGAAAAAGCATTCTTATAAAGGATATCTCAGAATTGTTCTATACCAGTGGTAAGTTGAACATTTGTTGACACAATATCATCAATAATAGAAGATAAGTTATGATTTTCTGAATGAATTATGTTAACAAAACTTTCAGTTTTATCTTTCGACCATATCAATTTTTCATAGTTTACATCATTTGAAAAATTTACATTTACATCTTTCTTATTACATGATAAATCAATTTGTATTGGCACATGATGAGAACAAGTGTATAAATCATGAACTACAAAATTCTTTATGTAATGAAAACAGTCAAAAGGCATGAGAACATAATCAATAAGACTGGCACCATTATTTGATAAAAAAGTGTAGCTTCCTACTCCAGCATCATCACCAATTCGACCATTAACTATTTTCAAATCGCTACTTGAACACAGTGCTAACAATTTATTCCCAGATGCATTGACATTTTTATCAAGGGAAAATCTTGCCGGAATGTTTTCCGTACATATACTATCATCATCTATTTCTGAGAATACATCATTTTCATTATTGACACTTAACAGTGAATCATCTCTCTCACCGCATCTGGCATTTAAATCACCTATAATCGAAACTTTGCCTAATTCATTGTATCTAAGTAAAACATTTTCTAGCATTTCAAAAAAACCAATATCGTGTGAATAATAATAAAAAGAGTTACTAGGTGGTACATAGATAAAACAAATATATAAATCGTCTTCAAATCCGAAAAACAACTTGCACAACTTTATCACTATCAATCCAGAATCGTCAGTTTCAACTAAATCTATTCCTTTATGTAAACTGTCTTTGTAGAATAAACAAACACCGCCATGACCTCTCAATTTAGTTTTCATACTTTCTGGTCTCGGTACAGATATACATGTATAATCTTCAAGTGAAAAATTATTGGACCGTTTTTGCCATGTTTCACATAAAAATATTATGTCATAATTAAGAGCATAATTAAGAAAATCACTATCATCTATAGATGAATTTAAACCCTCTATATTCCATGATGTTATGCGAAGTGTTGAGTCATGCTTTTCTCTGGATTCCTATTGACGAATATTAGGGTCATACAATGCATTGTTGATGTACAACTTGTCACGCACTAGTACTGCACGCTTCCCAGCTTTTCTGGCTTCTAGCATAACTGGAATAAGCTGTTTACGTTGATCTTTAACCTCCTGTGGAAATTGGTCAGACACATTGAAATTAGTCTAAGAGGAACGATGAACCCTTCCGACCAATTATCTGGGAAAATACCAGAGTTAAAAACCTTATTAAAAATAGCATATAAACAATTTACCAAATAATTTTTTCCATGAATAAAAAACTCATTCAGCATACAATCAGGTCCAGCACTGCGACCTGTTTTTAATTGATTGATAGCATACATTATCTCATTTATACTTATTGGATCGTCTAATTCATTGAACATAACTTGAAATTCATCTCGAACAATGCGTTCATTAAAATATAAAATATCTTCGTCTGGCGTAAAAAACTGATCCGATGGATTATTTATGCATTTGAAATACTCTTGAAAAGATGATATTTTGATATTGTTCTTATTTGTCTTCATGCCAGTTGAATTTTTTAACATGTTCCAATAAATTTTTGCGTTTTTGTGTCTGCACATTTCCAGTCGTTTAGTGTTGCTCCGATCATGTTCTAGTTTGCATTGTTTTAAAGTATTTTTGTATGTTTTCCTAGTTTCTGTGAGTTTTTTCCTACAATAGTCAGATTTGTCAATTCTGTATTCATTAAGTGCATCATAAAAATTACCTCTCTTTACTTTACAGTCTTCGTTATACCATTGTTTATCATTTAGTTCGTTTTTAACAGTATTACATTTTGTTCTATTTTTAATATCCCGTCTAAATAAAGGTGCTGCCGCATCATTTATAACGTTTACAAACTTATCTACAAACATATTAATATCATCCTGGTTTACAATATCAGTGTTTTCAATACAAGTTATAATATCCAATAATTTGTTTTTTGTATTAACATTGCTTATTTCTGAAACAAAATGATCCTGTTTTTCGCTATTCCATATATACTTAAAATCTATAGTGTCGTGCATATTATTGTCTTCATTTGTTTTATGATGGACCATTATTATGTTTTCAATCTCAAAATGCAAAATACAATGATCCGATAAAATATTTGGATCTTCAATTTTAAAAGTCTTGATAAAATCAAAAATATGTTCTGAGGCTAAAACATAATCTATAAGACTTGTGCCTCTATTATTAACGAACGTGCATTTACCAATACCATAGTCGTCATCTCCCACTCTACCGTTTAAAATTCTCAAACCAGTCTGTCTACACATATCAATCAATAAGTGACCGTTACTGTTAATAGTATTATCTTGTGAAAAGCGATGTTTCGGGACATCTGATACATAATCATCTATATTAAATAATTGCTCATGCATGATATCATGCGGTACACTGTCTAAAATAGTTGACGTTCGACTATTAAAATCACCGCATAAAATGATATTACATTCACTATTGTTTAAATTATGAATTTTAGCAATGGAATTAATTAACCTATCAAAAATATGTGTATCCCCTACATTATATCGGGAACTTCCCTCAGGTACAACATAGCATAAGCCAATATATAAGTCATTTACAAAACCCATATTATGTCCGTGCAATTTTAACCACAAAAGATCGTCAGCATCCTTAAAGAATAAAATATCATCTGTCACAAAGTTGTTTCTAACGTATATCATGATTCCACCGGAACTCCTTTTGCTGTTAACATGACACGATCTATGAAGTGAATAACATGTAAAACCTTCAACACTATAGTCAATAAATTCTTGTGACCATGTTTCCGTAAACAAAACTATATCACTATCATTAAAAACTGATTGTAACTCTGAACTAACTAATTTATTGTTTAACTTAGTAATTAAACCCTGTACATTAAGAAGTGAACATCTAAGAGTGATCTTCTCCTGTCCCCCCTATTCGTCATGTCGTGGTGGATCATCTTGTGACGAGTTGGGCTGCATCGATTCGGATACTTCCGGTTGTGATGATGAAGTGTCGTCACACAGTGATGAATTTGTTTCTTGATCATTGGTTTTATCCACAATGGTAGACTTTTCAAGATTTTTTGTTTGACGTCTAACTGTGACCGACCGTCCCTTACTACGAGATTGGTTCCTCTGTTTACCCACTCCACGAGTTTTCGATCTGGAGGGGCGTACACTTGCAGGTGCAGAGAACGTCAAAGTGTCCCTCTGAGTCTGAGGTGATTCGAACTCAAAACACGGCTCGACGTTAACACTCAGTTTATTTATATTGGCAAATAACGAGTTTTCATTATTTTCATGTTCGCCGGATTTGTTTTCTGACTGACTAGAGGTAATTTTTGATTCAACGTGATTTTCAGTTGAACTGAATTGTGATTTTGTAAAAGAAGAGTCTGCTTCGAAGTTCACACAAATGTCATCCATCAATGATATGCCTTCAATACCCTGAACTCTGCTTTTATTTAATGTAGTAAACCAGTCAGGAAATTCATCCCGTACAACCTCTTGATCCCGGATCAATTTTGCTGGATAGACAACTTTTACTTTTGGGTCAGGATAATTGCTCTTTAGAGCGTTCAAATGAGGCCACAAACGCTTACGTGCTAAGCGTATTTCCATAGGATAGTCACGATCCACAGACAGCCCAGTACCCTTCAGCTTATATGCATTGTTCATAATTAACTCTATATCCGGAAAATCTCTGAAGCACACGATGATTGGTCTAGCAGAGTCACGTTTAAAACGTCCGTTTCTATGGGCTCTCACTAAATACATGTTGTCAGCATCCAGGCCAAACTTTTCACTGATTATGTTTCTCACTAGTTGAAAACAGTTTTCGAAACGATTTTCCTGCATGCCAAAAAACAACAAATTATTTCTCTTTGCCCTAGCTTCGCTATCTATGGATCTGTAGGACAGTGTTTTTACAATCTGTGTTATATCCGTCAGCAAAATTATTCCTTTGTGTATAATGTTTTTAAAATGCCATTGCTTTACGTATATTGATTATGTTGTTCACATGTATAATGATACGCTGGCTCTTATGGTGTGTCTATATCGGATTAAGCGTTTTTGTTTAATTACAGCTGTGGATATTGTCTTGATAAAGTTTCTATATGCATAGGTATACCTCAGTTTTTTCAAATCCTTTCACTGACACTTTTTTATGAAATTTTCAACTTATATTGTGAAACATCATAGGGGCCAAAATATCAAATATCATTATTTTCTTTGCATAGTTATTTTTCTAGATCATTGTTCATTGTTGAGGATCTTATGGAAGATTGATTGTTTAGTGTATTTTCAAATAAGTTTCCTCGTAAAATAAAGTCTTTATTATTATTATATCATTTTTTAGATATTGAGAACTTCAGTGTTTATTAAAACTATATGATTCATTATATATTTTTAAATGTTTGTCTTCGTGATGTTATCATGATAGATGTAGTCACATTTGCAATTTCTGAGCCATGTCTCTGATGTGATGTCTGCTTCATTTTATCAAAATCTGCAGCTTTGGTTTCCGCAAATCGTCAAAGTCATAGTCTGGTTGCATTGCCAGCTTTCAAGCCCTTATTTACAAAGTAGCCTTCCTTGATTTTCGGTCGGAGGGAAGCTTAAACTGGTTCCCGTTTTATTTTTGTGAGAAAATGCATTTATGGATATGGATTTATCAAATGACGCGTTCTCTAAAAAATAGCACTCATTTATAGCGATTTCTCGCTGAAAAATGCACGATTTTACTCATAATTTCTATTATTTATTCCTTTTTCAACAGCGATCTGTAAAAGGTTTTGTAAGGATCCTTCAAGATAAATATAATCAAGCCGATACTTACTTTCCGCTCGAAATTCAACAATTTAGCGGGACTGTGTTCGTCTGAGCAACTGTGTTCAGCACTACAAGGTATACTGTGTGTTCTCGCACCATCGAACACTGGAATGCTCTTCCACCAGGCATTTTCAATTTGTCAGGTCATCAGTAAGGCATATTGAACATGTTTCACCATAAAACCACCTGATATGTTTTAACCTGGTTTTTAACCAAATTCCATGTCCGTATTTTCAAACCTCGTGTGTGCTTGAGCAGGTCGGACGTGTGTAAATGTAATAAAGTAAAATACATTTCCGATTTCCTATGATGAAATACAAATTATTGTCTCATTCTTACTACATTCCAGAATTGGTCTGTTGTAACGGTTTGGTATTAATAACCCATAGTCTAATCCGCTGTATCAAAGTACAGAGAGATTTAATTATAAATCATTTGATTTTGATTTTTAACAGACGTTCAGTTAAATAACGACAGGCGATGCATCTTTTCAGTATTGTGCCAGTACTGACCTTGTTATCCGTAAGTAAATGTCAAAATTTCCTCATCGAACCATGATAATCTAGATGATAATTGGCACTGTACTTGTCATAGGCAAAGAGCTTTGCTTATCAAATGAACATCTATCCACAGTTGTACTCCTTGATAATTACAAAGAAATATTCTATAACATTAAACAATTGCCTGTAAATATGTCCTGATCATTTCCTAATAAAATCGCTTTGCTTGGTTTAGAGCGTACTTATAATCAAGGAACTTGAAGTAGAGAAATCAGGCTGGGGGGGGGGGGGGAGTGATCAATAATCCTGATCATGTTTACACTAACTATATGCAGAAATTTGTAAACAGATGTTTGTTTCACATTCTTGTTACCCCTATCTGCATGTTAAGACTACATAATTCCTCATTACAGTACCTTCCACATACCTTCAAATTCACACATCCGGCTATGAAGTACGGTACAGCACTAAACGATCTGCCAAAAAACCTTTCTAAGGAATCAGCTGCACAACATACGATAAATGCTTATCAAATGCTTGTATATTACCAAGAATTAACAGTACATGCCATGTTCAAAATCGGCCTCCTGTCTGACTGAACATGTATTTGGCAAACAGATATTTAGTATTTTTTTGTCTTTATACTGTTTTACCTCTTACAAGTCGCATGTAAGAGTAAGAAGTTCAGGTACCAGTCAATAAAGAATAAATAATCAGATACTGATGAATCTAATTCGACTTTGTATTACACTTATACACTGAATCAATATATCACGTGACGAACACTATACAGAACCATCATGTAACCATACAAGATAAATGTGACGCATTTCGTCTTTTTAATGGGATGTAAAGTCTATACTATACATGTAACGATTAGATCGCAACGAATGGTTTGTATAAAGACCAACGAGTTAGTGCATTTTGTTATGTGCCATTGTTATAATGCTATTTTTTCACCACTGTGGTTACGGTGGCACCATTATTCAGGCTCATTGACTACTTATCCTGCTTTAATGGTGATAGAACCACCGACTTTCCCGGTAAGCTAGCTGACAACTGCATCATACGTAAACTCTATCTAGTCCAGCGTAGGATTTGAACTCACAGTGGTAAGGGGCTAGCGATATCTTGTCACATATCATAACCACTCGACCACGTAGCCCCGCGTCATTATTGTTTAGAATGATTTCAGCGTCATCCAGTAATCATATTTACATATGTATTGAAACATGTATCAGTTTCAAACGACACCTAAAAGGACATAATACAAAAATCCACCTTTCCCAAATACTACCATGCCCCAAACCTCTATAACACAAAATCATCAAACTCATAAAACCACTGCATACAAACATTGGGGATAAAACACGGCCTCCCCGAGGGTATATCGCCTCGGAACGATTTGTAACAATCACCGAATTTCTGATATAACTGCAAACACGACAGAGACATACCCTGTCGAAATAATAATAATAATATCTTTATTTATAGAAGGTGTACACATTAAGTAAAATATACAAAACATTTGACTTATTTTCAATGCGGCCTTCTGGAAACAAGCAAAATAACATATTAACTAATACATATTAAAATGAATGAATGAGTAACAATAAATACATAAATAAATGAAAGGATATAAGTTAATGAAATTAACTGATGTGTGAATGAATGGCGGACGGACGAACGAACGATCGAACGAGCGTACGAAAGACCAAACGAAATAAACAAATTACTCCATGCATTCACAATTATAACTAAGCAACATACACACAATAAATGATGATGATAGCATTGATACAAATGATTTACTAAAGAAATTGCAGACATACCCGACAAACACTCCTTGATTGAGAACATGTATCAATAATTACATAAAATGTTTTTTAGAATATGTAACACTTTTGAGTAAACAATCTAAAAACATTAAAAGACTGAAAAAATAAGTCTTTATACCCAGACATTGGTATGAAAATTAATAATAATTAGGTTATGGAAATTGCATGTTAAGAATAAACTTACGTAAGTTGTACTTAAAAGAATATAATGAATTGAGTTGTCTTATATTAAAAGGAAGTGTATTCCAAACGAGGCTAGCATGATATGGAAAAGTATCTTTAATGTATTTAGTTCTGTTTCCTGGCAATACTAGATCATTACGTGCCGTAGATCTAAGGTCATAGTGTTCATTGCTTGAAAAGGTTAAAAGATTTGACATGTAGTCTGGAAACAATTTATTTTTACTTTTAAACACCATCATTGCAGCGTGATATGTGACTCTATTTTCAAATGTCACCCATTGCAATTCTTTGAATACTTCTAAGGAGTTGGTGTTATATGGCCTTTGAAAGATGATGCGTGCGGCCCGCTTTTGAAGTTTTGAAATCTTATTTATACTACCTATAGAATGAACACCCTTTCCCCACACAGAACAACAGTAATCAAAACATGGAACTAAATAAACGTTATAGAACTTTTTCTTCATGTCATCATTAAAAAATGAGCTAATTTGTTTCATCAGAGCTATTTTCATTCTAATTTGCTTGCAAACAAATGTGATTTGCATATCCCATGTTAAAGCATTATCAATATAGACTCCTAAGATTTTCTGAACGCGTACGTTCTCAATATTTATATCATTTATAAAGAGATTTAAGGGTCGTGCATTTTTTATTCAATTTTTTGCAGAAATTAACATGCATTTTGATTTATCTGGATGAAGCGACATGTTATTCAAAGTACACCAATTTAAGATTGCAGTGATGTTCTCCTGAAGATTCAATTCAATAATATTTATATCTTTATTTGAATTGTGAATAGTTGAGTCATCAGCAAATAGAAATTAATTTAAATTTGAGGCTGGGTTAAACTTTAGTTTAAGTTTGGTAAAGCGACTGTATAAAACGTTGATTAAAATTGACAAGAAATATTTCTAGTTATATATAACTCAAATGTCTAACATTGGTTATAAAGTCATCAAGATCATCACTTTGTCTATTTACTCATCTGAATTGTTGAGGTCATATAACGTTTGGTACAACAAGAGCAGCCATCTTGCTTCTGGTTAACTTTTGAACAGCTTTTTAACGAAGTCCTCAAATTTAACCTAGAGGACACCAATGTTTATATAATTGGGTGCCGGTAGTATGAATCCAATGTATTGTAGTTTCAATTCGTATTTCATTTTAAAAAGAAATGCGGTACAGAACAAATTTCTGAAAAAAGAAACGAACAAGAAAAACTGCCATCGAAACATTAGTTAGAAATGAATTAGTAAGTTTATGAATCTTGCCAATTACTCATATATGTATTTTGTTTCTTTTGAAATTATTTTCCTTGTATCATTTGGTATCAAAATTACCAGATGGTAAGCGAATCTAATCTTTATTACGGATATGAAGATGATGTATATGTAGTAATTACTGTTTAATTCATGATTCATTAAATCGTGCAACAATAAGACGGTTATTTATTTTATTGTGTTACATCAATAATCACAATTGTTATGTATTTCTCAGACAGCCAAACAGTTGTTCGAGTGATAGTTTTACTGGGTTTTTATTCAACATTTTCCATCTATAATAAAGTGCTTAATTCTTTATGGGGTAATCAAGTACAGAGGGAAAAATATTGCAAAGTGGTATCTAAACAAAACCACTTCAAATCAATCGACGCTTGTTTCTGGTTAAATCTTCCCAATGATCTAGATTTAGATATATATGTTTGCAAGCAGTGCATTCTTTTTATACTTTTTATCTATCACTGTATACTAACTAAGTACAAGTTAAGGAGTGTTAGATAAAGTACTGGACCAATGAGACGGGAAATAGGAACGGAGGCACATACATAACAAAGAGGAAATATTTATCAAAAAATATACTCACAAATATTGACATACTTACCATAAAAAATAATTGTGATTTTTTAGATTGGTTCATATTCTGCTGCGATGGCAATTAAAAGGGAGATAATTGTATATAGATATATGTTAAAAATCCGAATGCAATAAAATATCATGATGACATAAATTTACAAGCACCGCCTGATGCCGGCTCGCCTCAACGAGCCGGTATTATGTTAGGAATTTACTGCCAAAACAACGCAAACACACATAGAACACCGGGCGTTCCAAAAATTTGACCCAACCTGAATTTCAGCTTATTTACCTATTAGTAAAACTAAAAAGCCGGTGACCAAAATAATTATGATGTATCTGCAAATAAACAATAGAAATTGGGCTTACAAAGTCATTATTCTGGTTCCTGTTTCCAATCTTACAATATATACAGTGAGATTGGGGGCGGGAACCAGACTAAGCAGCCATTAGTATAGTAACGCAAATATGTCTTGGTTCTGATCGGGAGTCACGGTGTGAGCATACTGCGCTTGAACTCATGTTCTGTTCATGTCCACACCTCTCCTGATAAAAAGAACGAACCGAGCCGTTGTCTAGCTTTTTTAAAAGCTAATCTTGTTTCAACATAACCGCCACGTATTTTAATAGAGCGCTTATGTACAAAACGCTTGATACGGCATTAAAATAGAGTAGTGCTCGCCCCACTTTCTTCAATCAGTAACAAGGATTTTAAAAAATGTTTGGGTTTCTTTTCTTAATAGATTTTAAAATCGGGGTTATAACTTCTTAATTTCAAAGAACCATTTAGTACACATTGCGCATGCGGAGCACAAAGGCGGTTAGAATACATATTTGGTTGTTCTTCGTAAACCATACAGACACGTGGTTTTACTGCCGATGGTATGGTATGGTGAGAAAAACAACACCAGGCTCACTGAAAATGAGTGATGATACAATTTGAAAGGTGTGCTGTTATTAAATAAAGAATTGTTTTTCTTGGCATTACAACATCTCGGTAGGATATACTTACAATCATAATATAAGTTGCCTTCCAGCAAGTACTAACTTAATTCATATCTTCATAGCCACTGCCGTGTAACAAATTTCAACATCACGCAAATAAAAGAAACTGCAATTTACGAAACTCTCTGTTCACAATCATGAGCATGCTCTGTCAGGAAGTACGCTGGTTAAATTACTAATGGTGCACTGATAATCACCTTCTTGGCAAGAGGCTATAAACATACATTATAATTATGTATTAATATTACAAAACACGGCACGTAATGTATGAAAGGTGGCACGCACAGGTGGGGCATATTTTACGCAGATGAACTAAATTCTTCTAGAATTGGAAGTCTTTGACGAGGGGCGCTCAATAGAGTTCATAAGAACTTGCATCCGTGTTTTTTCTTTAAAGGTGCCGTATTTATACGATTAATCATTTTCCCTACCAACGCCCACAGTCACCAAACCCATCTCTACCGCTTGTTGTAGGTAACACTAACCTTTTTCAAATGAATTATGACTCAGAAGTAATAATGGTGTTCGTTCGTTTGCAAGAAAGGATGTATGCCTTCTAACTGACTGTATAAAGTACAACCTCTCCAAAGCAACACCCTTTGGGAGAAGCAAAGTTATGTTGTTGTTGCGAGGTAGTTGCTCTAGGAGATTAAATTAATAGTTAAGTCTTGGGAAAATCTTGTTGTTGAAGGGAGGTTGTTCCTCAAGAGAGGGCCGCTCTGGAGAGGTTATACTGTAATTACAAACCATTCATCTGGTGAAACAAAACATATTCTCTTTTCACTTACGTCTGTCTGCGTAATGGACAACAACAACAACACCTCAACAACAACAACAGTATGATGTACGCGTAACTTGCAAAATTACTCGTATGTCATGCAAAAGAAAAAAAGTGGTACGAAATAGAATGGGCTATGGTTGTAGCGAATATCCCCGTTGATACAGGTCCAGTACTTCAAACGTATTTGTTTCATATAGTAAGGAGTTTACAAGTAAATGATTCCTTTACACGGCATCGTGAATCCCGACGAAACAATGGTGGCGCTGAATTTATTTTGTAATCATTTGAAAAGTGTTCTTATTTAAATTTTATTTAAGAAAGTAATGACGTTGTTAATGCAATCAAAATGCTATTAAACCACGTAATACATGTTATAAACATGGCATCGCCTTCTCTGGCAGTATTTTATGTCAATGATTATAAAACACAGTCAAATATTAGCAAGCGGTGATCAGAGGAAGAAATCTTTAATAACATCCGACATATCAGAACGCCAATTATTCATTGATCAGCACGCTTATGAATGTACATATTATAATGATGCGGAGGCGCGTGAATTATCATGATAACGGTAATTAGAAACGGTAACAAGGATACATATCAGATCTTGTACTTAATTCGCTCTCATTCCCCCTTTTACCCTTGCAAATTACAATTCGGTAGTTGTTACTCTAGTGTGAGTTAAGTGTACTTTTGAATTCTATTCCATTATTTTTCTATTTTGGATTTTTAAAATTAAATGGAGTCAATGTCCATTTTTATGAAAGGCGAAAGGTAAGACATAATTAATTCTCATAATATTTCACATTGATGCTATTGAAACTTCTGTTAAAATTGAATTATTCGTAATTCATTTTATCAATCTCTGTCATATGAATGTTGTTTTTTTTAAAAATACATTTATTTATTTTTTTTCATTTGATTTGATTGTTTTGCGTATTTTGAAACCATCTTGGAAGTTTAGTTTATTGAGAAAGGAGAACATTTAGTTTTTTATTATTTGTATATTTTGTTATATTTATATTTTCGCGATTTATTATTGTTATTTCAAAGGTTAGTTTCAATAACTGATATGACTGTTTATTTTATTATCATGACTTTTTATATTTTATTGTATTATTTATTATATTTTATCATATTATCGTTATTTCACAGATTAGTTTTAAGTTCTAACACGTATTTCTTTTAGATTTGTTCTTACTTCAGTCTTTTGTGTTGTTATTTCAAACATTACTTTTAATGAACATAATAATGATGTATGTTTCCTGTCGTATGTAGAATATGTAGAATATTCAAATGCTCATTTTACACACAATTGATAAATGATCTATTTACAAAGAAACATTTTGGGGGAGGGTAAATATTCTTGTATCTTAGAATATTACAAGAAACAGATGAGGCGTGGATCGGTGCTTTACATGAACCAGGAGAAACTATTTGAAATAAGAGTAGAGATGTAAGTGCCTGGTTCTCTCGGCTCTCCCCCCCCCCTCTCCTCTCTCTATCTTTGAAATGCACATACTTTGAAATGAACATAGCTGTTGAATGGGCCGTGAAACAACAGATAAACTAAATCAAATAATTAAAAGAATGGAGGTGTTATAGTAATGCGCAATGTTGACTACGATATCGTTTGTCAAACTTCAAATTATCCATGAACTTTTGTTGTAACAATATTACTGATAAACATTGGTAATTTTGCTAAACAAAATACATGTATGCTTAAACCAAACTTCATAACATGTCTTAATGAAAAAAACATAAAAACTTTTAAAATGGGTTTTTTGAGACATGAATCAGACATTGTCATAATATAATGCAACATGACATGTAATACCAGGTGGTGGTGGTTCTACCTATATGTATGGTAGGAGGGTGGGGGTTCTAACTATGTGTTTGGTAGGAGGGTGGGGGTTCTACATATGTGTATGGTAGAAGGGTGGGGGTTCTACCTATGTGTATGGTAGAAGGGTGGGGGTTCTACCTATGTGTATGGTAGGAGGGTGGGGGTTCTACCTATGTGTATGGTAGGAGGGTGGTGGTTCTACCTATGTGTATGGTAGGAGGGTGGTGGTTCTACCTATGTGTATGGTAGGAGGGTGGGGGTTCTACCTATGTGTATGGTAGAAGGGTGGTGGTTCTACCTATGTGTATGGTAGAAGGGTGGTGGTTCTACCTATGTGTATGATAGAAGGGTGGTGGTTCTACCTATGTGTATGGTAGAAGGGTGGGGGTTCTACCTATGTGTATGATAGAAGGGTGGTGGTTCTACCTATGTGTATGATAGAAGGGTGGTGGTTCTACCTATGTGTATGGTAGAAGGGTGGTGGTTCTACCTATGTGTATGGTAGAAGGGTGGTGGTTCTACATATGTGTATGGTAGAAGGGTGGTGGTTCTACCTATGTGTATGGTAGAAGGGTGGTGGTTCTACCTATGTGTATGGTAGAAGGGTGGTGGTTCTACCTATGTGTATGGTAGAAGGGTGGTGGTTCTACCTATGTGTATGGTAGAAGGGTGGTGGTTCTACCTATGTGTATGGTAGAAGGGTGGTGGTTCTACCTATGTGTATGGTAGGAGGGTGGGGGTTCTTTCTCCGCCGTTAAGCTGGAAAAGTTGTCAAAGTATCTATTTCCATGCAGAAAGATTCATTCTAATTAATATAGTGTTCAAATAACGGAAGCTAATTAAATGAACATACATTGTATTACAATTTTTCATCATTCAAGGATTTTTCTAGACGAATTATAGTATTAGTTTATTATAGTTGTTTGCGAGCATATTGTGTAGTGTCTATTACTAGTTTGGCTAATCCTGGCCATTTGATTGGATAATGGTGATGACTGAATCTATTAATAGTTGACAGGTAAGTAAATCATGAAGGCATAGCCTAGATAAGTTGTTGTGTGGCTATTTGAAGTTCAATGTGGTTGTATGATAGTGTTCAGATTTATGGTGAATTCGTTATCATTTAAGGTTGATTCTATTTGATTGATGTAGGGTATGATATTACCACGACTGTCCTTGTGAACTAAATACATGCATTTATCATTATAATGCTTATTACTCATATCATGTAAATATTTTATACTCTCCTTAATGGAGGATTGAATAAAATATACAGTCAATATCCTTTATGAAAAAAGCAACTTCATACAAAAAACCTAAACCAATATGCTTCTTGTAATTCGTCTACCTATAACGTTTTGTTCTAGTTTTTCTTGTTCTTGTTACTCCTATGTTAACCAGAGTGTCAGTTATTTTAACGAAATAGATTCATTCCAATTTATATATAAAATCTGTGGAGTATTCACTTCCGGGATTGTGGCATTGATGAGTTCTGGCATCACGTTGATATCCTGGCAGGGAGACTGGCATCTCAACCACAATATTTTCATTCTCCTTGATTAATTGGAATCAGCCTCATTAATTTGTTTTCTCTAACATGTTATAGTTCCAAAATGATATGGTGCTATTAACTGATTACGTTGAAATAATGGTTGAGTATCAATTCTTTTTTTTCAAATTGAGAAGCTCTTGTTTTGCGGATGTAGTTTTCAAACAGTTTGTGGTTTTCCCTACAAAGTGTGAAAGAAGGCAACTGGTCATTATAAACTGGAAATCATTGTTGGAAGTTTTTCAGCAAAATAGGTATGAATATAATGGTACATACAAACCATGATAAATTGTCGAAGGAGAAGGTGTACACTTTTAGTTTTTTGGCTTAACAAGATAAAGTCTATGCATACGTATGACGTCAGCATATCATAAAAATGGAGAAAAACAACAATACATATTAATATATAATGATACACATCGGAAAAAAGAGATCGAAAAAGTAAGAGAAAAATGTTATGATATAATAGAGCATAAATACTTGATATCATTCATTTAGAATTGAATGCAGTCACACCTATTATCGTGGGTTGATACAACTGGACTGACACTGTATCGCTGTTACCCAGCTAGATGTATTGCATCGAATCTTGGGCATCAGTTCAGGAAATACGATTATTTGTAAACGTGAATATCACGTGCTTTGATACAGAATTGATAAATTGACGGGCGTAAACATAGCGTAAAACAGCCTTTAAAGGAAGCGATAATTGCAAATCATGCAAACATTATTTGTTATGGCTTTTTTTATATCATCGTGGTAATAGATGCGTTGATTAGTTAGACTTAAATGAATAGCAGCCACTATTTTACTGACAACATATATTTACGACACTTTAATCATTAATAATTGTCGGGAATTGGTAATTCTTTAAACACCAGCCCACGTGGTTTCAGTGGTTAAGGTCGCTGACTTCAAAAACCCTGTAATCACTCACTGATAGAGGATCGTGGGTTCAAGCCCAGCGACCGACCATGTCTCATTGTGTGAGAAAGTAGACAGTTGCTAAATAAATTTGTGAATTATGCTGAAACTCATCAAATAATTATGTGAAGTTTGGTATATTTCTGTCTACTTTCTCACATAATTATGTGAAGTTTGGTATATTTCTGTTTACACTTCACCAGATAATTATCGTTTAAACATGCAATTTTTCTGGTACTTGAAATAATTTCATCTGCTTTCAGGTAAATCTCATTATCCTAAATCAATAGTAAGTACCCACTTTCTGCTATCAAAATATAGCAACAACAAAATTCATCAACTCTGAAACTTTAAGTCAGATATTTCTGAAAAGGGGCCCATAGTCGAATTTATGTCACTAGGACAATATTTCCGACTATATTCAGATGTTACTTCGGACTGTATGGTCTGGACACGTTAAATTAACGTGTCGTGAGTTGATCGCGTTACAAAAAAGGTGAAAAGCACTTCAACTAATAGTTAACATACTCAAGTTATTTATAATATCATTGGTATAGAACATCACGAAAAGTTAGATGGTAAGCATCTTCTTCTAATTTGACAAATTTCTTTGGATAAGATCCACTTATTTATTGCGAAATTCGACGATACATGAATAGACGAAAACCCAGATAGATTGTTATTGCAAACACGTGTATTTTTCGTTAGCAAATAAACCTATTTAAACTATATTCTGAAGTAGACGGGATTAATTTCATGTCTCCAAAGGATTATTAAAGCCGATCATGCAGTTACTTTATATATTTTATCCGATGCTAAGTAATAATGATACATGAATTTGAGCCCTTTAGACGAAGTCGTCATTTGACCAATCGTTATGGGTTTAGTACTTAGGATTTTCGTACATGTAATTGATTCCGTCTTTAATATTCATCTCCCGCTAAAATGCTTACAGCACGTTTCACAAAATCAGTACTTCGTACTGCCATGAATTTACTTTTAATTGTCTATTTTTTTTTACTAAATAGAAATTGGAAATTTGCATTTTTTTTTTGTATTTTCAATTTAATGCCCATAATCCGTAATGGCTCGTTATCTAAAAAAGCTCTCCCGATAAGTATATTTATACACAGATAAGCGCATGAAGAGCGCGATTCCAGACCCTTCTTTTTGAGTGACCCTGCTTCGGGTATTTCCGTATTCGATTAAAAAAAATTACCATACCTCCTTTGATTTAACCCAGACAAAGTATATCCATATATAGATTAATTTCAATGTTAGAGTAGGGGTATAAATGTACAGTTCTACTTATCTTCTCTAGGCCTCCATGGTCGAGTGGTTAAGGTCGCTGACTTCAAATCACTATAACCTCTCACTGATTGAGGGTCGTGGGTTAGAGTCCCGCTACCGACCATGTCTCTATGTGAGAAAGTAGGCAGTTGCTTACGGAGGATAGGAGTCTAGTACTGGTTCTTCCCATGGAGGAACGATAGTTAGGTGAACTGTCCGCCTCATATGACTCTGACTGTTGACAAGGGGCGTAAAACTCGATAAAAACAAACAAACAAACAAACAAACTTATCTTCTCTCCCCAACGTAAGGGAAACAATGACCGCACACCATTTTACGCTTAGACACAGTATGCTTAACACCAGCTTTCAATTTGGTTCAGTTTGGGTAATGATTACGTAAGTGGGACGGTAAAACTGTGTTACCATAACCTTTGTACAATATCATAATGTTAATGTCTTAGTACATCTTCTACTACTAGTTTGATACTGAAAATCTCTAACCCTGATTAATGCAGTTTGAGTCAAACATTGATATGTTTCAAATTACCTTCCTTTGAATTAAAATAAGAGCATATTTACTGTTGCATTTTTTGCATAAAATGTTAATTTTTTAACGAACTGTGTCGGCTGTAGTCCACTGCATATCATACCACTAATTTTATCAATGCACGGGACCTTTACGTGAATACACAGTCAACTAAATTGCGTCAATGGAAATCTTACCTAAAATATGTAAAGTTTCTTTTTTTGTTGAGTATATTAATCATGTCACCGCAATGTTCGGAATTTTTGAAACGTTCATTTTGTAGCCATACCATATTTCTTTCTTTATCTAAATCATCTATCAACAAAACGGAACCTATACTCTCCCAGTTACGTATTTAAGATGAAACGCTGAGATTGTTAAGTATTTTATAATGGGGAAAACTCCAAGTCATTGATGACTGAGTGAGTGACATACCATGGTAAGTGTGCCAGTATCGCCCCTCTTACAAGATATTTACCACTTTCCCCTAATGACCTAGTAAAGAAATAGTTGTCGTTAAAACAATTGTTTAAAAGCATTTCGCCACATGTAAGGACTGCGGG
Organism: Lutraria lutraria; assembly: GCA_964023205.1. Taxonomy (NCBI): domain Eukaryota; kingdom Metazoa; phylum Mollusca; class Bivalvia; order Venerida; family Mactridae; genus Lutraria; species Lutraria lutraria. The sequence continues at coordinate 26,430,173 of OZ026844.1, read as the reverse complement.
TTATTGCGTAAATGCGAACGCATTATTTGCACGAAAAGAGATGCGTCATTCTTATTTCTCACATGACGTAAATATATCGGCGACAAGTCAGTGACATTGTTAGAATACAATTAAGTTGGAATCTTTTTTTTAAAAATGTTACAGAATCTCACTTGGTGTACGTGTATGTCAGTCTTTTCGAGCACAATCGTACACTATTGTACTATTCAAACACTTTATTTGCATGAATTTCCATTTATTTTAACAGAACAGTATCTTTATTCTGTCTTGTACATAGTACATCGACTTCTAACATACGTATATACATACAACACGTGACAATCAAGGTGGGCAAATTTCAAATACTAATACAAATGTACATAATTATATAACAACAATATACATAAAACAGATTGTGATTAGGTCCGACTTTATATAATGTTGTTGTCGGTCCGACTTTATATAATGTTGTTGTAGGTCCGACTTTATATAACGTTGTTGTAGGTCCGACTATATATAATGTTGTTGTAGGTCCGACTATATATAATGTTGTTGTAGGTCCGACTTTATATAATGTTGTTGTAGGTCCGACTTTATATAACGTTGTTGTAGGTCCGACTATATATAATGTTGTTGTAGGTCCGACTATATATAATGTTGTTGTCAATACTATTTTACAATGGTATATATTCATCAGAACACTTCCATAACATCTTATCTCTCAATAAATAAACAAGAGGGCCATCATGGCCCTATATCGCTCACCAGAAAAAAGACTAATTGCAAATCAATTGACCCCAGGGGCAGTCAATTTTGACCCCAGGGTCATATAATGAACAAACTTGGTAGAGGCCTACTAGATGATACTACACACCAAATATCTTTGCTCTAGGCATTGTAGTTTCTGACGAGAAGATTTTTAAACATTTTCCTATATAAGCCTATATAAAATCAAGTTACCCCAGGGCCGAGTCAATTTCTACCCCAGGGCCATAATTTGAACAAACTTAGTAGAGGTCCACTAGAAAATGCTACACACTAAATATCTTAGAAGCTCTAGGCCCAGTGGTTTTGGACAATAATTTTAAAAGTATTCCCTATTGGTTGCCATGGCAACCAGAGTTTTAAATGAAATTTAATTCTTTTTACAACTTTGGTAGAGCTTAATGCAATGAACCTCCCTGTAAAGTTTCGTTGAAATTGGCCCACTGCTTATGAAGGACATGTTGTTTAAAGGAATTGTTGACGCACTGACGGACGCACGCACGCACGGCCGATGAGACGTATGTGATGGGGTGTACCCTTTGATGTTTTCGGTGTTTTTATCCCCACAAGTCGCCCCCACAAGCCGAAATTATACGTACGTAACTGAACCTCACAAGACCTAAATGTACCAATCCTAACCCTAACTAACCCTAACCCCACAACCACCCTCTGGTGTGTACGCACAGACGCACGGACGATGGACGACTGGATCACACTGTCCATATAAAAACGACTTTGGTGTTATGATTATACGTACAACATGTTGCTTAATGAATGAAATGAAATGAAATGCGTTAAATAAAAGTTATTAAACATTATAGTATACTATTGACAGCCGGTGTATGTCTATATAAAAAAACGAACTGTAATGTAGCAAGGAGGTTGGTGTGCAGCGGTAAGACGCTCGCTTACGGAGTGAGAGGTCCTAGGAAAGCATTTTTTTAAATGAACATTTTTTTCTCAAATAATTAGCTAAGATATCAAAGAGAAAGTATAGTTGTGTTAAAAAAATGTATTTCAATAAAATATAAAAAAAATCTACATGAAAAGTCTAAATCATAATTATATGCAGTTTTCATGAAAATTTGATAAAAATAATATCAATAATCAACTAACTGTCTAAAACATGTAAATAAATTACTATTATTTTCAGTGTTAAAGACGATATCGGACCTATGTCGGGCCGGTATAATAATTTCGTGGCAGCTGCTGCGGGGTTTGTGTGTTTTGTACAACATCGGACCGACATCGGGCCAACATGCTTAATTAAGCGTTCAAACTAGTAGTATCCAAATTATTCAAACGGTATTAGAATAAATAGCTTTATTGAAACATAATTTCATATGAATAGGTTCTACTCAGAAAAAATACATAGGTGCATCATATAAATATCGGGCCTGTTTTAAAGGTTCATATGAAAAGTACAGTAGTAACAAGGTACATGTAATTCATACTAGTTAAGAATTGATAAATATGTATGCATTGAAAGGTATGACCTGCAGCGGCCGGGAATCGAACCCGGACTGCCGGGTTACAAATCCAGTGCAGTAACCGCTGGAGCACGGTCATTGCTGTGTGTGTGGCACTGTGTGGCTGATAATACAACTATCTAACCTCAGGATTAAACCCTGTTCTTCCAGCGCTATCAGCGCTTTGATATTGTGACGGCGTCCTCTCTTTTTTAAGCAACCAAGGGACGTAAGCACCTAAGCATTTGAATACAAGAGTTATCTCTCTTGAATTCAGGTTGTCTACCCCGTTGATTCTGTGTGTAAAAGACCTGTAATAAAGAACAGCGACCAGTTAATTCTTACTACAGTCAGACAGACAGACAGACAGACAGACAGACAGACAGGCAGACAGACAGGGACTCTATAATAAAGTCGAGACCCTGCTCCCTATGTATAATGTGTTCCAAATGTGTAGTTATGTCCGAGACGTAAGCGCTCTTCGTATAAAAATGTTAAACGAATAAATTCGGATCCGTTGACAGCATTGTCTTAAATTTGTTTGTTGTGTAGTTATCATCACCGGAAATGTTCAACTAGTTGGTTGAGTCTGATCGTAAAATTTGGTAATGGCCGGCACTGAATATTATCCTTTCATTTCCGTAATATAGCTTTCAGTGTGCAATCAGACATTCACGTTAACTGATATACAAGATAGTGTTGGGTAATCACGATAAATCAACTGCAACCACTGTATTACAAGATGACGAAATGGATTTCCTACATTAAAGCCGCAGTCAGTGTCTTTTAACAGGAACATTATCGATATTTTATCTAACAAACAATATGAACGTGACCAGTGTAATGAGAAATACTCATAATGATATGTTTAAAACCACTTAGTTCCGATTTCAAATGTGTGTTTCAATTCTCTAATGGCTAACGAATGATAGGAAGGGATGTACTTCGTAAATGGTTGGTGACTTACAGCCAGTAACAGGAAGAATTGCCAATATAACTAATTAACAATCAGCACTATCTCAATTTGACATAAAAAAATTCGGCCATACCGTCTATGTACACTTGTATACATCTAAATATTATTTAACAGTCGTTTTAGACCACAATCAATATGTTTATTTTGAACGCTAACAAGTTTGATTTCAGTTTAAAGAGTTTTTTGCAAGTTTTTGTAGATAACTAGTGCCCGATCTATATTAAACACGTACGTCCAGCACGACAAGAAAAACACAGAAAACAGCTAGTTGTTAGTCATAAGACAATTATCGGTATATGTATATGTTTGTCACTCAAAGTATGTTCTAAGTTTTTTTTGTATACATTTTCTGTTAGCGTTAGCACTATATATGAGTTAAATATTTTGTACTGCGTTGCAATAACATGGAAGTTTATAACATGCGTTGGAAAATTCGAATTGTCGAACTTCTTTCCCTTCTGTATATACATGGGTTACATAGAAATCTTTGTTTAGGATTTTTTTCGTGACAAACCCCTTTGTTTGTTATCAATGGTTTACCAAATTTAACCGCCCAAACTCGGCGCATATTTAATGTTCGGATTTATGTTTTGACGATAGTGTGTGTCCCCGCCTACAATCATCGCAAATAATCGGAAAGTAGCCAATTAAACTTGGCAATATCATTTATTATGTTAATCAGATATCATTCCATTTGGTTTCAAGATAAGCAAGATGCAATCGGTGTTTTTGCAAATGAGATTTATAAGCTTTAAGGCTCGTCACAACCCACCGTGCATGTTTTAAGTCCGTACGTTTTTTGGGGAGGCCACGGTCGCCACGTTTTTCTGACAACGTGGGAAGGAAGTGGCAAGAGTAGGGAAGAAGTACGTGTATGCACGTCACTCGCACGGTTGCGTAAGTTGTATGTACGTGCCCGCACGTCGCGCCTGGCCATTAGCGGTTGCGTGCATCGCACGTTGCACACATTGTGAGTTACACGTGCTTACAACGTACTATAGTCGTGCGATTGCCACGTTATCGTACGAAGGCCGTACTTGCACGTGCTGTTTGCAAAATGTGTCCTTTCTCACTCGTACGTTGTAAGTGCGTGCAAGTACGATGAACGTGAGTACTCGGGTAAATCCGTAGCCCGACCGCAGGCCGAACACAGCGAAAGTTCCTCATGCACTAAAAGTGCTACTGCGTGTCTGCGTGCATCCAAATCCGTACGGAGGCGGTATTCACCACGTACGGATCGCCAAGTTTTGCTCGCGTTTTTGGACGTAGACAACACGCACTTGCAAGTACGGCGGGATGGGATCGGCGCTTTATGTATAATACTATTTGGGTGTTTTTGCAAATGCTCAAATAAGTGCAAACGAAATCAGTCTTACCGCACTCATGGCAGCTAGAGGACGGACCGAGAACCTGCATATGTGCTGTAAAGAACAAACGTTACATTTGTTTTAGCTCACATGAGCACAATGTGCTCAAAATGGGCTATTGTGATCGTGTGATGTCCGTCGTCCGTCTGTGCGACTGTCAGTCCGACAACAATTGCTTTGAACAACATCTCCTTCTTAACCAGTTGGCCAATTTTACGGAACTTTACATGGATGTTCCATGCATAAAGCTCTACCAAAGTTGTTAAAAAATGTATTTCATTAAAAACTCTGGTTGCCATGGCAACCAATAGGAAAAACTTTTAAAATCTTCTTGTCCAAAACCACAGGGCCTAGAGCTTAGATATTTGGTGTGTAGCATTGTCTAGTGGACCTCTACCAAGTTTGTCCAAATTATTGCCCTAGGGTCAAAATTGGCACCGTCCCAGGGGTCACTTGATTTTACAAAGACTTATATAGGGAAATTTTCTTGTCAGAAACTACAATGCCCAGAGCTTAGATATTTGGTTTGTAGCATTGTCTAGTGGACCTCTATCAAGTCTGTTCAAATTATTGCCTTAGGGTCAAAATTGGCCCCGCCCCAAGGATCACTTGATTCATATAGGCTTATATAGGAAAATTAAAAAAATCTTCTTGGCCGAAACCACAATGCCTAGATATTTTGTATTTAGCATTATCTAGTGGACCTCTAACAAGTTTGTTCAAGTTATTGACCTGGGGACAAAATTGGCCCTGCCCTGGGGTTTAATCTATTTAGGAAAATTTAAAAAATCTTCTAGTCCGAAACCACAAGACCTAGAGCTAAGATATTTGGTATGTAGCATAGTCTAGCGGACCTCTACCAAGTCTGTTAAAATTATGGCCCAGGGTGAAATTTGGCCCCGCCCCGGGGCTCACATGATTTATATAGTCTTATATAGGAAAACAAAAAAATCTTCTTGTCTAAAACCTCAAGGCCTAGAGCTTACATATTTTGTATGTAGCATTGTGTGGTGGACATCTACCGAGTTTGTTCAAATTATTGCCCTAGGGGTCACTTAATTTTACATAGGCTCATGATAATTTTCTCTTAAAGTCTTTTTATCTGGTCAGCGATATAGGGCCATCATGGCCCTCTTGTTCATTGCTTGATCTAGTTCAATGTTGATTTCAGTTATTCTTAATACTAGTCGTGTTGTTCTTTTCATAAAACCTTTTCGTTTTATATAATATTATAATTATTTATACTTTTCATTTTATATGATATTATAATTATATATACTTTTCATTTTATATCCCATTTTATCAATCGCAAACAATAAACACGTTTGAAAGTCTGAAATTCTACGAAAACGAGTACCTATAAAACCGAATACCAAATAACCAGATTTTTAAACCTTATGTACGAGGCGTATTTCTCACTTACGGAAATACCCGAGTAGTTACGATTGACTTTCTGTATGCCATAAGGACAAGAAGATTGAATACGAAAACGCTGACCACACCTCTAATCCCTCCCCTTAACGCACGCACACCAACGTTTAATACAGATTGAGTTCAGTTATTCGATCAACCATATGGATAAATAAATTTAACCGGTGGACAAATTTGAAAAATACTGCGATGCCATTGGTCAAAATATAAATCCGAACATTAAATAACATTTGTATTCAATTTCTGTTCACAGAGTTACTTTGTTACAAGAACGGGTAATGGACAGCTCGCAAGATTCGTTAGATTAAGTAACAAATTGATGTCAATCTAAAAGCGTATTTGTTCACTAGATATAGTGTATCGTAAGATCTATTTCCTGTCACGTGATATCGTAATATCGTAATGATATCAATCATGCTGTTTAAATTCATTTCGTTGTTGACAAGTTGCTGTTAATTGACATAGCTGGAAGTTTTTGCCAGGCTTCTGGTTTGCGACATAGGTAAATAAGCCACATCATATAACTAACATGCAACTAAATGAAGGCATACAAAAACGTAAGCTTTATATTTACGGGTAGGTAATATGACTTCTTGAGTATTATTTCTTGCATCTGCATGCTGATGGGTGTTAGGTTTCAAGGATGGTTCCCTTATAAAATATCATCCAAGTCAGTGAGTGGTGAACAAAAGTAATATTCTGTGAATTTATTGTAGAAGCGCATTACTCAAACATAGTGCTTTCATTTCTAATCATAAAATACAATGGTTCACTTTTATTTTCTAGATAGACAGCTGAGAATAAAATCCAAAGGACTATTACATTGTAATAAAAATGTAATTGCTGAATCACATTTAATCAAACAACATAGAATGTTTTTACAATGAAATGTCCGTTTGATGTTAAATGCCTATTGAAAAGTGCACAAATCATTATGTTAATACTGTTTGTTTGTTTCATCGGGTTTTACGCCATTTTCAACATTATTTCAGCCATATCGTGGCGGGCAGTTATCCTAACCAGCTTTTCTGGACATCATTTAGGCCTTAACCAGTACTAACCACATTCCATCCGTAAGCTTCTGCCAAGCTACCCCACATAATTTAGAGGTGGAGGACAATTTAACATAGTATGTAATATCTTCAGACAAATTCGTCACGGACATAGTGAGCCTCGCATTTAGCTTCAGGAATGTTTAAACATATCCCACAAATTTAACGAACCTTTTTTAGGTTCTGATTTATTTGAATACGCATTATCATCAAAATTCCTTGGTTAATAAGATGTAAGGACACACAGTGCCAATTGTAATAGGGGGTGTGTGTATGGGTGTATATATATACTCAGCTAGCCGTGCTTCTCTCACAAGTATAAACAACCACAAGTTGAATTGTCTATTTTATACCTTACATCAATCTGTCTATTGTATTAATTTGTTTAGACCCTAAAATATAAAACATGCATTTTAGACAATAACAAAACAACAAGTACCAAATACAACACACAGCACAAAACATCACAATACAAACAATAATTCCAGTGGCCAATATAATTGCCTACAAAGCATTACATACATATACTTTACACATGCACAATCAAGCGACTTACAATTACATAATTATCCAATCACATAATACAAAATACATGACCCAAAGTTAAAATATACAAATAAAGGCCAAGACAAGACAAGACGAGTAAGACATCTTTCTAGGTAAAATATGCAATATCCAAACTAAAGCCTACTGGGATTTTAATCAGTGATACTTTTTCTGTTTTAGTAGCAATATCATATTGCTGAGTAATATAATAATATAGCATAATTATTAAACTGCTTTTTTCATTGGTCAATATTCCTGCTACACATACAAGCCGCAGTTCAAAATGATCTCAGTTGTACTTTATCAACATTTCACATCTGAGACTGGACATGAGGTGATAAATTACCCATCACAGAGCTCTGGTCAGCAGATTCTTTTGAACTACTTTTTTTAATAACAGTATTTTGTAACCCTTCAATTAGCAACAGGCCATTACAGCGATTGCCAGGAAATGGGAACATGATTGTTTAGTGATTACCTTGTTTACAGCGTGGGTTTAAACCACATGGTAAAATTACGTATTTTCATTGGATAGTAAGCAGCGCAATAATCTCATCATGTTCAACTTTTATTTTAACGTATTTCATTTCATTCCATTCTTTAAGCAACATGTTTTACGTATAATTTAAACACCATGCAAAGTCATTTTTATATGGACAGTGTAAACCAGATATGTCTGAATGCCATCTTCTCATTGGAACTATTTATTTGGCGTTTGGGGAAGAACTTCTTATCGGTTGTGATAGGGGAAACCAGTTGTTACTATTTTTAGAATTTGATACTGTGAGGTTAAAAACTGGTAGTAACCAAGAACAAGCTTGCAAGCAACCCTGTTCAAAAATCGCAATAAAACTCAAACTCAAGAGATACCAAATTCTGACCCCGTCACACAATCACCATCCCATTTTTGCACAGAATCAGTCACAAAATGAACCGAATGTCGTCTTGCGTAGAAAGTATTGCTGAGCTGTTGATATTAATACTATGCAAGAAAGAGAAAAGAAATATGACATTCTCTTCATCTAGACAATAGTATAGTGTTTCGTATCAATAAATGTATGCAAACGAGTGACCGATGTTAACACGGTGGCTTTTAATCGGTTTTGAGTGTAGCTTTCCTGGCCGTAAGGGTGTTGTGTTGTCTTGTCTACACTTCGGAAAGATTTTCCTCAATATGTGGAGAAGTTGCCGGGTCCTTGTGGAAAGGTTATAATACAGTCCAGGATAGTTAACGCACTGAAATTGTACACAAGGTTGCACAAACATACACAATTCACTAAACAAATGGGGACAGATATTATGAAACATCATGTATTAATCGAAGTCGTGTAAATCTTACACAGGTTGAGCGCTACAAATATTGTATAAAAACTGAGATCAAAACAAATACATTTAACAGGTAATGGGAACGCGATGCATTTGAAGTGGGCAGTATTAATGTGACTGAGTAGAATTTTTAAAAGCTCAATACATCGTAAAGAGTTCTATGCTGTAAATTATTTGTGCCATTAACGTCTAATGGAAATTTTGTTACTGATGTACTGTAAAATAACATATGAGATCAAACTAGGGCATCTTCTTTTCATGTCGCACAAAATGTGACCTAAGTGGGAGAGGCTGATGCGTGACTGATCTAGAAAATCACCCCTTGTTATTAGTATTTCCAGTTAATAATGCATTATGGCGTCAGCCTTTGTAATAAAACCACTTTGTGTACAATGCTCTTAAATTACATTGTTACGCAATACCTTTGTGACCACAACATCATCATGTTTAATTACGCAAATAACCATTTCATCTGTCGGACAAAACAAATAAATCTTTTAAATTGCGTTGATATTGAAAGCATCTCAATAGTTTCATCGGTAAAAGTGCTTTCCTTGTTAAAAAATCTAAATATTTTGCTTTTTACTTGTCTGAAAAGCCTTTTGCTCAAACATCAGTGTGAAATTGTACATACATGTATATTGTAAATATGGCCCCAATTTACTATTTGAGCCCTTTTTCTTTCAATGGGTTTTACACCGTTTCCCGCCAATATTTCAGTCACAAGTATTTATGGCGGTTGGTTCACCTACCAGTTTTCCTGGACTGTAGTTTAAGCAGCCATACTTACATTCACTCTTAATTTTCTGTAGGAAAAAATGAACGTTTATTTTACGTAAACGCACCGCCCTCCGAGACCTGCTCCGAGGCCGGAGAATCTAAACCGACAATTCTGCTTGTTAGACTCTATCAGTGATAGCAAGTAGTTATATTCTTACCGTACAAATTGTCAGTCTAAATATAGTAACAATCTATCCAGAACGCGCTTCACGGAATTTTCAAAACCCCGTCTGGGCGTTTATACTGCATAAACGCCCTAAAAAATTCTCAACTAACGTTTTCTTCTACAGGGAGCCAGCAACTTTTTCACTTATGGAGGACAATCGAAATTTTGTCTAAATTGTCAAAGGGTATAACCTGCAGCGACCTAATTTCGAACCGTTTAAGCTTGTACATAAACAATTATAAGTCTGATATCACCCGAAATAAAACTGGTACATGTAGCATGTTTATAAAATTAATGTTGCTTTTTCAATGTCGACGCCTTGCGAAGACCAAAGCGCTGAGAGTACTGACTTACTGAATTGTTCATGAATTTATCTATGACCTACAAATTGGACATGAAGTTCATGAACAAATGTCCATGAACTAATTGATGAACCTTAGGCAGTCTTTATCAAAAATGTGTTTTTGTTGAACCTTTGATGAACTGTGATTAACAATATTGATGAACCTTCGATTAACTTTGATGAACAATTCATGAAACGTCATAAACTGTTCATGAACATCATCAGTTCATGAACAAATTCTCAACAGGGGTGGTATCTTAATTATGAATCAGAATTTAAGGGTCAAGTCTTGAAAAATGTACATCTTTAAGCCAATTAACCACAATTATCAAGGAAAAGCTACAATCTGACATACAGTGAGAAATTACTAGCTGAAAACCCAAACAAATTCAGTACCTTCAGCGCTTTGATTTATATACACACATAATTATATGTCCTGCATTATATGTAAACGTTAAGTCGGTCCGTTAGTGTAAATGTTGAAAATATTTGCACGAGCAATAACAATATGGGTACAATGCTCCTTTTTGCTTTGTATGGAAGACATCACATTTCGACAGTTACTTTTAGTACTTTGATAAACAGTAAGACCATATGGTGGTTTTAACTTGGAACGCAGCGCGATTCAGAATATTTTTGAATTGTTTGCAGTTCGCGAGTCTCGGACCGCAAACTACAGATTGGAATGCAGTTCACAAATCGTGAATCGACAAGAACGCAGTTCGCAATTCAAAAAACAATTAATTGCGAACTGCGTTCCAACTTGATAAAACCCGACCATATATACATATATACAGATATTGTTGGAAAGAATTTTACTTGTTTGATTTTTTTTAAAAACGGAAATTGTTTTTCACGTTTTAGATATTGCGCGATATTTAACAGAACCTATTTAAGCTGTGGCTAATAACTGATGTATAACTGAAGTAATTATTATCTGATTTTATTTTTATTTGCACGTGTATCGCATTTGTAACTGAAAATTTCTCGATCAACAATTTACGATAATCGTTAAATACGCAGTCTTTAGTTATTAAACAATATTGTCTGTGATATAAACGTGTTATTCTACAGATATTATCCGTTTGGTAAAAGACAATTCCTGTCACCAGCAGACAAAAATGAAGCATTAAATACCATCATCGGATTAGCAAGCTTGTTTGTCTTGTGCAGTAATATGACAGTGTCCGTCTGGGAGATAATTGACATTATATGACAGTGTCCGTCTGGGAGATAATTGACATTATATGACAGTGTCCGTCTGGGAGATAATTGACATTATATGACAGTGTCCGTCTGGGAGATAATTGACATTATATGACAGTGTCCGTCTGGGAGATAATTGACATTATATGACAGTGTCCGTCTGGGAGATAATTGACATTATATGACAGTGTCCGTCTGGGAGATAATTGACATTATATGACAGTGTCCGTCTGGGAGATAATTGACATTATATGACAAACAAGAATGTGATAAATGAACGTACTAGTCCAAAGCATAACAATTTACGTGATGAACGCTAGTCTGGATCACCTGTCCCTAACTGCTGCAATACAGAGGTACCATCATTTACCTCAGCACCGGGAACCAGGCTAGATCAATGCGTGCATGAACAATAACTTATAAATCAGGCGTCTTTTAACATCATAAGTGAGATTATGTATACAACGATTTCAAAACTATATAGTCGTGTATAAATAGATAATAGCCATCAAAATACCGCTTCACTGAACCATCTAAAGATGTGAATTTTATTTTAATGTAAAAAGGATCAGTTTAATCGTAATTATTTCAATAAATTATCAAATCATTAGAAACTAATTATTCTATTACTAATTGTAGTACTGGTCAATATTTGAAATGAGACATCGTTATTTAGAAACAGCTAAACATTGAACTATCTGCCAGTGACGACTTGTATGGACGGACGTTTCTATGAATGAAGACTACGTCACATACAACTGATATTCCGTCCTCCATTAAATTGTTGGTCAAATACAAGATTAAATTCCCCACTCAGATTCTCTTATCTTGGCTTCGTCTTCATACAAGGGATAAATGAGTTTTCTAATTGATCTACAAGATCATCAATCCTCGCCAACATCTTAACATTAGATTACACGATAACGTTAACGATGCACTGACAAGCGCTTGTAGAAAATTGATGTGTATCTCTCTTAGACAAGCAATAACGAAACATATCAACATTTTGTTTAAGACAAAACATTGTAATACTTACAGAATCCGACATGAACAAAATCGTGGACAATTATGTATTAACAACAAAAATATATTGTTGTATATTTCGACACTAGAAGTGAGTTGTTCTTGATGTTATTTATCTGATGCCTTCAGACCTACATCCTTTTCGTGGTTCTGAATTTCATCAATTTGCGATATCCATGACGCAGTATTAAAGACGAACCTTCTCATAGGCTCCTGTTGGAATTGCTGTACTGGTAATTATCAACAATCAGCAATTACATTCATATTGCAATATAAAATCAAAATCAACAGAATCCTGACAGAACTTTTATCAAAACTGCAAAATCTGCAATATATATTATACTGATGGAAAAAAGTTAGCAAGTTTTTTACGCGTTTACTTTAGCCATTTACATTCATGTAATGAAAACGTTTTTGTGTCTTAAAACTGTTGGGCGATGGACATAACTGACAGACTAGTTTGTGTACACAAAACACCTAGAAAATCGGTGAAACGTAAGATAAGCGAAAATGACGTGCGGCATGTGTACAGCTACACCGACATCATTTAGTGTATAGATAACCATACTATCACACTGCTCCTATAGAATAATAGAAAAAAAAACGGAAAGAAATTTCACAAAATCAACCATGGGACGTCGCCCTGGAATGACGTTAGAAGAACGTCACAGAGCCTCAGGTATGCTCATGGCTGATATGTCAGCAAGGGACGTCGCTCGACATTTCAATTGACATGAATCAACAATTAGTCGCCTGAGGAACAGACTTCAGCAAACGTACTGACCGACCCAGATCAGGCAGGCCGCGTAAAACAACGCCTCGAGAATACCGTTTTATAACGACGTCTTCTCGACGTAACCGGTTCATGTCTAGTCGAAAGTTAGGCCGTCACCTTTGGAACACTACTGGGACCAGAGTATGTGACAGAACTGTCAGGAACAGGTTGTGCGACGCTCGGCTTAAAGCATGTCGACCTTACGTCGGAATTCCTTGACGGCGAGACACCGCCAGGCCAGACTCCAATGGGTTCGAACCCATCGCCACTGGTTACCCAGACAATGGAGCGACGTTCTATTCACAGATGAGTCAAGGTTCAACGTGTCATTTGCAAACGGTAGGATACGTGTTTGGAAGAGAAGGGGCGAAAGGTTGGCCCCGGATAACGTCGTCCAACGAGACCGCTACGGTGGTGGCAGTGTCATGGTTTGGGCCGGAATATACCATGATGGAGAACTCACCGTGGCTGGCAATTTGACTGCACAGAGGTACTGTGATGAAATCATCCGGCCTGTTGCTGTACCATTTATACAACAACGTAATGTTGGAATTTTCCAACAAGACAATGCCCGCCCACACACTGCACGGCACACTCAGAATAGTTTACGCCTCAACAATGTAAATGTGCTACAGTGGCCCGCACGATCGCCAGATATCTCGCCTATTGAGCACTTGTGGGACCATTAAGGTCGCAAGATGAGAGAAAATCATGACGTCAATGACGTACGTGACCTTGAACGAGCACACTTCAACATGAGTGGGCCTGAATCCCTCTGCGGGTCATTAGATGCAATGCAGTTTTGGCAGCCAATGGTGGACACGCCAAGTACTGAAATTTGCCTGATATTATACGTCTGACCCCTATGTCCTTTACGGATAGATAATATACTTATGCAGCAAGTCTATGGAATGAAATTGATACGTATCAGCTGCAATATAAATGCACAATTAATATTTGTATTCGGTTTTAAGATTTGTTTCACCCTCTTACCCCAGGTATAAAACATTTCCGAACTCGCTAAACTTTTTTCCATCAGTATGTACCTGTACAACAAGTGGTACTATTTTCTGTGCTGTTATTAGGTTGGCATGTACCTGTACAACAAGTGGTACTATTTTCTGTGATGTTATTAGGTTGGCATGTACCTGTACAACAAGTGGTATTATTTTCTGTGCTGTTATTAGGTTGACGGTCGCTTTTTTTCAATACGATGGCATGGGAAGGAAATTTTATTGAAATCACCTTCCAACTATTGGTGGCAGTAGAAGATTAATTGCATTCTACCAAATGAAAGATGTCATTTGTATTGTGTTTGTTTCAAAATTAAAGGGGGAAATAACCTATGTAGGGTTTGTGCCTAAACTGGTTGACTCTCTGTACATACCTTTGAGGCACTGCAACACAGAACAGGAATGTGTCTAGTGACATTATCTGACTCAGCCTGAAAATACACCAGATATCCCTAGCCACACCTGCATACGACAAAAAATAAGATAAATTGTTTCTATTATATTTTAGAAAAAAAAACTTTTCATCAGTTTTCTCATTAATACAATGAATGACGTCGTCAACTGTCAATGCCCAGTCATGTTCAATAAATAACAGAACGATATTAATTTTACGTGAGCACCGTACGGATGAATTCATTCACCCTAGATACCGCCGATTAGTCAGAATAAAAAATGTAACATGAGTTAAAATCAATTGATGTCGGAATAAATACAAAAAGGTATAACATCTAGTAAATTGTAATACTAGTGAATCGTTTCCTGGAAACCTCCATTTTATTTTATGATGAAATTGCTGTTTTAAAGTCAATACTAAATACGTTGCTGATACATATTGAATTACCATACATAGCTTAAACAGCTGTAATAGTATTGAAGCAGACATTCGAGAATGATCCACAGCTTTCAGCGTGTGGTATGTAGAGTGATGGGTTATTGTCGTGTGGTATGTGGAGTGATGGGTTATTGTCGTGTGGTATGTGGAGTGATGGGTTATTGACGTGTGGTATGTGGAGTGGTGGGTTATTGTCGTGTGGTATGTGAAGTGGTGGGTTATTGTCGTGTGGTATGTAGAGTGGTAGGTTATTGTCGTGTGGTATGTGAAGTGGTGGGTTATTGTGTGGTATGTAGAGTGGTGGGTTATTGTCGTGTGGTATGTGGAGTGGTGGGTTATTGACGTGTGGTGTGTGGAGTGGTAGGTTATTGTCGTGTGGTATGTGGAGTGGTGGGTTATTGGCGTGTGGTATGTGGAGTGGTGGGGTTTTGACGTGTGGTGTGTGGAGTGATGGGTTATCAATAGAGCTGGGTATCGGTCCTTAAAAGCGTATCACGATATATCACAATATTTTATGCTGTATCGCGATACGTATCGCGATACGTATCGCGATATATATAAATGGTAAATTTACAGAAAAACATTACCAATTAACATTTATATAATGCCTTGGGTAATAATACAGACAATAAATCACAGTGTATTTTCACATTTCAAATAATTTGTTCGGTTTTAGCAGTGTTGAAACTATTAGTGCATGTATAAATATAAATATGTATGTGTTCACAGTTAATAATAATACACGATTGACCAGTATTTAGACATGAAGAACACTTAACCACAATGTATGAACTATCTTTTACTGTAATAAATATAAAGTTCAGTTATTTAAGCTAAACCCGATATATCGGTATGCTGAAAAAATATTGTGATATTTATATTGTCCAGGTGGTATCGCGATATACCGATAAACCGATAAAACCTCCCAGCTCTAGTAATCGACGTGTGGTATGTGGAGTCGTGTGTTCGTCAAGTTGGTTTTCAGTCTAACTATAAGCTTATGAGGCTGGATATCTGCTTGGAAATGTAGAATTTGCCGCACGTGGCTATTCCAGAGAATTCCATATGTTCATGCGTACTGTATGTATCCTGTATATAAGACCATACGTGGGACATAAATCAGTATTTACCCTAAATCCTTACATAAGAAATCAAATGCAATAAAGCATCAAAATACATCTTACTTCTTATCAAAATAAGTCCGTCGTGCTAGCTTTAAGAAGTTCATAAAAAGTTTTTTCCATGACATGCATTGATTTGTTATCATGAATTAGTTCGATGTAGAGAGGAATTTATACAAGTCATCCTTGTCTTCCAATCTATAATAATTATGCTAGTATTTAGTAAATACCAAAACACACGCTTGCCTGTGTATATGTTTGAACATGTATGTGGCTATTGAATTGAAATAAAGCTTCTAAAATTGTATGTCTCTTTATGTGAGAAAAAAGGCAGGTTACGGTGGATGTGACTGTCCGCCAAATATGACTCTGACTGTTGAAACGGGGTGTAAACACAAATAAACAAACACATTCTTGTAGGTTTACTAGTTCTCAAACAACGGGCATGCAAATAATCTCTAGTTTCCTTGTATGTGGTTTTATCCGTTGTCAGATTTTTTCTCTAGACTAGACGAATGGTGTTGGGAAATCAATTTAATCAACAAAATAAACATTTGGACATCCTTAATAATTGTTTGCTTTATTTAGATCTAACTAGTTTTCTCTGATCTACCGGCGTCAATCCTTCCTATATTCATATCTGGCTAACACTGGGTGAGTTCATTCGGAACCCTTTGGCGCATGGGAGCGTATAATCATCAAATATCAGGACCTAATCATTCACAAACATATGGAAGGTAACATGATTCAAAATCTTGTCAAATACACGGTATGTGTTGTTTTATGAGGAAATTGCGTACTTTGATTGGCATAATTATACCTGCACAGAATTGTATAAACATTGGTTACATTTAACCAATGGGTTCAATTTTAGATTTGGTTAAAAAGTTAATCAAAAGTTAACCAGAGGCAAGATGGCTTCTCTTATTGTACCAAATGTTGGATGTCCTCAACAACTTAGACGAGAAAATAGACAAATTGAGGACCTTGACCACATCTTAACCAATATCAGACACTTATGTTAAATCTTACTGGAAATAATTTCCTATCAAAATTAACCAGATTTTTATACAATCGCTTTACCAAACTTTAACTCAAATTTTAACTCAACCTCAAATTTAACCCACTGGTTAACCATAGACAGCTGGGTGCAGCAAACCACGATGCTACTAATACTAGTATTCGTGCAAAAACATATCAAACTCAATCCATATATTTCAACAAATATAATATAGAATCGTAATGAAGCTTGAGATTAGAAAATTGTAACGGGTTATACCATGCCGAGTACACATGCGTGCACATTCTAAAAGTTGGAAGATCCTCTTGTGTCGACCTGCAGCAATAATAAACAAAACATACGTTAACTATAACTCCGGGGTTGTTAAAGATTCAATCCCACAGGACTTAATGTACCTAGAAATAGATTAAAACGATTCAAAAAGCATCAAACATTCGTTTTATTCTGCAAAATCAAAAGTATTACAAACTGTATAGATGATGAGAGATTATTATATCTATTTGACTTACGATAAGTTCACATATTGTTTGGCAGTACTGGGAATTGTAAATTGATTGTTGTTTATCAAACTTTAACGACATACAAGACATTAATGAATACACGAAATGAACTATTGAGTGTTCAAAATTGATGCTAAAACGATTGCGTTGGCTGCTGAATTCCCGGGGGCGGGTGAAAGTCAAGCATTAATGACTTAATTGACTCTCATTATGATATCATATAGAAATCAAGTTCCTCGGATTCCTTATATGGCTCAATATAGCATTAAATCACAAATCACGCGATATTACATTCTAACAAGTTTTCCATACAGATATATACTTAGTGAGGTTTTCATCATTTCGTGATTCAATACTATAGTGTTTGTGGATACTATTTATACACTAGTTTATAAATGGTAGGTGCTCCTTTTTGTGAGAAATAATCACAATGTATACTGGCTCTATTGAACGGACCAGTTTTCCAACCGTTGAATCATAACTATGGCTAAGTGACGTTTTCCGGAACAAATAAATCATGCATGTATACAAATGTGTTTCTATGCGCAAAAAGATACGTGATGATATATACTACATTTGTAGTAGCTTGATATAGAAGTCCTCTTTCCTGGTCCTTACCAGCGATACTATTTATAACGTGATGTATGCAACCAATTCATCTAACTGAATCCTGTTTTATTCAGCTTCCTATACACTATTTTACAATTTTGGCTTTTTTTAAAAGGGGTCAATTTATAAAGGTACACATGCGGTTTAAATTTAGCACCTAATTTATAGTGGTATCATCTACTGTCATTACTCTATTTATTTATTTGTATTTTGTTTAACGGCTCATTCGAACCCTCCATGGTGATTTCAGAGCCGCCTCAGAGAGAGGGGAGAGAAGACCCAGAAGAAGCGGGCATTTATATCTCCACTCTTTTCGAAATTTAGAAACCGCCTCTCCCTTTTTTCTGTGATTTTCGTGACACAGTACTTGGCTCGTAAGTTGTGATGTTATTAAGTACTGGTAGAATACAGTCCAGGAATACTGGTTATAGGTAAACTGGCCGCCATACATAACTGAACTATCCTGGAAACGACGTTGGATCCTCTGAAGTATAATGTGCATTTTATGATTTTGTCATAAGTTTATCCTCCGACATCAGTCTCGAGTTCGTTCCCTTTAAATCGTCTATAAATATTTGGAAATATAATTACGATACAAGATCAAGAAGCCGGCATTGTACAGCAGCATTGACCCAATGTATAAATCATGACCCGGACTTTAATGTTAATTAAAACATTAATGTTATGTACACAGCTCTTGGCATTAACGGAAACGTTAGGAATACCCTAGGTAGTAAACATTTGTACAGAGGCGTTCTTATTTCGGTTGGCAAATGAATATTTAAAAGAATTGGCTGAGATTTCAATAGTAAAACGATCATACAAAATCAATCATCCGTATGAGTGGTATTAAATTAATAAATGATTTCATTATGTTAGTTTTAATATAGCGCATATTTAATCACTAACGCTGCTCTAGTTACCAGAACTAAAAATGGCTGATTGTTTCGGACGTACTACTATACATAGGTGTATATGCTATTTAAAGGAATAAGCGTAGGACATAATTCATAATTCAGTTGTAGAATATCGTATTCGGCTTCGAAAACAAAACCTACGCCGACACAAACAGGACCCACAAGTCGCGTGGTACGTTTATTTGATTTTAAGTAGTTTATTTGCTCACCGAACGTCTGTTTCAAATCAATGGCATGTACCTTCTGAAATAACGATCTTTTACACCAGTAGTATCATTTACGTGAACAAAGCGTACTTAACCGTATGACAGAATTTTAACGTGAGTAAAAACAGAAACATAGTACAGTAAAACCCCTGAAAACCGGACCCATTCCGGACTAGGCCGAAAGTCCGCTTTTCTGTGACTCCGGTTTTCACAGAGCTTTTGATCAAAATTCGAAAAACTGGGACTCGGAAAATTGTACGATTTTGAGGGGTTTTGATGTACAATGAAGATATATAATAAGCAAAATAATCATTTTCTATATTTTGTAAAAAATGAAGTTCTCGAATAAATCGTTTCTATGGCAACTTTCTTGGTAACTAAGAAGCAAAGTTAATGTTTTCTGAAAATTAACAGACTGTCAAAAAAGGTCACCACGTATAAAATTATCCTCTTTATTTGATATTTAATTGATGTTTATTGTATCTTTCGATCAGACTTCTATTATGACTTTTCACGTACTGATATTACAAGAACCACCTCCGTGGGGCTGACTCCTCTTGAAAAGGGTCGTAAAACTCAAACAAACAAAACAAAATTATAAAAAATAAATACGGGACAAAAACCATACAGTCATGTGTCTTGAAAAAAATGGTACAAATCAAAATTGCAAAATGTTGTGCCGGAAATAAATTGAAACAAAATGGCGTATAAAACAACAACAACAAATAACGTGTCGTGGTAAAATTAACAGAACTGAGTGGGTAAGTCTTCCATTTATTTTCGACAGATATATACAGAAAATAACCAGTCCATCTGACATAATTATGTATTTGGAAATACATTTCATCTCCTATAAAATTAAACGAAAGTGTTGTTAATAAAATTATTGTTGTCGGAGAGATATTTAACAAGACTGTATCATGACCAGGTGTTCATCTAAATACACCCAACATGTTTTATCAGAGAAGATAATCCGATAAAAATAGATAATAATTGGAATGGATCGCACTGACCCGATCATATCATTGAATATATGAAGTATCACTTCCGAATTCCGGTGTAATCGAACCACATACATGTGTACTGATTGACGCAATTAGAAGCTTATAATAACGAGCTACTTAAACACGTAAATAACAACATGCGTTCAAATGAAAGACCATTTTCTGCGGTGTCTGATATTCATAGAAGATTGTTTCAGTAAAGCATGGAATAAATCATTACAGTTACACAGAAACAGAAGTGTTCGACTATACCTTTTGTCAGGGAAGTTCATAACGACGGAACTAAATTCAAGCATGATTGGAAACGTATAATAATCGTATAGGCGAACTGGGAAATAGCTTTTGTTGATTCAAGTCTCTGATATTGACAAACATGTCGACATTTCCGGATCAATAAAAGGAAGTAATTACGATCCGCATTTCTAAAATGTCGTGACCGATTGAGATCCTTCAAGTACCCTACATCGCCATTGGATTCATTATCTGGAATTGAAACAGCTAGTATGTTCTTTTAATCTCTTTATAGCTTATCTCGTGGTCCAGTGGTTAGTAACTTGTAACCCGGCGATCCAAGTTTGAATCCCCGTTGCGACATTAAACACATCTATGAAGGTGTGACCAAAGTCTCGATTTTCCACCAAATTTGGAGAAGTTGCTAGCTCCTTATGAAAGGTTAAGTTAGTACTGGTTAGAATACAATCCATGAAAACTGGTTAGATGAACTGCCAGGGTCGCCGCACATGACTGAAACAAGCGTTAGACCCATGTACACAAGAGGGTAAAATTTGTGAGGTCAAATCCTTGATTTTACGATTTGGATGACGACATGCGTTTAAAGCCATCCGTTCTTTGCTGTCAATCCGAGTGGTTTGTGTGGACAAGTTCGGATAGTTACTTACTGGTACAGAATCCAGGAGGAACTCTGCACCATGCCAGTAATTAACTCATTGACCGCCTGATAATGCTGAAAACTGGCGAAACATCCGAAAATAAATACAGAATTATCTTGTTGAGATACATTTGCAAGTACATTTTGTTATCATGTTATACTGGAGTTTAAACATATACAGTCAAACACTGTGTTAGCGACCACCTACGAATAAAGGTAATCCTGTAAATAAATGGAACTATTTTAAATATCGACATTGATTATTCAAAACAAAACGACTTTCGAATAAAGGTCACATGTCTATAAGGATCACTTAGTGTATCTCACAAGGGTGTCCGTTGTTCACAGGTTTGACTATACAGTGTTATAATGTTATTTGAAATCTTATGAGAAATATTAGCTGTATTTAATTGGTATTGTTGATAGAATTCACTGTTTATAACAAAACATTCATTGAGTCCCCCTTTTAAACAGAAAATAATCAAACAATATTGGCCTGGTAATTAAAATTTGTAAGCTAAAAAATTAGTTATAAGCTATCGGGATAGTTATTTTGTATGCTGTAATCATTTATTTGTTTTAATGTCGGTTATTTCAATGCTACCTCTGAAAAACGTCAGATAACAGTTTATAAACAAATGCATACCAACAAAGAATTCCTGAGTTTCTGCCAGTTCCAATTTGAAACAGAATCTTATCTCGTATCGTGTGATAGTATTGTATGGAATTTTGTGTGAGATTTTGTTACATCTCAAGTTAATATTAAAAATGTTTGAACAATTCTAAATCATTAAATATTGAATCTATTTCATTGCTCCAAGATAAGATATACTCGTTATTTCCACCGGGTGCGGTGCTTTATACATGAAATTATACATCATAGTAATATAGAATGTAGACATACGAAAAAAAGAACAAACATTGTGATAAAAACAAGAAAAAAAAGAAACGTTATGACGAAAATTACAATGAGGAATAATAATTAATGACAATACATAGAAGGTATGGGTATTTCATAGGCAAGTAGCATTTCTGAAACTACACCAAGGACGCGTAAAACAAGGTGTTGGTAATTGCAAAAATCTGTGAATTGTAATTGTAATATGACTATGCAATGTAAATATAATAACGGCGCGCCGGTATTGATTGTCAGATTAATATGTGGTTGATTGTCACTAATGCTATTATTAAAGCTTGTGGAATGATGTAGTTATTGGTCATTAATGGTTTGCACTTATCAAACGATAGCGGTCTCAAAGATAGTGGAACCCTTTGTCGTCCTCAGACACGGTTATGTCCAAAACTTGTAACAAGCGGATAAACTTGCGACCCGTAAAGAACGGGAGAACTATAGTCCTTTAGTTTTCCATGACCAAAAGTATCAAAATAGGTCCCGGGTCTATGACAGACTATCGACGATTTGTGTTATTACGTAAATCGTTTTGTTATTGGAAACGTGTTGGGAAGAATATTTACAAAACTTCACAAACATCACGATAACACTCCAACCAATGAAATACCAAAATGTCGACCGGGAAATTTCGTATTTTTTTATTTCTCCTGTAATATCCGCATTGTTGCATCAACCTCGCTGAACAAGTACAAATCACGTTTGTTCAATATTATAAGCATTGTTCTAGACACGCATTAGCATCTCAATTAGAGAACTGTATGGGGTACCAATAGTAACTTTTTATCTGATATCAATAAGGTCGAAGTTTATCATTTATCATGGTAACCCAGCAATGATTTGAATGTAAAAGAAATGTATCATATTTGATACTATAGAACATTCCACGGATGATTCTAATATCATTTTTATTTTGTCCTCAAAACTTTTATTTCCGTGTTGATAGACGTTTTTAGAATGCAACCTTTCTATGAACTTCATTACGCTTTGATAAATTCGCGACAATTCAGAATGTGAATAAGACCTTTGATGTCACTAAATACATGTACAAACCACAACTGTGGCCGAGTGGTTAGGTTGTCCGCCTTCGGAGCGGGAGATCCGGAAGGTTCGAACCTCAGTGGAGACGAGGTTAGAACTAATGCGGTCGGTTGGTGAGCCGCCAGCTAGTTGAATAATAGTCACAGTAGGCCCATCTCAGCAAGGTGCTCTGGCAAAATGAGAAGGGATTCGGGAGGCACTGTACGAACTGATCGATTGCTGTCTCATAATTTGGTTGCCCCTTGTAATAGGAATGACACTATAACAAACCGTGAAAACCTTTACCTTTCTGTACATGTATATGAAAGTTTATCACTTAACTTTACCTTGTTGTACATGTATATGAAAGTTTATCACTTAACTTTACCTTGTTGTATATGAAAGTTTATTACTAAACTTTATCTTATTGTATATGTATATGAAAGTTTATCACTTAACTCTTCCTTGTTGTATATGTATATGAAAGTTTATCACTTAACTTTACCTTGTTGTATATGTATATGAAAGTTTATCACTTAACTTTACCTTGTTGTATATGTATATGAAAGTTTATCACTTAACTCTTCCTTGTTGTATATGTATATGAAAGTTTATCACTTAACTTTACCTTGTTGTATATGTATATGAAAGTTTATCACTTAACTCTTCCTTGTTGTATATGTATATGAAAGTTTATCACTTAACTTTACCTTGTTGTATATGTATATGAAAGTTTATCACTTAACTCTTCCTTGTTGTACATGTATATGAAAGTTTATCACTTAACTTTACCTTGTTGTATATGTATATGAACGTTTATCACTTAACTTTACCTTGTTGTATATGTATATGAAAGTTTATCACTTAACTCTTCCTTGTTGTATATGTATATGAAAGTTTATCACTTAACTCTTCCTTGTTGTATATGTATATGAAAGTTTATCACTTAACTCTTCCTTGTTGTATATGTATATGAAAGTTTATCACTTAACTCTTCCTTGTTGTATATGTATATGAAAGTTTATCACTTAACTCTTCCTTGTTGTATATGTATATGAAAGTTTATCACTTAACTCTTCCTTGTTGTATATGTATATGAAAGTTTATCACTTAACTCTTCCTTGTTGTATATGTATATGAAAGTTTATCACTTAACTCTTCCTTGTTGTATATGTATATGAAAGTTTATCACTTAACTTTACCTTGTTGTATATGTATATGAAAGTTTATCACTTAACTCTTCCTTGTTGTATATGTATATGAAAGTTTATCACTTAACTCTTCCTTGTTGTATATGAAAGTTTATTAAAATACATTTTTCTGACATAAGAAATAAAACACATGTATAGATAAGAATAATTATATAAGACGTATTATTAGACATTGAAACTTGATCTATTAAACGTCGACAGCTTGGGTAACTTCACATGGCGCTTCGATATTCAAGGAAAATACCGCGTAGACTCAAAACAATGTTTGTTTACTTATTCGTGTTACCAGTGCTTAAATTACATAATATTAATGATCTTAAACAGGGATATAACATGACATTCAGAGAAGAAACACACTGATGACCCAAATATAGAACATGTAAGGTCCTTTGTAACATTGATTAAACGTGATTAAGTATCTAGATTTTGGCTTTTGTTCCTCACGTAAACACCAGATGTTGCCTTTGTGGTCACACACGTCTATTGAGACATTACTCGGAATAATAACTGATACGCTATTTTAGATTTTTGCGACTAAATAAGATCTATAAATATGTACTGAATATAATTATGTTTTGTGGTAGATTTGTATAATAATATAAGATTTTGACCATTTTACTTTTATCGATAAAATAAGAACAGAAATTATTATTAACGATTCATACTTCGACTTATTAAAGCAACAACATAAATGACACCACATACAACAGCGTATAGCATTTTTACCACCATTCTAACATTATCACAGCCGATCAGTTGCCTGGGGTTTATATTACTTCCTGTCAATGAATTATTCCCATTCGAATGTGTTTATTCTAGTTTCAATTTCAAAACTTTCGAAATGAGATACATTTTCAAGCAAAATCATATGTTTAGATCTGAAAACGTCGGAACCATTGCTAATTGTTTAAAAAAAAAAGAATCCTAAGTACATGTAAAGCGATGTCGAAATTTAAGTGTTAATTTCAATATGATTTATTCTAAGGCAGGCAATATTAGCCTTTAGCCTAGTCGAGTAAAGAAAGTCCAAATGTTCCATCTTTACACAATCCACCAATCTCTAACTGTTCATGGCACAAAAAAGACACCATACGTTTTATGATGTCTCGTTATATTTGTCTCCCTCAATTCATCTCCGTTCGCTCTTCATGACAAGTTGGCGATCGACACGACAGATAATGGCGTCATAGAAGGGTGGGAGTGGTTTAAAAGCGGCTTTAATAGAATCGCTGACATAATACTAAGTTTCATTCCGAGGTACGGGAGACAAATTATTGGAACTAAAATGACATAATTATATGTGTGACAGAAATTAAACAACATTTCACGCCGATTCAGTTGGGTTCGGTTTCAATAAAGATCACGCATGTATACACAGGATTAAACGGATATTCCAACTTTGAGTATATGATGGTACGTGATTTTTAGTGTTTCGATAAAAAATTTGTACATTGGGAGCTATATTATACTTTTTTCCGTATATTGTTACGCCATTTTAAAACACACGTAAATAAACATTCTCGCGAAAGAAGACAAAATGACATCGTTAATAGTATCTTAAAATACATCAAAAGAGATACAGACACAATAGTGAATTATTTTAAAATGTGTTGGTATAATGTATAATTACAAAATAAAACTTCAAACGCAATCATGCCATCATGTTGTAGAGTCACTGATGTTAAAAACCACACGAACAAATCGACAAAGATCGACAGCCAGTTAAATTTAGTATCTTTTTGACGAACAACTTGTTATAACAAACACGGGTCTTGTTAAACTCTTACAAAATTGATGAGGCGATTCAAATGTAACTAAAAACAACAATTAATTGAAGGACATCTTGCTTAATAGGCACATAAACCATCATAGTGTTCCCAGGTTAACGTAAAAGAAAGTTTGCACTCAGTGCATTTTGTAAATGAATGACTTTATTCATACGACTGAAATGATTGAACAGTTTTATGGGGTAAATTTAATTTTTAATTCATGATCTTCATGGAGCGATGAATTGTGTTACACTCCCATTGAAAGATGGGTGGTAGTTAACTTTTAGTAAGCCAGTATCTCGTGAGTCAAAATCTCAATATGTGAAAATAGTTTTGCCCACAATAGCTTAGACCTTGAAACAGTTTGATTGAATCGTTAGTTTAAATATCTTTACAGAATTAAAGTGTTAAATTATAATGGATATTGAATAAAACTATTTTCATGCGGTTAATTGGATGGTATGATTTCACAATGAGGTAAATACATTCACTGTTCTGTTCATTATCAAATTTTTAAAAATCTTTTGTCACGCTGACAAAATTGTATACATACATATATGATCAGTACAGAAGTCAAAATCAGTTCTGCAATCGGCATGGAAATGTTTTCTTTTGCAATTAAAAATTTAAAAAAAAATTCTTATGTTACTATAGAAATACATGTCTGCTAAATATAGCTTAATATGTTTTAAAGTGCTGATGTTTTATTTTGTACATTATATGATGTGTTAAACAGTTCTACATATTATGTTACATTATATGATGTGTTAAACTGTTCTACATATCATGTTGTACATTATATGATGTGTTAAACTGTTCTACATATCATGTTGTACATTATATGATGTGTTAAACTGTTCTACATATCATGTTGTTGTTCTTTGTTGTTCTTTTTTCTTTCTTTTTATCCACGCTGACAATTTATTGTACAAAATATATTGTAAACGCATTCTGTCATGTTCTTTGCAAATTATCTTTTTTGTTATTTTCAACCCATTCACTAGAAGACTATTACTATATAAAATGAACCTTAAATGTTTTCTAAAAGAGCAGTTATCATTTCCAGTACATGTATTTCTTTACATATTTGTAGAAATCTTCTTTAGTACTGTTCGTTTGAAATTCCAACCTTTTCTTAACAACAGTTTACATACTTATTGACTTACTTCAAATTGACAAACATGAAACAACTACTTGCTCTTTTATTATAAATTCTATAAGGTGTACGTTTCTCCCAATATTTTGTCAAGCCTCACACTCTGCTTTTGTATTATACGATGATGTATGCTCATATTGTCATGTATATGTACTGACTAGAGAAATAAACATTGTATTGTATTGTATGGATAGACCTGTAACTATCGCTGTGTCGACAACGATATCAAGCAACGAAATCACATATCGATATCAACATTGGATTTAAATCTTGATATCAAGTATCAATATCAATAATTGATATCAACCCGCAATATTAATTATCGATATCATTCGCATGACGCATGTTATTGGTGAAGGTATGAAAACGTTACATTGATGTAAATATGACTATTGTGCTTATAAAACATCTTAATAAAACCGTGAACGCATAGATAAATTTAAACACATAATAAGCAGTTATAGGTAATGACTAGTGACCACACTGTGTACAACGACCGTTCTATAAGACATTTATATACATATAGCTTTTAAAACAAACTGTGCCAGAACTATAGATCCCATCCCTCCACGTGGACAATATTGTTCACAAGTTTGGTTGTATATCTTAAAACAAACGTTTACCTGAATTACATCTCGTTTTCCCAGGCTAAAAATTGAAAGGCGGTGTAGGTTAAAATTATATTAAATTTAGATATATAAATGTTGTTTGAGAATTTCAACTGAAACTGTAAAACGTATTATATATACACTTCTTGTTTTAAAATATGAATACATGTATATATGTACAATTCTGTTTTCATGATATACAGTGATCCGGACTGAAAGAAACAGTTTCTTGTTTTCTTAACTAGTGCAAAATTGATACAAAATATTGCTGAGTTGTAACCACACTGTTGAGGCATAGGTTAACTAAATACGAAAATATGTGTATTATTTATTCCCAAATAAAACAAAACTGTTCAACAGGAAATGAACAATTATTATACATAAACATTCCCCTACATGATGATGGTTAGATAAAGTTCAGTCAACGCACTGTAATGTTTATCCATACTCAATGAATACACTTCATGTTTTATATTTTCGGTATTTTGTTATCGTTTTATTTATTTCTATACTTTCAGCCCACCGTCACGATCACCAATCCAAGAAATGAACGACAATAAGACGATTGAAGATTCAACTGCGGTCACTTTGACGACGACCACGATGTCGAGCGAGCAGTTAGAGGACACTTTAGACCAATACAACGTCACTCAGGCTCTAAGATATTTTCCTGTGTTTGTGTTTCTTATCATTGTAATGATTGTGGGTACAATAGGAAACTTACTGGTATTGTTAGTATACTGTAAAAGGTTCCGAAAAACTTCGTCGAACTATTTCATCGTGGCCATGGCTGTGTTCGATTTGTTGGCGTGTGTGATCGGTTTGCCAACTGAACTATACGATCTGAGATATTCCTACACGTTCTATAACTCAGCCGTGTGCAAAATATTCAGATACACTGAATCTGTAGTGGTGTACGGCTCGGCAATCATATTGATCGAAATCGCTTTCGATCGATATTTCAAGATTTGCCGCCCTTTAATGATGATCGAATTATTCACCATCAAAGCCATGTGTATCGTAGCAGGGGTCATTGCAATCCTTATATCCATTCCTGCCTTAGTACTTTTCGGGATCTCTCGGACTCCGGTACCCGACGAGAATATTCAAGGATTCGATTGTTCCATTGAAGAAATGTACAGGAAACAAGCATTCTCGAAAATCTACTATTACTTATTGGGTCTGGTTTTTGTTTCCACGGTAATTCTGTTGACGGCTTTGTACATTAGAATTTGGATTGAAATCAAACGCCGCCGGAAACTCGTCATCGGAGATCACGTGAGGACGCCAGACAAAGAATTTGTGCCAATGACACAATTAAATAATAGCCAGAAAACAAAGAAGCTTCGAGTTCGATACAGTTCTGAATATAGCGATGAAGACACGCAGCAAGAAATCTCGTCCAGAATCTCATTCAGGCCGAGACTTCAAAGTCTCGCGATAGCAATGACCAAGTTTCGCGTTAGTAGAACAACGGTAGTGTTGTTCGCTGTAACAGTTGCTTTTGTTATCAGTTATTTGCCGGGCATTGTAATAATGATTTGCAGATCGGCGATAAAAGATCTGGAAAGCAAACAAACTCTGGCAGAACAAGTTTTAAGTAAACTGTTTTCTAAGTTCTACTTCTTAAATAATGCAATAAATCCAGTCATTTATAGTTTTTTAAACATAAGTTTTAGAAGAAGATGTGTGGCTTCAATTAAACAGATGTTTTTCTGCAGACGACCAGATTTACCACAGAGACGAATACAGAGCCGAGATAAAACGGACTCACAAAAAAGTCATAAAAGCAACAAAAGCACTAAAAATGAGGAGGTATAGATAATTATTCATGTGTTTTACAAACTTATAACTAATAACACTGCACTGTAGTTTATGGTTAAGGTAACTAAAATATTTAGTCTTGATATGGATAGAAATAGTTTGCAATTATATAGGATTAGGAAAGTGAGTCTAGTCTCTGAAAGCAGACTTTCCATATACAGTGCATCCTCTCCAAATCAGCACCCTTTCGGAGTAGCAAAATAGTTTGCGAGGTTGTTGCTCAAGAGAGGTTAAATTGATAGTTAAATCATGCAGTGAGAAAAAAGTCTGATGTTGTTGCAGGGATATTGTTACTCAAGACAGGGCCGCTCTGGAGACGTTGTACTGTACATTTGTCATTTTTACTCCCATTTTAGAAATTATTTATACAGATGTTTTTTTACTTGGGACTTTAATCGGTTCGATTATCTATTTCCAATACTTTTTTTTCAAAATCAGCAATATTGAGTTACATTAGGTTCTCTGATAGTATGTTTGTATATATGGCTTCTAGAGATATTAGTTTGTTTCGTATTATGTCTGAAATGTAGCCATTTTTGAAGTGAAATATGTGTTTGGCTCTGGAATTTATCGTTCATGTGTATAGTGTATATCATTGCAAACTTTTCTTTCCTATTTTCAACCTATCACTTTTATCCTAATGTCTTTCATGCTTATAAATTATATTTATAGTATATCCTTAAAACGTATTCACTTTAAGTTATCATATATTTAGTACAGTCGAGCCATAGCAAATAACAATCAGTGTATAAGGAGCACCTTGATGAGGAAGACCAATCTTAAATATATACTTATTATTTGACTTCTAAATTAATTTTATGAAGGACATATTTTTTCTTCATAAGGTGGCCTTTATTCAAAGGTTTGACTGTTCTGTATACGGACAATCTAAAAATGTATACACTCATATATATACACAAATATACATATTAAAATAACCGCTGTCAAAATGAGTATACATGAACACATTTGTAACTGACTAATACAATGTAGATAGGTATTTTTATGTATGTGACACCATCTAGTCAGATACAAATTCACAACGGGAAATGATCGCCACATAAAATAGCAAATGAATATCGGGTTAGATTTGTAAACAAAATTGAATCTATCGGTAAACAAGTATGCTACTCACAACAAAATACTAGTAGTTGGTTGCAAGCAATTGTCAGCCATATCTTTAGTTACAATATATTAGATTTTCTGTGTAAGATAAATTTAAGTGTACCAATTAAGATAGCGCGATAAAAGAAATGTTATTGATATATTTTATAAACATATATGTTTACAGTATTTTGCAATACTTTGTGTAATAATTACATGTATCGGACGTGTAAAATTAGAAATATTGACCACAATCGAAATACATGTGACTAGATATCGCTCAATTTAAATGTATGTAAAGACCTTTTAAAACTTTATTTCAGTGCAGAATTAATTCCCCTGGTTTACCTATGTGGTTGGACATCAAAGTAACTCGACTGGAACCTTTCAATAGATACAACAACCGACCAAAATTAACAATTTTCATCAAAAATGATAAACTGAACCATTGAACAATTTAATATCTTTTGTTGTACGTTGTGTATTTTGTGCTTTGTAAATATCTTCTGTACCTTTTATTACATATTTTGTCAAATAAATATTTATATAGTAATTTACAGTATATAGTTTCAGTGTCACATGTTTTATTCATGATACATTCGGAATACAACTAATCCGGTGTAGCATAAAATGTTGACCCCGTTGAAAAATTACCCCAAGTGTCATTTCTCAACGTTGAAAATCGACCCCGACATATGATTCAACATTAAATTTTGATCAAGAAAGTCGTTGACTATTGATCAATGTTAAATTTTGATCACTATTGGGGCCAATTATTAACGGTTTCTAAAACCCTAGATAAACGACAGAGATCGACTGTATGAATAATAGAATTAGTACTGCAGGGCGTAGCTCTCGTAAAGCACTGTTTAACACAGTCTAGATGCATTTCTTTGCCCTAAGTGCCCTTTTGTTCTTGTCTATTAACGATATCATATCGATTTTTTCGCATTTTGTTTCATATTTCTTCAAATGTGAGTTATTTGAGATGCTTTTTTAAAACAGACTTAGGAGACAATTCTTTAACAAACATTAATCATTCAATTAAGGATAACGGACCCTAATACAAACTTTAAATGTCTATGAACAAAAGTTAGAGGTACAAAATGTACTTGATCCTTATAACTTGTGACATTCAAACATGACTGATTAAGTGTCAACTTCCAATTACAAAACATTTTGATAATGTTCGACCTGGGTTAATTAGACTTTGTATCATAAAGGGAGGTAATATCACTAGCTAATACTCTCCCCTTTATATGATTATAATTATAACATTTTACACAATTCAAAAAACATGTGGTGAATGTTTTACAAATGATTCATTCTACAAGGGTTTAATGCTTGCATTAGGGTCTATGATCCTTAATGTCTAAAACAGACAATTGTACAATTTGCACAACGCTTTATTGCCTAAGTGGAAGGTACTTTCTGTCATATAAATTAATTCATATACTGTTCCTAAATTTATTTTTTAGACATAATAAACTTGGCTATATCCTGTCAGTAGGTCACATGGTTTGTTTTATTTTCGTCACTTTGTATTCCTATGCGCCGTAGTACGCTCGATTCTGTTTTTTATATTAACTTTGTATTCCAAATATCATGACAATTGCATGGGATTATATTACTGTCGCGTCATGAGGCACTACATGTTTTCTTTAAGTCCAAGTCAGAAATTTCTAAATCTCGGCACCAACCATGCATTCTCTATATGCAGAACTCTTGTTTCAGATTTGGATGTTTTTTTCAATGTTTCATGCAATTCGTCAGCAACTCAAACAAAATAAAATTTTCGGTGTCAGACCCTATCAATACACAATGAAAGAACATCTTTAAGACCAAAGCTCCGAAGGTTCTGCTGTTGTTCGGAACTACAAAGCAGTTCAAAGTTGAATTTCTTTGTAGGGCGAGGTATTGGAAACCGAACGATAGTTCGCACATCTGATCACCAGAAGTAGTTCAGCAATTAGCATATGCATTATACCTGCCCCTTTGTCTGCTCAACTTATGCAGAATGTAATATATCATACATGAAGACATGCTCGGAGAAAAAGTTCCACGTTTATAACCGCATTAAATCAATCGATTAAAATTTCCCGATGAACCAATTTTTTAAATATCTGGTTGACTCAGTTATCATCGCATCGTCCATGAGTTCAATGATGACTTCTATATGTTTACAATAGAAGGTAGGAAATACAGCACGAGAAGTATGACGTCATCCTTCCTTGATGTGTGTACTGTCAGACCATAGGTACTCGATTTCGTGATTTTTATACGTTTACAGACGTTATTTTTTCAATTTCACACATCAAACAATGCAAACCTGTCGAAAGAAAACTCTTCATTTTTTCCCTTATTGAGTGTATAAAATACTCCAAGGTAGTGAACTCGCCATCTTTTCGATTGACGGTAGTGACGAAAATAAGCGTGGGTCCCGGCTTTCCTTGTAAAAGCTGTCAAAACGTTTAAAGTTGGGGAACACTACAACGGAAGCAAGGTTCACGGAAAGCACGTGCAGATTAGAAGGAAAGCCGGGACCCACGCCTATTTTCGTCACTACCGTCAATCGAAAAGATGGCGAGTTCACTACCTTGGAGTATTTTATACACTCAATAAGGGAAAAAATGAAGATTTTTCTTTCGACAGGTTTGCGTTGTTTGATGGGTGAAATTGAAAAATAACGTCTGTAAACGTATAAAAATCACGAAATCGAGTGCCTATGTGTCAGATAGTAAATGCATGTAATGCATGTTTTTCGGCGCAGCTGTATTAAAATTGATTTTGACCTACATTTGTAACCAATGATATTGTTAGATACAAAATCTTCAGGTGCAGTAGTAGTTTTCTCATTGGTTAAAGGCTATTTTGTTACAAATCTCTAGGGCAGAAGCCATTATTATTTGGTTTACTGCCTCTGAAAATAATGCAATAATAAAAGACAAAAAAAAAACATCAATACAACCACACATTAAATATCAAAACGTTTAAACCATGAAAAATTACACTATGTGGAATTCATATAACAGTAAATAAGATAAATATATTATATACGAGGGGTGTTCAATAAATATGCGGAAAAGTGCTGTAAATCAAACATCTATTATCTACGTTCAACCAAATTGTCATATTTTTTAGATAAAACAATTATGTATTACCGGTGTAACGTTTTCAAGCTCCCCCTTTTTTCAGGTTACCCCCCCCCCCCCCCCCCCCGGTAACTTGAAAACGTTTTCAAAGTACCGGCACCGGTAACATTAAAACATTTTCAAACTCCCTCCCCCGTTTTAATAATCCCCCCCCCCCCCTCCCTATGTTGATTCTTTGTGACGAAAACGTTTATATTTCAGGTTATAATTCATACTAAATGATTCACAGTCAACATGGTTTATTGACATATAATTCCTGTACGTGTATTTCTAAACTGAATATACGCAATAATTATATGAAGCTATGGAATCCTATTAGGGTCATGGAGAGTACGCGCCTTTATTCAAATATGTTAACGAAAAATGCAAGACATGACCTGTGCAATCCCACACTTACTTGTGTTCAGAAAACCAACAATAGTTAATTGTTTTTATCCATTTTTTGTCAAAATGATTCAAGATTGCATTGGTATTTGCGCAATAACGCTCATAGGATTCCATAATGAAGGAATGGACTTGTCAGTATATGACATCATTTGATTTCGTCGTATGATTTTTATCATTAGGACCGCGTGTATAGTCTCATAAATAACTGTAATACATGTACATGTAAGCATTTATGTGTTTGAAATTGTAATCTCCTTATTCGTGTGCAAGCTCTCTTTTATTATGAATTTTCAAATTATTACCCGGGGGTAATCTGAAAACGTTTTCAAAGCGCCCCCAGGGGTAATCTGAAAACGTTTTCAAAGCGCCCCGGGGTAACCTGAAAACGTTTTCAGATTACCGGGTAGGGCATTTGAAAACGGAGGGGGTAATCTCAAAACGTTTTAATTGTACCCCTCCCGATAACTTTAAAACGTTTTTAAATTACGAGGGGTTATCTGAAAACGTTTTTAAGTTACCGGGGGGTAACCTGAAAAAGGGGGAGCTTGAAAACGTTACACCGGGGAAAATAATATTTTCCAAATATAATCTAAACTACCACGGCGGTCACTATGACAACGTCATGTTTGAAAACCCGGCCCAAAATGTAATGAAAAGAAAGCATTTGTCGCTCAGGAAACGGCGTCTCTCTCTTGCGTCTGATCAGATTTCGTCACCAAAATTTATCATAATATGGTGCCAACTCTTGGCACGACGGCCAAGACCTCATATTAACGTCTGTCGTCATTTTAGCATTAGCGGACATATTGTTTATGCAAGGTGCGTAAAATGAGTGCCGAACAGAGAACGGCGTTGAAATTTTGTGTTTTAAATGGAAAATCGAGAAAAGAAACAATGGAAAGGTTGATTAAGGCATACGGCAATTCTGCAATGAAGAAAACGGCTTTGTACAAATGGTATGCCCGTTACGAAGACGGTAAAGAAAGTGTGTAAGACAACCGGAGAAGTGGGTGGCCAACGTCGATAACGTCACGTAAGTATCAGGATATTAAGGAACTTCTGGATAAAGACAGACGCATTACCGTAAGAGAAATAAGTGACAACCAAGCAGCAAACGATCATCAGACGATCCATTGGACTCTTGGAGCACCCACCATATAGCCCCGACCTGGCCCCTTGTGATTTCCTTTTAATTCCCCACACTGAAGCGGTATTTACGAGGAAGACAGTTCGATGGGATAGAAGACCTACATATTGCAGTACAGTCCTCGATCGCTTCCCTTGAGTCTGATACGTACAAGAAAAGCTTCTACTCATGGGTAAAACACTGTAAAAGTGCATAACATTTCAAGGAGAACATTTTGAAAAAGATGAGAGTGGCGGTTTTCTCACCAAGGTATGTGAAAAAAATCAATAAGCACTGAAAATAGCGCGACGTAAAATGGACGCTGGATGACGTTGGGCCGGGTTTTGCGCGATGACGTTACCATAACTATCGTATTTTCTTAACATGCGGAGATATTAACATGAAATGTACACAATAAATACAGAATTGTTTGGTCTACAGTATGTGCAAATTTCGCTGTGCTATTTCAATAATTGAGAGAATGACAACAATTTTCCGCGTATTTTTTTAACACCCCTCGTATGATCTAATTTAATGAAAAATAGTATGTACATTTTTAGCATTAAACTTAATATTTTTTGTCTATAGCCTTAACTGTTAGTACGCCTGAAAAGGTCACATATATAGTTCAATTTTTATGTCAGCAATGTTATTGTATACACCTGTACACGGACGAACAGTTTTATCTTAATATAGATGAGATAATCTGCTGCGTTAGTTTTCTAAGTACTAATTTTCTACTGTGTACACGCCGATTATCTTTTTTAAAAGATATTTCTTGTTACGACTGTTTTGTATCGCTCGTTTACGATTTTGCATAGCCATCTGATTTGGACTTGAATACACGTAATATTTGAATTTGTATTCATGCCATTGAATTGAAAAAATTGAACTAATACACGGTGGTTAACCGGCTCGGACTTTTTTGGATCAAATCAGCGTCCCCAGACTATTTTTGATCGAGCGAAGGACTTTTAATGAATATGAAGTTCAGGTGTGTTCAAAATATTTGATGTTTTACTAGTATATGTTCTATTTATTTCATTTTAACTATTTATGTGCGACGGAACAGCACAAATGTATATTGACAAGAAAATAATGTTAAATCAACATCACAGAGAACAGAGTCTATAAGGAATAAAATGTCAATTTCTACGAAGTTTTCATGTTTTTCAATCGATATCGTTACTGAACTGAATAATTACAATTTGTCAAAGGTTACTTATCGGGTATTTATCCAGTCAAAATTCGGTTCATTGTTGTTAAAGAGAAAAAACAACAAACTTAGCAGCGAAGGACTTCTAGTGATCATGGAAACGGACTAGTTATGATCAGTTCCTTTGGATCGTTAAAAAACTGATAATTTGATATCTGAAAGACCCACGTTTGACTAAAACACCTTGGCAATGTACTATACATATATATTAGAGCAATAACCAAGCATGAAGTCTGAAAAATCGGTGTACTTTCTTAGTAATTTCAGGTAAATGTTGATGCACTTTCACTTTCACTTGAGAAACTTCGGACTTTTTCTTGATGTAAAGAATAAATTTACAAGAAACTGTTGATTATTTTGAATGTATGGAAAGAACAGACATGTAAAAGTTCCGTGGTACAGAAATTGTAATGTTCTTACGTGTTTTTGCGCCTGAATCAGGATGTGTGTCCATTGTTTTTAAGAAATTAATCAGTAAAAGTCCTTTGCTCGATCAAAATTAGTCTGGGGACGCTGATTTGATCCAAAAAAGTCCGAGCCGGTTAACCACCGTGTAATATGTTCGTATGCGGAAGGTTAATGGAAGCTAGCTCTTCGGTATGAAGGAAAATTAAAACAGACCGACTGTTGAGAAATGGTCTTAATGTGTTTGTACGAACAACAAAACCCCGAACAAATCGTGTAAATATAAAATATATACAAATTATCTGTAAAATTATATAACAGAAATCGCGAGAATGACTTACATTACAAAATATATATAATTATTTACTGTAAGGGATGGTTTTCAACACTGAAAGTAACTCCACAAAGGCTGATCATTTTTATTGAGGGTCAAATTATCACGCGTAACGAGGTCATTATTTAACGGTGTGGGTCAATTTTTAACGTTGAAAATTGATCAATAACCCGTTGAAAAATGACCTCAGGGGTAATTTTTCCACGAGGTCAAAATTTTATGCTACACCGGCAGTAACAGGGAGAATGTATCTTTCGTCTACAACATTTTCAGTAAGTATCATTTTCAAATGGAACTCCTCAACGTTTGTCTAAAGAAAAGTGCCTAGGATATAATTGGCATGCTATAAAACCTGGGCTGGGCCTGTGGGTTGGGCTCATGGGCTTGGCTCAGATGATTTGACCTTAATAATTTGCATTCTTTCAGAGAAATTCTGCTATAAAAAGTTCATGTCAGCAATTAAAAGGTCAGTAAGGATAACAGAATGTTTTAAAGTTACAATTCCAAGGGAGACATGGTTTACTGCTATACTGAGCCTCTGTGTGATAATTGATTTTAGGAGTTTACTTAATGAGATATAATTAATATATACTACACATATATTATTACATGTATTATAACTGTTGTTGTCATTGTTGTTTCTGTCATATTATCTCCCCTTATTTTAAATAAAATACTGACTTTTATTAATACCACTACTTTATCATTATTACACTTACTTTATAATTATTATTTATTACTGCATTAGCTCTCTATATTCTTCAAAAAGTCGACAAATTAAATTAAATATAATTATGGTTTGCACCATTTTAGTAAGTCCTTGGACTGGAAATATCAAAAACAAAAAATACAATTAATATTACATGCTTGATATTTGGAAAGGTAAATCATAATTCAATATATACTCGTACATACATTAATAGACATTGTTTTTAGTATAATTATACTGACCCGTTATGCTTTTTATACCACATAACCTTAATTATGTTATCATAATTTTTGAGGGGGCAGTATTTTGGATTAATCCTGTATCAGTATTAACTGACACCTTGCATAAACACTGGGTATATTGTTTATGACATCATTCTGACGAAGCTGACAATAATTTATAAGGTTATAACTTATATTAATAAAATAAATACATGTATCATCCAATAATCTACAAAACATGCTTATTTTTATTACTTTTTTAATTTTTTTTATTTATTTCAGTAAAAGTAGCTAGTGTATGCTAAGCATTCTTCTTTGGTTTTACACTGCAACTGCTTTCTATCATTCAATAAAATTAAATCTCACTGGGAATTATAATTATGGGGCTAACCAGCCGCTCATCTGAACTTATAATTGCTCATTTGAACTTTAAATACAAGTTCATCTCCTGAAATATGTAAACAATCAAGGTCATCTGTCTCAAGAGCCCATCCCATGAGCCCAGCCCACGAGCCCAGCCCAGGTTTTCTAGTATGCCGATATAATTATAGTCAGGCCGCCATATTGTTGTTATTGTTCATGGGCTAATTTCCATCATTGTTGACCCTGGGAATCCAACGATGGAAACAGCACGTTTCTCTTTTAATAGGAAGTTGATGCCCATTTTATCAATCGCGAACGATAAAAATGTTTGAAAGTCTGAAATTTTGAGAAAACGAATACATGTACCTAGTGTTGAAAAAGTAGTGACCAGAAACCGCATAACCAAAATTTGTAACGCTATTTAATCTTGTGTACGAGGCGTATTTCTCAGTTACGGAAATGCCCAAGTAGATTCGATTGGGGAAAATGCGTCAAGTTTGAAATCAACATGAGCACGGTAACCAAATTTAAATTAAAGGGTTAAATCTTCTTCCCGGCTTCAGAAAAAAATCACTCGTGAACAAGCTGTCCGACTGGCTTACGGATGGTTCTACTCAGGTTATGTCGGGTTACGGTAAAGTGTTGCTGAGACAAACCTTGTGTTTACAGAAGTTCATTGGCTAACCTTGTGTAAGTATACGATGCATTCACTAACGGATTAATTAAGAATCACATTTTATGACTGGCCGTGCGAAAATTGAGACGCAAATAAGGATGTAATTGAATGTTGCAAGAAAAACTAGATCTATTAAACTCCAGTTCATAAAATAATAAAGTAACGAGTTTGTGTTGTCCATTCACATGCCTTGGATTCTTTGTCAGTATCGACCAAATATGAAAGTGTATGTGAGCAATTTCCGGTCTACATGTAGAAGGTAATTGAGAGCCATTGTGTGTATGGACTTAGACAAGGTTGGATAATGAGGACTATCAGTATGAGAATAAATACCTGGAAACGGAAGTGATACCAATGTTTGGTTGACTTGTATGTACGAAAATATGTCAGAAACTCTTCCGAGTAGTCTAATTATCCCTCCCTGCTGTCTAATCCAATGATATACGACGTTTGGTGATACTCAATATGTATACAGTGGTCTATCATTTGGTCTTTTGTTCTCACAAGTTAATGATTGTTTCATCCAGGAGCTGCGGGATAAATTGTATTGGTGAATCAATATGAAATACCATTAAAGAGGAAACCAAAAGAAAATAGATGTATCCAAACAACGTCCATCTTTAAACATTTTTAACTGGATTACACTGTAGTCATTGTTTATTCAATAAATTATACAAAATAGGAGATAAATTGATCGAATTATATTAAAAAGAGAAGACGCATGTTTGTTTGTGTTATTTGACAATAATTTGCAGTATTTCATCACTTTAGGACGATAAGTTCCGTGACTTAATTTGTGTCCATGGGTGCATGACCAACAAATGAATAGCTGTTGCCCTGTCATCGACAGGCAACTAACCTGATAGCAGGGGCAGTAATTGATGGCAATAAGGTAAGTTACAGAATCAAGGAAAACTGGATAGGTTGGCTGTAGATATGTAACAATTTATAATTGTCGATAACAAGGTCAAAGACCTGAAAAAAGGTTGTAAAAAGATTAATTTTGAGTCAATAAAACAGGTCTGTTATCACTGCACATATTACAAAGGATTATGAGGTCAGCCTTGATAACAGAATGTATACATTCAGTCCAGATTGTTAACATTCATTGTGAAAGTAATTCCATAATCAAAATATATTAGATACAGGATCAATGAGAAATTATTAAATGGAAAATAAATCAAAGATAAAAGGTTATGGCAGTAGATAGATTATCAGTCTATGAGAGATGCCAGAGTTGCTGGGTTGTTCGATCACGACATGAAAGGATTGTAGTTATAATCCTAAGGAAGTAAACTAAACATATGGGAAGATTAAATGAGGTGATTTCGTTTATTCTTCAATCATACATTATGATATTTAACTCAGTCACCTTCCTGTTACAGTCAGTATACTATAGCCACTGCCTTACAACGGCCATTTTTTGTCCTTCCCATTTGTGGCTGTATGGAGGTTGCACACTGTAGGTTCGAAAAGTTTCTAAGCAAGACTTCACTCACTTAATCTAAGTCCACGTGCAGCTTGTCCCACACTAGCTGAAAACAGTACTGAGTCAAGGAACCTTATATTTAACTCACTGAGACAGTCTAGTTTTAGTCATGGTAGTTCTTCATCAACAAGGACAAAGCAGCCCTAGAAAAAGATTCCTCACTGGGGGGGGGGGGGGGGGGGTAGTCTCTCGATCAGCCTCTGGTTTTAAGATTGATGTTTATCAAAAATAAAATGGTCAGGAAGATTCCTCGAAACCAATCTTTCAGGAATTACATTAGCATTAAAAAATTACTGACCAAGCTTAATAATATACTGATCGAGTATATGAATGAATACATTGAATACAAAGAAATGCTATATAACACATAAGTGACAAAGAGAAGTGTATTAAATCATATTACAGTGACCCTGATCTTATCATTTGATTCATAAACAATGCTTTTTTAATGTGGTTTCATTCATTTTCATCCGACTGATTTTTTGTTGTTTTTAAACTAAAATGTCTTTGGCGTAAAACAAATGTTTGTATCTGTTATCACACATACCCTTTCTATTCCCTGCGACCCTGGACGTTTTATATCGCCCTAGGAATGGTCCATGAACTGTCTCGCTGTTTTACACTTTGAACAAAACGCTTTCAAGAATAAAAAAATAATATTACAAAATAATTCATTTAGATTTAGTACACTTTAACTATGTATATACATAGCAAGAAGAAGGCTTGTCACAGACAGGATATGACGCACGTTCCAGAAGCATAAACTGGTCAGAGGTAAGGATGCCAGAATAACATTTTCAGTAGTCTGTCTGTCTGTCTCTGTCTGTCTGTCTGTCTCTGTCTGTCTGTCTGTCTCTGTCTGTCTGTCTGTCTCTGTCTGTCTGTCTGTCTCTGTCTCTGTCTGTCTGTCTGTCTCTGTCTGTCTGTCTGTCTGTCTCTGTCTGTCTGTCTGTCTGTCTGTCTCTGTCTGTCTGTCTGTCTGTCTGTCTGTTTCTGTCTGTCTGTCTGTCTGTCTGTCTCTGTCTGTCTGTCTCTGTCTGTCTGTCTGTCTGTCTGTCTGTCTGTCTGTCTCTGTCTGTCTGTCTGTCTGTCTGTCTCTGTTCTTATGAACGAAGGTTGGAGGTAGTTGTTCATTGTAATATTTTTCTTGAGTTATCCTAAGGAATGCAAAAAAGGACAAGGAAATATAGTAGTGCTATCCAGATATAGAGGATATATCCTCAGAAGCTCGCTTCATACTGTTTTATTCAACGAGTTCAATAAATTCAAGATGGAATCTACACGAATTTAATATTCTTTTTATCACATACCCTGAAAATACGGTGAAAACCAACATTATACTGTTTGACAGTGCTTCTACATGTAACAAGACTAATTTTGATGCAAAGCATCAAAGACGGCGCACCTGTTTTGTTCAAGCGTATTAGCTTTT
This sequence comes from Lutraria lutraria, assembly GCA_964023205.1. Taxonomy (NCBI): domain Eukaryota; kingdom Metazoa; phylum Mollusca; class Bivalvia; order Venerida; family Mactridae; genus Lutraria; species Lutraria lutraria. The sequence continues at coordinate 26,387,745 of OZ026844.1, read as the reverse complement.
GCATACATATCAATCATGGGTTTATAATTTGACCTGTACAGAGCGAACAAGCTTTTACTTTGATTTCATTTGGCCTTCTGACCTTACATTAGCCAACTAGATTTTATATAAATGAACAGTATGTTAGATGAAGTTTGCTAATGGTTTGATCAATACATACTATGACCTCTGGAATGTTCACAAGGTTGTTCTACTACTCAAACATGTGACTATAACTTTTCACCAAAAAATACCATATTTCCCTGTTGAAGATAAATATTCAGACCAAACTGATTGAACGGGTAGAATGCTATTCAACAGACATAATAATTTGTGAATAGTTTCCATAAAGATTGTGTCAAATTGTAACCTGTTCAAGTCTTTTCTTTGACCTAATGACCCATTTCTTATGCCCACATGACCCAATATCAAACCTGACCTAGATTTTGTAGATGATCATCATGGCGAAATTTCTTCAAGGTTTAAAAGTGTAACTGGAATACACATGTATGTACCAAAGGTGATCGCAATCACTCATCATGTTAATATGTGACAGATGAGCTAAAAACAAGAGGGCCATGATGGCCCTATATCACTCACCTGAGCATTGTAACACTAACGAGTAATTAAATCAAGGAAAGATATTTGACATGGTAAAGAGTTATCTACCCCAACTGTTAAGTAGTTGTTGAAATCAACTGACCCCCAGGACCGGGCCAATATTATATGTGGTAATGATTTAACAAACTTGGTAGAGATTCACAAGAAAATGCCTCATCCAAATTATCTAAGCCCAAGGCCTCATGGTTTTGGACAAGAAATTTATACATTTTCCTGTATGGGCATATATAATTCAAGTGACCCCTGGGACGGGGCCAATTTTCACCCAAGGGAAATACTTTGAACAACCTTGGTAGAGGTCCACAGGACAATAATACACACAAATTATCTAACCTTTTGCATTGTAGTTTCTGACAAGAAGATTTTAACAATTTCAGTTATATAATTGTCTCTGTAAAATCAAGTTAACCCCGGGGTGAATCCAAATTTGACCCCAAGTCCATAATTTGAATAAACTTGGTAGAGGTCCACTAGACAATATGCCACATACAAAATATTGAAACTTGTAGACCTTGTCGTTTTGGACAAGAATACTTTTTTTTATTTTTCCTATGTAAGTCTATATTAATTAAGTGACACCCGGGACGGGATCAATATTGACCGTGGCCTAGGGCAATAATTTTAACAAACTTGGTAGAGGTCCACTTGACTTATAAAGCTACATACCAAATATCTAAGCTCTAGGCCTCAAGTGGTTTCAGAGATTTTTTTTATTTTCCTATATCAATTAGAATAAACCTTGGGCAGGGCCAATTTCGACTCCGGGCCATAATTTGAACAAACTTGGTAGAAGTCCACGAGAAAATGCCACATACAAAATATTGAAGCTCTAGGACTTGTGGTTTTGGACAAGAAGACTTTTGTAAATTTTCTTATATAAGTCTATATAAATCAAGTGACCCATGGGGCGGGGCCAATTTTGACCCTAGGGCAATAATTTGAACAAACTTGGTAGAGGTCCACTAGATAATGCTAAATACAAAACACCTAAGCTTTAGGTCCTCTGGTTCTTGAGAAGATTTTTGAAGGTTTTCAAAATAAAATCCTTCTGGTTGCTATGGTAACCAGAGTTCTGCATGGAATGGAATTCTTTGGTAGAGCTTCACGCAAGGAACACACCTGTGAAGTTTTGTCGAAATTGACTCGGTGGTTAAGGAGGAGATGTTGTTTAAAGAAATTGTCGACAATGGAATACGGACATATAATTAGCTCGACCTTGGCACTCTGTACCAGGTGAGCTAAAACCAAAAGCATGTATGAAAACAGAAGTTTGTTAAACATGTATGATCCAATGGCAGCAAATTGGCCATTCATGTTAAAGGTCACTTGACTTCATCACCTCAAATCAATACATAGTTCCCACATCTACAATATTTACCTCCCCTGACAGTCATCTTTGATGGCAAATTTCTTGTGCTTAATAGAAGAAAATCAGAGAGGTAGCTATTAAACAACTCAATTTATAAGATAACTTAATCATGAAGTTGTAAAAGCCATAAGCACATCAGCTTTAATGAAATAAAATTGTCACATATGAATATCCTATGTATCTAGAATTATAAAAACAAAAAAATTTAAATATGTTCTACCAATGCTTGTCAAATTTGCCACTAAAGATAGCCGCCCAGGGAGGTAAATATTGTAGATGTGGGAACTATGTATACAGGTCAGACTGATGTAAAGCTTAAAGTTTGAAGACTTTATGCCCAACCGTTTGTATGGAAACTGTTTTGCCGTCTTGAGTTAATGAACGAAAACTACATGTATTTGGTCAACCTACCGACAAACAGACATTAGCCACACATACCAACCGACACATGCAAATCAATATTAATCTTTCTCCCACATAAAAAAGAAGAAAAATAAATAAATAACAAGTATTAATAACAAGTTAACAGAAATTTATTTTTGAAAAAAATGCATTTCTATGCAACAAAAAAAGGTGAAGTAAATTAATAGATTAAGTTATTAGTAGATTATCTAAAATTGGTACAAAAATAGTAACTGCTTGCATCTTGTGGAGGGATGATGGCATGTTTACTTAAGTTTTAAGAAAAAATATGCATTAAATAAGATCCAATTCAAAAATACACATGAAACAGCAATCTCTACCCAGAGTTGTCGTTCCTTTCCAATCCACACATACCTCTGTCAACGTCTCATTGCCAAGATTCTTGGCAAACTACACTGTGATCGATAAACATGCTTTTGTGTATATTTTATAATTATTTGTTAGGTGTCATCATGAAATATGTGATATTGTTTTAGAAAAACGCATGTTGCTCCGTTATAAGCTGTGTCATTAGGGATTATTTAACCTTGTAACTCTAAAACTAATTCGGCGGAATAATTGCGAAGTAAACAATTCAAAACACGGATAATATAATGAAGGGATACCAGGCTCTGATGTCAGTTTCCTATAATTTAGTTTAAGTATGCGATTCTCTTCAGATAAACAAAACAACACAATATATGTTATTTTATTTTTTAAGTGTTGTCACCATTTTTAAATCACAAGTGTGTCACTGTAAAGCCGGACTACTTTTTAGACGTTGACAGAGGTTAGTGTGAGCGTAGCGGGAACGACAACTCTGGGTAGAGATTGATGAAACAGTACAGATACAATGTTAATATATATTCATATAGCACACTGACACAGCTGGTCAGTTATCCACCAAAGCTTTAGCAATATAGCCAAATAGCATAATTAGCTGAATGTAGCCTGATTCCTGGCGTTGACTTACTAACAAGTGCTAGGCATACAACCCTATCTTTTTGGCTTGGAGCTATGTATTGTTTTCGGTTACGTTTGTTCCCTAGATGCTGGTAGATGCAATACGAAAGCTGGGTACAAGTGCACAAAAATGTTTACAGTCCGGTGATTGGTTTACGCAAACTGTGTGAATCGGTATCACGTGACTTGAGTGTACCAACTTCATTGTGCTGGTCTATTATGAAATTAGGGTGTTTCACTATAGATCGGTTTGTTCTATTAACATTAATTACACGTAAAGGTACACATTTTAAAACTGTCTAGATTTTTTTCTGTTACTATGTACAATATGTTTAAATCAATTATTTTGATCATTACTGAAATACACATTAGCGGAGGATCGTTCAAGATAATTTAAGGAAGCCCCTTCAGTATAATGTAACCTGCGAAACGCTATTGCCGCCAATAATTTTGTCACGTGATCTTGATGTACACATTTGCCAGTCCATTGTAAAATCGGGGTGTTTCACTATAAATCGGCATGTTCCGTCAACCGTTATGACACGAAAAGATAATATATTTTAACGCAGTCTCATTTTTTAGCTCACATGTCACAAAGTGACAAAGTGAGCTATTAGGATCACTCTCCGTCCGGCGTCCGGCGTCGTGGGTCGTGCGGTGTGCGTCGTCAAACTTTATGTTGTGACCACACTAGGGGCCACATTTTTAGCTCAATTTTAGCAAAACTGGGTCAGAACGTTAATATCAACAAAATCTCGGACGAGTTCGATATTGGGCCATTTTGGGTAAAAAACTAGGTCACCAGGGCCAAATAAGGAAAAACCTTGTGAACACTTTAGAAATCACTGTTTTGACTGGATCTTCATGAAACTTTGTCAGAATGTTTATTTTAATAATATGTAGGTCAAGTTTGATAATGGGTCATTTCCGGTGAAAAACTAGGTCACTAGGGCAAATTGCTGGAAAACCTTGTGAACACTCTAGAAGTCACTGTTTTGATTGGATGATCATGAAACCTTGTCAGAATGTTTGTCTTCATAATATCTTGGACGAGTTCGAACATGGGTCACCTTGTTCGAACTAGGTCGCTAGGTCAAATCTTATGAAAAACCATGTTAACACTGTAGATTTCACAGTTATTATTGGATCTTCACCAAACTTTGTCAAATCGTTTGTTTTAATGATATAACGGTCAAGTATAAAATGGGTCATCTGGGGTCAATAACTAGGTCACCAGGTCAAATCTTAGGAAAACTTTGTTAACACTGTAGATGTCACAGTTTTAATTGGATCTTCACCAAACCTTGTCAGAATGTTTGCCTCAATGATATGTGGGTCAAGGTTGAACATGGGTCAGCCGGGGTCAAAAACTGGGTCATCAGGTCAAGTCTTAGGAAAACCTTGTCTATGCTGTAGTTTTCATGGTTTTGATTGGATCTTCACCAAATTTTGTCTTTTTTATATGTAGGACAAGTTCTAACATCGGTCATCTGGGGTCGAAAACTAGGTCACCGGTTCAAAACAATGTTTTAATGAGTGAACAGTGATTGTCGTGTGAGCGATATAGGGCCATCTTGGCCCTCTTGTTTACTTTACTAGCTCTTTGTTTAATTATCAACATACTTGCTGAAAGTAATAAGCGGAGGATTAGTTAATTCAATGAAATACCCCCCTACTATACTTTAACTTGCGAAACGCTTTCTCTGAAGCAATTTTGCCGCCAATTTTCTTGTTATTTATTTAACAGGTCAGAACGTTTCTTATTATGCGTATTTATTTATTACCTGGATATAATCAATAGATTTTAGAAAAAGATTTAGTACGGCCAATTTTACAACGCACAGGGGTCTAGAGATTTCTTTTTTTATGTCATTGTTCTCTTCTCAACACGAACGAAGTTATAAGTAATCCTATGTTTTATTACATGTTTCATCAATGTGTTTGTTCGATGTTAAATTGTTACTTAGTAAGTGAATTCCGAGGCAGTGCCCTCTATTTATGCATTCTAGTACTTCTAGTGGTGTCCTACTACTCCCCCCCCCCACCCGAGTTTTTGTATGTGTCTGACGATGATACGTATACGCATTACATTGCAGTTCATCGTAAAACCAACTTATTCTTTAAAAGTTTACAGATAAACGACTCAAAATGAGTCGAGTTCGTTTTCCTATTTAACGCACATATTTCCGTAAAACATGTGTACGGTACGATGAATTACAGTAAAATCTATCAACATGACCAAATATATACCTTCAATGGGGGAAAGGTATCGACTATTTTGTCGAAGTTTCAGACTACCTGTTGACTTTAAAAGAGGACAATTCCATAACTAAAATGGCCAACAAGACGAAATAAAATGAACCAATTTAGTTATGGTATCAGAACTAACTTTTATCAGCAACAACCAGCCAAGCCTTTCCTTTTTAAAAGGAAACTTTATTTATTGGCTATTTTTTTCCAAATACAACTTTGCTATGATAAAATATGGTTGAATAAAATTCTACTTTGTAAAAAAATATTTGTATCAAACATCATTTATGTGAAGAACTACTTAAATTTAAGTTGGCATCACTCAAAAAAGACAATGAAAAGATGACTTCATGAAAACTTATTTTATAAAGAATTTTGTTTTATTTAAAATTATCATTTTTGCATCTTAAGTGTGTGATATATTATTTTGTTCCATTAAAAAACAGGTTTTCAAGTATGTCACACCATTTGAAATTACATGAACTGCTGAAATCTGACTTGCTAATTGCCTTTTAATATAACAACATTCTGATGGTTCTGAATCATACAACAGTTCTATAAGAATCTTCCCTTAATGGTGATGTCATCATTTTACTGGCAGATTCACTGACACCGGAGGACACTGAAATAACAGAAAAACAAACATACAGTCTTTGAATTAATTTTTGGTGACTGGTTACCTGACTATATACTTCATGAAGGAAACTCTCTAAAACTAGGTTGTCCCCAAAAAGACTTATAGAAGGAAAAAAATCCTTTTCGGACTGGGGGCAACCCACTAATTCAAAGACTGAACATATACTTGAGACTTTTCTAACGCAACACTTTTACAACTCGAATATCTCAGTTATGAGTAAAGATATTGATTTGAAATTGCACATGTGGCTATTTGACTACATTCTGTGCAAACTAATGATAAAATCATTCATCCGTGACAATCGGACGCTTTAGCACGTGGGGTAGGTACGGTTTCATTTTTTTGCACGAGGAAATCGAGAAACGCGATATACATGTACTTCAAATTGTATTACTATTTCATCATTCTAGATGTATTGGATAGATCACGAGTAACTGTTGTCTATGAAATTTAGAGGCGAGCGCAGCGAGCCGTAAACATCATAGTCAACAGTTACGAGAGATCTATCTGACTTAGGCCACAGGTAATACTGAATGTTTTTAAAACGGCTAACTGTGATCTACGTGTTTAAGAAAACACATTTTCTGTCCTGTGATCGGTCAGTTCGAGTCAACTGTGGTCTAAAATAGATTATCTGTGGTCTAAGGGATCTTACACCAGGAAAACATAAAATTAATTTAAAAAACAACATGGCTCGTATGAATATTCACGAGCGCAAGCGCACAAATGGCATGTTGCAGGCCGGTCAGTCATTAAGACGTGTAGGTTTATGCATTTTATTAATACTTTATAAAATATAAAGTTAAATTCCATATATATGCATCATAACTGTACTAGATATAACTAATTAAAAACGTATGTATGTTTAATTTAGAAAGTTGTGCATCGTATGTTGGTTTTTTAGGTAGCACGTGTCTTTGGCAGGCATGTACCATCCATAGCTATAGGTTCTGGCAGAATTGAAGATGTGCCAAGGCAACCTCGTACTCATAGGAAGGTTACAACAGCGTTACAAGATGCCCAGATTGTTGCCGATCATGTTCAAAACCGCTACAAGACCGCTGCAGATACCGCGAGGGTGACTCTTGGTACGCACGGTAGACCGATATGTAGTAAAGCTGTTGCTAGGCGGCTCCGCGCTCAGGGACTGCGAGCTAGGCGGCCTTTCCGGGCCTCATTCTTACACCTCGCCATCGGCAGCTGCGTGACCGATGGGCTCGTCAGCACCAGCGTATGACACGAGCAGACTGGGCAGACGTCCTGTTCACTAATGAGAGCTGCTTTAACCTGTACCACACCGATGGACGGATGCGCGTGTACAGTTGTCGAGGTGAACGCCTAAACGATGATTGTGTGTTTCAGCGTGGGCATTATGGCGGCGGCTCTGTTATGGTGTGGGCTGGAGTGTCGTTACACACCAAGACAAATTTTGTAATCATCCACGAGAACCTTAACGCTGCTAGATATCAGCTAGATATTTGTTCCCAGTTGCAATCCCGCACCTACGGGCTGGCGGACGCGGCATGGTTTTGTTGCAGGACGGAGCACTTGCTCATACAGCACGTGCGACGCAGACGTTACTACAACAACTGAACATACGTCAGCTTCCTTTCCCTCCAAATTAAGTCACCCGATCTAAATGTTATTGAACACTTGTGGGACGAACTGGACAGGCAGGTACGGAGAGGACCAGTATTGCCCCCCTTACTCTGCGTGAATTGGAACAGGCCCTTGTGCAAGAGTGGCATTCCGGTGAAAATTGTTTACATACAGTTTTGTTTCCGAGTCGAAGAAATAATGAAACAGACGTTTGATATGAAAATCTATCCGAAATTGCAGTTATATCCGAATTCATTCTCACTTCATTGATAAATTATGAGAATCCCTTTGACGATCGTGGAAAAATACTTGTAATAAAAATACAATGGCATGGTTTTCTATTGAAAACATTTGTTTTCAAAACGATCAATATTGTTAAAAAGTCTCTTACCTTACGTTGTTGTAACTTGACGGTCGAATATACCGGTTCAATCTAAGAGTTATCGTTCGTTATGTCTCCCATACGAGTAAACTGGTTCCCGTTGGCTTGTGTGTACAAAGCTCAAAATAAATAAGATCCTAAATCACCTGGTTATACATACACGATTAGTCACAAATTTTGTCACTCTTTGACTCTTCGTTTATTGTTTGTCTTATCTATGACTCTTTCCCTTTATCCTTGTATACGCATCTGCCATCTACCCCTGCCCCCTACCTTATTTCTCTATCCTCTCATTTTGTTAAACAAAATTCCTTCTCCAACTGTTCCTGTTATGCTTCTTTCTCTCAACCTTTCCGGTTATTGATAGGGCGCAAATCATTCACCTGCTCTCCTGACAATATATCTATTTTCATACATACGACCAAACAAGCATTCTTACTCTTGTTATTTTCGATCACATGATCCGTAAATCGAGCTGTCTGGTCGTCATGTATACATATAGATATCGCGGGTTATTTCCACTTTTCGTCCATATATGGCTCTTCCTAGATATTTTTTCCAAACAAATTGCCGTCTACTCTTTGCACGCAGCTACTTTATCATCCAATGGCTCTTACACGAACAACGGTATAAGAAAAAAGTGTTTGCCAAAGCTATCCCGCCTAGATTATAACCGCCAGTTCACACAATTCTCTCTAATGTTACTCTTTGTGGTAAATTTAGTCGCATGGTTATTTTTGCTGCTTCTATCTGATGGTGATATTCATGTTAATCCGGGACCGGGATCAACACATTCCACTTCAACCAACATCTCCGACATCATTTTAACTGGGAGCATTTTCGTTCGAAATTTACATTATCATGATGGCCATGCAGTCTATTTCACGAATGTCGAGATGAATGTCGATTGTCGAGCTAGACATTCGAAATTTCATTACTTTGACGGCGATACAGTCTGTTTTTCGAATGTCGAGATGAATGTCGATTGTCCAGCTAGACATTCGAAATTTCATTACTTTGACGGCGATACAGTCGTAACTTCGAATGTCGAGATGAATGTCGATTGTCTAGCTAGACATTCAAAATTCCATTACTATGTGGGCGATACACTCTGTTTTTCGAATGTCGAGATGAATGTCGATTGTCGAGGTAGACATTCAAAATTTCATTATTACGTATGCGATACACTCTGTTTTTCGAATGTCGAGATGAATGTCGATTGTCTAGCTAGACATTCGAAATTTACATTATTAATATGATGGCCATACAGTTTGTTTCACGAATGTCGAGATGAATGTCGATTGTCGAGCTAGACATTCGAAATTCACATTATTATGATGGCCATACAGTCTTTTTCACGAATGTCGAGATGAATGTCGATTGTCGAGCTAGACATTCAAAATTTCATTACTTTGTGGGCGATACAGTCCGTTTTTCGAATGTCGAGATGAATGTCGATTGTCGAGCTAGACATTCGAAATTTTCATTACTATGACGGCGATACATTCGTTATTTCGAATGTCGAGATGAATGTCGATTGTCGAGCTAGACATTCGAAATTTTCATTACTATGACGGCGATACATTCGTTACTTCGAATGTCGAGATGAATGTCGATTGTCGAGCTAGACATTCGAAATTTCATTACTTTGACGGCGATACAGTTCATTTTTCGAATGTCGAGATGAATGTCGATTGTCTAGCTAGACATTCGAAATTTACATTATTATGATGGCCATACAGTCTGTTTCACGAATGTCGAGATGAATGTCGATTGTCTAGCTAGACATTCGAAATTTACATTATTATGATGGCCATACAGTCTGTTTCACGAATGTCGAGATGAATGTCGATTGTCTAGCTAGACATTCAAAATTTCATTACTATGTGGGCGGTACAGTCCGTTTTTCGAATGTCGAGATGAATGTCGATTGTCTAGCTAGACATTCGAAATTTACATTATTATGATGGCCATACAGTCTGTTTCACGAATGTCGAGATGAATGTCGATTGTCTAGCTAGACTTTCGAAATTTTCATTACTATGACGGCGATACATTCGTTACTTCGAATGTCGAGATGAATGTCGATTGTCGAGCTAGACATTCGAAATTTCATTACTTTGACGGCGATACAGTTCATTTTTCGAATGTCGAGATGAATGTCGATTGTCTAGCTAGACATTCGAAATTTACATTATTATGATGGCCATACAGTCTGTTTCACGAACGTCGAGATGAATGTCGATTGTCTAGCTAGACATTCGAAATTTACATTATTATGATGGCCATACAGTCTGTTTCACGAATGTCGACATGAATGTCGATTGTCTAGCTAGACATTCAAAATTTCATTACTATGTGGGCGATACAGTCCGTATTTCGAATGTCGAGATGAATGTCGATTGTCTAGCTAGACATTCAAAATTTACATTATTATGATGGCCATACAGTCTGTTTTACGAATGTCGAGATGAATGTCGATTGTCGAGCTAGACATTCGAAACTTCATTACTTTGACGGCGATACGCTCTGTTTTACGAATATCGAGATGAATGTCGATTGTCTAGCTAGACATTCGAAATTTCCTTACTTTGACGGCGATACAGTCGTAACTTCGAATGTCGAGATGAATGTCGATTGTCTAGCTAGACATTCGAAATATACATTATTATGATGGCCATACAGTCTGTTTCTAGAATGTCGAGATGAATGTCGATTGTCTAGCTATACACTCGAAATTTACATTATTATGATGGCCACACAGTCTGTTTTACGAATGTCGAGATGAATGTCGATTGTCTAGCTAGACATTCGAAATTTACATTACTGTGACGGCGATACAGTCGTAACTTCGAATGTCGAGATGAATGTCGTTTGTCTAGCTAGACATTCCAAATTTACATTACTATGAGGGCGATACAGTCTGTTTTTCGAATGTCGAGATGAATGCCGATTGTCTAGCTAGACATTCAAAAATTGCATTACTATGAGGGCGATACAGTCTGTTTTTCGGATGTCGAGATGAATGTCGATTGTCTAGCTAGACATTCGAAATTTACATTATTATGATGGCCATACAGTCTGTTTCACGAATGTCGAGATGAATGTCGATTGTCTAGCTAGACTTTCGAAATTTTCATTACTATGACGGCGATACATTCGTTACTTCGAATGTCGAGATGAATGTCGATTGTCGAGCTAGACATTCGAAATTTCATTACTTTGACGGCGATACAGTTCATTTTTCGAATGTCGAGATGAATGTCGATTGTCTAGCTAGACATTCGAAATTTACATTATTATGATGGCCATACAGTCTGTTTCACGAACGTCGAGATGAATGTCGATTGTCTAGCTAGACATTCGAAATTTACATTATTATGATGGCCATACAGTCTGTTTCACGAATGTCGACATGAATGTCGATTGTCTAGCTAGACATTCAAAATTTCATTACTATGTGGGCGATACAGTCCGTATTTCGAATGTCGAGATGAATGTCGATTGTCTAGCTAGACATTCAAAATTTACATTATTATGATGGCCATACAGTCTGTTTTACGAATGTCGAGATGAATGTCGATTGTCGAGCTAGACATTCGAAACTTCATTACTTTGACGGCGATACGCTCTGTTTTACGAATATCGAGATGAATGTCGATTGTCTAGCTAGACATTCGAAATTTCCTTACTTTGACGGCGATACAGTCGTAACTTCGAATGTCGAGATGAATGTCGATTGTCTAGCTAGACATTCGAAATATACATTATTATGATGGCCATACAGTCTGTTTCTAGAATGTCGAGATGAATGTCGATTGTCTAGCTATACACTCGAAATTTACATTATTATGATGGCCACACAGTCTGTTTTACGAATGTCGAGATGAATGTCGATTGTCTAGCTAGACATTCGAAATTTACATTACTGTGACGGCGATACAGTCGTAACTTCGAATGTCGAGATGAATGTCGTTTGTCTAGCTAGACATTCCAAATTTACATTACTATGAGGGCGATACAGTCTGTTTTTCGAATGTCGAGATGAATGCCGATTGTCTAGCTAGACATTCAAAAATTGCATTACTATGAGGGCGATACAGTCTGTTTTTCGGATGTCGAGATGAATGTCGATTGTCTAGCTAGACATTCGAAATTTACATTATTATGATGGCCATACAGTCTGTTTTACGAATGTCGAGATGAATGTCGATTGTCTAGCTAGACATTCGGAATTTTCATTACTATTTAGGCGATACAGTCTGTTTTACGAATGTCGAGATGAATGTCGATTGTCGAGCTAGACGTTCGAAATTTCATTACTTTGACGGCGATACGCTCTGTTTTTTCGAATGTCAAGATGAATGTCGATTGTCTAGCTAGACATTCGAAATTTTTATTACTATGTGGGCGATACACTCTGTTTTTTTTTACTTTTTTACACCAATTTCATTACTTTGACGGCGATACATTCTGTTTTTCGAATGTCGAGATGAATGTCGATTGTCTAGCTAGACATTCGAAATTTCATTACTATTTAGGCGATACATTCCGTTTTACGAATGTCGAGATGAATGTCGATTGTCGAGCTAGACATTGAATGTCGATTGTCGATTGCTTTGCCAACTTCACACACTTAACTTGACACCGTATATGCTGAATTTTGTGAATTCGACATTTTGGCTTTCTCTGAAACGTGGTTAAACAGTTCTATACATAGTGACGATCTTGCTCTACATTTCTTTCATACACCTGAACGTAAAGATCGTATTAGCGATTCTCATGGTAGGGTCATTTTATACATCAAACAACCTCTCCACTACAGACGCAGGCCTGACCTTGAGCTTAATCGTCTTGAGTGTATCTGGGTTGAAATTCAAATCAGTAACAACAAACATATCCTCTTTGGAGTATTCTATCGCCCACCAAATTCTGACTCCATTCACAACAATCTTATTGAAGATTCAATTGGACTTGCAGTTGACACGAACATATCCGACATTATTATTACAGGTGATTTCAACTATAATGCTCTTAATCCTGTGTCACAACGAAAAATTGATGACACCATGGATGACAAACAACGTAAAAAGAAACATACGTATACGGAAATGCTTATATAGAAAAGCAAAACGAACACAGTCCCAATACTACTGGCAAAAATTTAGGAAAGTTCGAAACGAAACTGTTCTATTTATTCGTGAAGCTAAGGCCGACTACTTCTCTAAACTGTCCAACAAATTAAAAACTGGTTCTCTTTCTTCAAAAGATTGGTGGAAAACATTAAAAACATTCATCTCTAAAGAGGCAAACCATAGTTTTCCACCCTTACTAAACCCTGAAACACAGCAAGTAACGTGCTCTGACTTAGAAAAAGCAAACATCTTAAATAATTATTTTCAAACTCAGACCACTCTAGATGATGAAAACAAACACGCACCGGATCTTGGACCACCTTCCTCTGAAACGTTTCTCTCGGAAATTGTTCTTAGCGCATCAGAAACTGAAGAAGTACTAAAATCTCTTCAAACTGATAAAGCTGCAGGTCCTGATGGCATAAGCAACCGCGTTCTTAAGGAAGCTTGTCATGAACTTTCTTCTCCTCTCAGTGATTTGTTTAATTTCTCTTTACAATGCTGTACTGTTCCATCCTCATTGAAATAAGCTCATGTAAGTGCCATATTCAAGAAGGGTGATGCGTCAATGCCAAACAACTATCGACCAATTTCTCTTCTAAACACAGTTGAAAAAGTTTTCGAACGTCCTATTTTCAAACACGTTTTCAACCATCTTCATGTTACAAAATTTCTTTCCCCTCTCCAATCTGGATTTATTCCTGGAGACTCTACAGTTAATCAACTTGTTTACATATATGACACACTTTGTAAAGCACTTGAGGATGGTCTCGAAGTTCGTGTCGTCTTCTTTGATATAAGTAAGGCTTTCGATAAAGTATGGCATAAAGGCCTGATATCTAAATTGTACAATGCGGGAATCTCAGGATCTCTTCTAACTTCGTTCACGAATTATCTTGCAAACAGGCGACAACGAGTTGTATTATCTGGTGTAAAGTCTAGTTGGGGCAATGTATCAGCTGGTGTTCCCCAGGGGTCGATTCTTGGTCCACTTCTTTTTCTTAACGACATTGTCAATGAAATTAGATATCGTATTAATCTTTTCGCCGATGACACAAGTCTGTATGTCATAGACGAGCAGCCTGATGTAGCTGCCAACCTTCTTCAGTCAGATATCCAAACTATTTCAAACTGGGCTGAGAAGTGGCTGGTCACCTTTAATCCTTCAAAATCGGGGTCTCTCCTGGTATCAAGAAAACGCAATCGCCTTCCACATCCACCCTTGCAGATGTTTCAGCAATGCATACCTGAGGTTGTAGAGCACAAACATCTTGGTGTCCTTCTGTCCAATGATAGTAATTGGCACTCTCATCTTAAGTATGTAACAGACAAAGCGTGGAAACGAGTTGGCATCATGCGAAAACTTAAGTTTTCCATCGACCGCAAATCCCTTGAAATTATATACACATCCTTTATAAGACCTATTCTAGAATACTCTGATGTTGTCTGGAGCAATTGTACCAAATACGAACTTGACCAACTCGATAAAATCCAGAACGAATGCGCTCGCATAGCATCAGGTGCAACTAAACTTATTTCATTGGAGGAACTATACAGAGAAATTAGTTGGGAAACACTTTCTGAAAGAAGATACAAACATCGACTGTCTCTGTTTTACAAAATGCATAGTAACCAGACACCCGAATACCTCTCTTCTCTAATACCTCGTTCTACTAATTCGAATTACAACTTAAGAAACTCTGGTGACATCCACCTAGTACCAACTAGCACTATGCTTTATTTTAATTATTTCCTACCTTCAGTTGTTCGTGACTGGAATCGTATTCCGTCTAGTATCCGCTGCTCATCGACACTTTGAACATTTAAAACATATCTCGATGTAAGTAAAAAACGAACTCCAATGTATTATTATGTAGGATCTAGAAAACTCCAAGTGCTGCATACACGCCTCCGCGCAAAGTGCAGTGCTCTTAATTACCAGTTGTTTCTGAAAAACATCTGCCCCTCACCGTTGTTTCGATGTGGTCAAATTGAGTCAAATTATCACTACTTCTTCGAGTGTAACTGTTATGGCACATGGCGTAATAATATGCTTAATAACCTCCGAAATTATAACATTAGCCTGGACCTCCTATTATTTGGTGACCCAGCCCTTTCAGATCAGGAAAATAACACCATTTTCAATCATGTCCAGAACTTCATATCTGACACTAAGAGATTTATCTGAGCTTAGTAATATCAACTCAAGTTGTAACCTAAATCCGTTGACCCAGGATAGTACCTATATCTTATTTATGAGCCCTGTCCCCCTTCTCTCCCTCTCTTTGTCCTCTCTCTCTCTCCCCTTATATGCATGCATATTTCTCTTTTGCACATACTCATATACATTTTTGAACTCTCACTCATCATATTGTTTGTTTGTATGTTTGCCATGTTTATTCCTATGTTAATGTCTTCATCACATTAGAGCAAGCTCAATGTAAATTTATTACCATCCGCCTAAGGAGAAGAATTCTATAAGACTTTGTCTTTCGTTCTAATCCTTTCCTTATATAATATATATATGTTTTGTTTTATCATGTACCTGTGAATGACTTGGAATAAATCATTCATTCTACGTTAAGTGTCATATTTCTGAACGAAGTATGTCTTTTGGCCTTTTCATAATTAACATCCACTTAAAACTTTATTTTTTTACATGAATCTGTACCTCCGATCATATTTCTAGCGCGCAACACATAGTCTAATGACTATGAATAGATCTATTTCTGTCAGATAAAGTTACAGAGTGGAAACGTAAAATAGACCCCAATACATTTTACCTCTAAATGCGACCTTGATCTTGAAGGAACAGACCTGGGTCTAACGCGCGAAACATCGTTTCATGACTATGAAATTTCTGCCAAATAAATTTGAAATCCATGAAAGAGTAATAAAGTTGCAGAGCAGAAACGAAATCCAGATGGATGGAAGTTCCTATGAATGAACATTTGTTGGGTATTTCTTTTGTACCATACAAAACCCTTAAAGTACCCAACAAGACCCTTAAAGTACCCTCTTAAAGTGTCCTCTCGTTCGTTCGGGCGGACGAACAGACGGATGGTGGTACTGCTACAGTATATGCCCCTCCTTCGGGGGCATAAAAATTAACAAAACTTCACCATGTTATATTTGAGCCTTTAAACATGATTTTAAATCTGCCAAACGTAAAATCATCAGATATCAACAATAAAAGAGTCCTCTGTGGTATGGCGGCAACAGACACAGGCTAGTCATTATAATCACTAGAACATCAACGCTGTGAAATTCATCAGAAAAAATTCTCATGAGAGGAAGCAGCCCAGCTTACAGAATGTTGGTGATTCTACCCAGGTGTATGGATATTCCTTCAGTGTTAAACAAAGAAACAACACCAACTGACCATGCATGACTGTTGGTGTAATGTTAATTTCCAGCCAAAATAACAAGAAACAAGAGGGCCACATTGGCCCTTTATCGCTCACCTGAGAACAAAGGCCAATAATTAATGACCAGGTAATATAGTTTCCATCTCGTAAAACTTATTTTTACGTAGATTTTGAGATCAAAACCAACAATGAAGGTATAATACTGTTAAACAAGCTAAAACGTAGCAAATTTTCTAATCCAAGGGCCCATAACTCTTGAAGTTGTGGTCCGATTCCACCCATAACTGAACTTGTCCAAAACCATAAGGTCATACACATTCATTGTAAATATGATTAGGTTCGGTAAATAAATGAAGGCGCTAGTGTGTAAACAAGCTAAAATATAGCAAATTTTCAAAGTCAAGGGCCCATAACTCTTGAAGTTCTGGTCCGATTTTGCCCATAATCAAACTTGTCCAAGATCTTTTGGTTATACAAATTCCCTGAAAATATGATTAGGATTGGTGAATAAATGAATGCGTAGAGTGTAAACAAACTCAAATATAGCAAATTTTCTAAGTCAAGGGCCCATAACTCTTGAAGTTCTGGTCCGATATTACCCATAATCGAACTTGTCCAAGATCTCTTGGTTATACTCATTTACTGAAAATATTATTAGGATTGGTGAATAAATGAAGGTGCTAGAGTGTAAACAAGCTAAATATAGCAAATTTTGTAATTCAAGGGCCCATAACTCTAGAAGTTATTGTCCGATTTTGCCCATAACCGAATTTAGCAGAGACATTGTGGTCATATACATTGTGAGCAAGTTTAATCATGATTCGTTAAGAGCTGCGGTTGCTAGAATGTAAACAAACTAATTGTGGCCGGACGCCGGACATTCAACTATCCTAAAAGCTCACCTGATTCATCAGGTGAGCTAAAAAACAGTATGAATGTATAAGAGCACATCATATAATTCGTCTTTCAAGGTACACATGTACATTTATGTAGAATGCAAAAATCAACAATAGATCAAGAATAAAATCACAATATGAAGTAGGTAAAACAGTGTTAGAAACTTGTACACGTTGAATCATACTATAACAACATTACAATTAAGCAACCAATAAATCAACAACATGGCGTGTTATTCGAACAAAAGATAGACAAATATTACATGAATAATATGTAATGCCTTGGGGTCATGTATGAACTAAAAAGAATGAAAAACAACTTATTCCAGAGAAACAAACAAAAAATGCTCCAATAAACTAAAACTTCTGACTCCATGTATAGAACTTGTTGACTCGCGCTGATAACTACAGATAACTCTGGGGGTACATTCATACATGATACAAAAAGACAATACAAGTTGTGTCCCTTACATTACCAAATACATAACAACATCTACAAAAAAATAACGGAAACCACTCAGATTTAGTCTGATATAAAAATAGGAATTAACATGGTTCATGATAAATAAATATGAAAAACATTACATGACAGATAAGCTTTTCAAAATAAAGTATTGATATAAATAGAAACTTGTGTCATATCATAGACATACATCAGCTAAAATATCACTTGGTATGTTCATAAATCCTTTACCAACTGACAGCAACAACAAAGATCAAAATATCAAATACAATACATCTCTATAAAACGATATAATATCCAGAATATCCATATGAATATTGTTAGTAAATGCAGAATGACTAAAAACAGGAAAATGGGAAAATTATTTGTTGATGGCTACCTGACCAACCCTAATTTTTTCAGGTGACCCTAGATTTTTTATTAGGCCCAAGGAATGCTACATCAACCTTCTCACTTTCAAGAACAATGAAAGAAATGAAGCATTCTATCACCTTCCCCTATTTTTTAATAAGCATGTAACCAGAAACAAACATTTTTTTACACTGAAGAGTATTACAAAAACTTTCCTCTAAATCTTATCATATAATCAAACAAGAGGGCCAAGATGACCCTTGATCACTCACCTGAGAACAAAGACACTACAATTGATGACCAGGTAATATAGATTTCATCTCGTATAACCCGTTTCTAAATAGATTTTGATCAAAACTAACAATAAAGGTGCTATAATACCGTTAAACAAGCTAAAACGTAGCAAATTTTCTAAGTCAAGGGCCCATAACTCTTGAAGTCCTTGTCTGATTTCACCAATAATTGAACTTGTCCAAGATCTTTTGGTTATACAAATTTTCTGAAAATATGATTAGGATTGGTGAATAAATGAAGGCGCTAGAGTGTAAACAATTCAAATACAGCAAATTTTCAAAGTCAAGGGCCCATAACTCTTGAAGTCCTTGTCCGATTTTGCCCATAATCGATTGCGATTGGTTAAGAGCTGTGGATGCTAGAGTCTAAACAAACTAATTGTGGATGAAGCCGGACAATGTACAACGGATGCCGGACATTCATCGATCCTAACAGATGATCAATCAGGTGAGCTAAAAATTATGAGATTGCATGCATATAAAAGTACACCAAGTTTCATATATCCAGCATGTATCAGGCCAGGTGTATGATTTGTCGCTGATCAGAGGAAACAGTAAGGAAAGCTAAGATGATAAAGACTGAATTGCTAGTGTCATGAAATTCTTTGGTAATTAAGTACCAAAATGAATGAAGGCCTAATAAATACTATTACAAGTCAAATGATATTTCAAGCACATTACAGTTCTAAGGATTAAGCGCTTTCTGTTTTGTTTTTCTTTTACTGAGCAAGTGACACTGATAGTCAGTTTCTTCCCCTCAGAAATAAGCTATATTTTCCCCCCAAAAAAATCTACATCACTTATAAATTTGCATTAAGAATGTTCTCCAAATTTGCCTCTGTTGTAGTATTTTCCCATTTTACCAGCACCCAGTGTCTTCCCCATTTCCTAAACAAGAGGGCCAAGATGGCCCTATATCGCTCACATGACAATCACTGTTCACTCTTTAAAACATTGTTTTGAACCGGTGACCTAGTTTTTGACCCCAGATGACCGATGTTAGAACTTGTCCTACATGTAAATAAGACAAACATTCTGGCAAAATTTGGTGAAGATCCAATCAAAACCATGAAAACTACAGCATAGACAAGGTTTTCCTAAGATTTGACCTCGTGACCTAGTTTTTGACCCCAGATGACCTATGTTCGAATTCATCTTACATATCATAAAGACAAACCTTCTGACAAGGTTTGGTGAAGATACCATCAACATTTGACATCTACAGTGTTAATAAGGTTTTCCTAAGATTTGACCTCGTGACCTAGTTTTTTACCCTATATGACCCATATGTAAACTTGTCCTTAATATCATTAAGACAAACAAATTGACAAGGTTTGGCCAAGATCCAATTAAAACCATGACATTTAGAGCTTTTACAGGATTTTTACCTAAGATTTGACCTGGTGACCCAATTTTTTACCCCGGCTGACCCATGTTAAACCTTGACCCACATATAATTGAGGCAAACATTCTGACAAGGTTTAATGAAGATCCAATCAAAACTGTGACATCTACAGTGTTAACAAAGTTTTCCTAAGATTTGACCTGGTGACCCATATTTGTACTCGTCCAAGATATTATAAAGACAAACATTCTGACAAGGTTTCACAGTGACTTCTAGAGTGTTCACAAGGTATTCCAGCAATTTGCCCTAGTGACCTAGTTTTTTACTGGAAATGACCCATTATCAAACTTGACCGACATATTATTAAAATAAACATTCTGACAAAGTTTCATGAAGATCCAATCAAAACAGTGATTTCTAAAGTGTTCACAAGGTTTTCCCTTATTTGGCCCTGGTGACCTAGTTTTTGACCCCAAATGGTCCAATATCGAACTCGTCCAAGATTTTGTCGATTTTAACGTTCTGACCCAGTTTTGCTAAAATTGAGCTAAAATGTGGCCCCTAGTGTGTTCACAAGGTAAAGTTTGACGACGCACGACGCCGGACGAAGACTGATCAGAAAAGCTCACCCTCTCACTTTGTGACATGTGAGCTAAAAACCCTGGCTTTTGTATTTTACATAAATATATGTTTGATTCAATAACATGCCATTGATTTTTATGAGGTGAATAAAAAGAAATCATTTAAATCAGCAACAAAATTCATATTATGACAGTAGCCACTATTATATGAATGTAATAAAGAGATATCGAGAAGTGTCACATCTATACAAAATTAAGTTGAATTACAGATTGAATAAAGTCACCCATTTCTACAAAATCAGCTATAACAATATTTATGCCTTTATTTTGTCTACCTCTCCTCTTACACTGAAACCATTTGATTAATTGAGGCATTGTCTTTGATGCAATGTCATTCTTTAATGACCCATTCATATGTCCGAGTATATATCCAGGATCTGGAGTCAGTACACCCTGGCTGACATGTAGACATTGGTCATGTGATGAAGTCTGCACAGAGTCAAGGTATGAAATCAGTTCTGGTACACTCTTAGTGTTTGCCCATGGTGACACAATGCTTGATGCTCCAGGCCAAATTTGTACAAAATCTTCAGCAATCTGAACAAAATAGAGAAATAAACAATCAGTTATGTACAAACTATGCTTTGTTGCTCTCAAAAGTTATATTCCCAAACAGAATGAAATTCAAATTTATAAATCAATTTGGTATCTAAAATACTGCATAGATAAACAGAAAGAATATTTCAATATTTAAACAAAATAATGTTCTGCTTTAATACATGAACGATAGAACAACAATAAGGCTACAACAACACAATAAGAATAAGATATTACGTATTTGATTGTTTAGTTAAAATGAATTTACCACCTGAAACAATGAAAAATTAAAAGTCACTGCTTCAACAACATAAACAAGAGGGCCATGATGGCCCTGTAAATGCTCACCAGGAAAAAAAGTCATTTGGAGAAGAACATTGTTGAAATTTTTCTATGCAAGTCCCAAGTTAAATCAAGTGACCCTAAGGACAGGGCCAATTTTTACCCCAGGGCCATAATATGAACAAATTTGGAAGAGGTCTGCTAGACAATACTATATACAAAATATCTTAGCTCTAGGCCCATTGGTTTCGGAGATTTTTTTTAATTTTCCTATATAGGCCAATATAAATCAAGTATCCCATGGGGCAGGCCAATTGTGACCCTAGGGCAATAATTTGAACAAACTTGGTAGAGTTCCATTTGACAATGCTACATACCAAATATCTCAGCTCTAGGCCCTGTGGTTTCGGACAAGAAGATTTTTTAAGTTTTTTCTATTTGTTGCCATGGCAACCAGAGCTTTTAATGAAATTTAATTTTTTGAACAACTTTGAAAGTGGACCACCCAAGGATCATTCCAGCAAAGTTTGGTTGCAATCGGCAGTGGTGTAGGAGGAGATGTTGTTTTAAGTAAATATGAACGCCACTTCACGACGAATGACGCACGATGGACGCAGGGCGATCACAAAAATAAGAATGCTAGTAAAAAAGGATCTAAAACGGGCTAAATAATAACCAATCAGTGGAATTATTATACTTAAACACGAGGACCAAGATGGCCCTTGATCGCTCACCTGAGAACAAAGGCACTATACTTAATGACCAGGTAATATAGTTTACATCTCGTATAACCCATTTTTACGTAGATTTTGTGATCAAAACCAACAATGAAAGTATAATACTGTTAAACAAGCTAAAACATAACAAATTTTCTAATACAAGGGCCCGTAACTCTTGAAGTTGTGGTCCGATTCCACCCATAACTGAACTTGTCCAAGACCTTAAGGTCATACACATTCATTGTAAATATGATTAGGATCGGTGAATAAATGAAGGCGCTATCTAGAGTGTAAACAAGCTAAAATATAGCAAATTTTCTAAGTCAAGGGCCCATAACTCTTGAAGTTCTAGTCCGATTACGCCCATAATCGAACTTGTCCAAGATATTTTGGTTATACACATTTACTGAAAATATTATTAGGATTGGTGAATAAATGAAGGCGCTAGAGTGTAAACAAGCTAAAGATAGCAAATTTTCTAAGACAAGGGCCCATAACTCTAGAAGTTATTGTCCGATTTTGCCCATAAAGACATAGTGGCCATATACATTGTGAGCAAGTTTAATCCAAATCGGTTAAGAGCTGTGGATGCTAGAGTGTAAACAAACTAAATTGTGGCCAGACATTCATCGATCCTAAAAGCTCACCTGATGTATCTAAAGAATAATACAACCGTGATACACAGTCAAACCTGTGAACATGTCCACCCTTGGGAAAACATAATGCGGCCTTTATAAACAGGCAGCCATTATTTGGGGGTCAATGTGTTCTAAATAATCAACGATTGTTTTTAAAAGAAAACCCTTTATTCATAGGGTGGCTTTCATCAGGAGGTGGCTGCTAACACAGGTTTGACGGTACAAGTATATTCATATATTATGATAATGTATATAATTACGATCGTACCTGATGGTGATACAAAACTATAACTTGAAGTCCATTGTCCCACATCATTCTGAGATTAATACTTTCAAGTCCAATAAACAAACACAATTTATCACCACAGATTTCAACAATCTTGTTGAGAAAATCTCTATGCTGTTGATCATTCATTTCATAGAAGTGGTTAAAATCTAACAGAACTATTTCTTTCTTGTGTGAATCAAGAAAGTGAAGAATTTGTTTAATACCATGTTCAACAGTTGTTCCATACAAGCCATGGATAAAATGTATGTCTGAATGGTTTTTCCGGGTTGCAACTCTGAGGTCAAAGTAACGAATACCAGACATTAATTGTTCTCCAAAGTCCAGGGTCTGAGTAACACTCCACTTATATATAACTCCTTTCGCAAGGGATCCAAGCATGTGTATCATAGGTGATACATCTGGCCCAACTTCTGATGTCGAATTAAGTTTAGCAGAAAATGAATCATGGGATCCTTTAAAATAAAAAAAAACACAAATTAGACTGTTTGAGACAATAAGATACTTTTTTGACTGGAATATTCCAACACTTACGTAGCCTTAGTACTTCAGAAGGGCCATCCTCTCAGTCTGAGTGGGACGTACAGGGCCATTAAAAAAATATCATAAACATTATTAGTCTTATTAGTTGTAACAGCACTTAGGGTGGAGTGAATATGTACAATCTAAGTTATATAATCCATCTGCTCGCTATTAGTGTAACAGTCTTGGTTAGTTTTGTAAGGATCCATTCTTCAACAACATGCAATGTTGAGTTTATTTACCCTTGCCACTGGGAATTCCAATATGGGCGAGCTTTCTCTATCAACTATCTCTATTTTATATATCATTTGAATATATCATTTCGGCGTTAGCCAATACCTTAAAGGTTGTTCATGCAAAATTTCTTTATTGTACATTGACGTCTAAAAAATGACAATTTTTCTGGAGGAAACCCGCGATCCAACTTAAAGGAAGAGAAGATTATATATTGTATATTATTTTCGTATATTTCTTTTTTATTTTTAGATAGTATACATTTGTACATTTATTATTCCATTTTAGGAGTAGATATACATTATATATTTCTAATAGCAATTTTATGATCTTTATAGCTGTATTTAATTATAATCAAAAGGAATTGTATACTAAATGTTGGGATTCTTTATCTTAATTTTTGATAGATAGATATATATTATACACAATGTACATATATATAATACATATTTCATTTTTATTGATGTGTATTAACTACCAGCCTGATATTCATTTAATTTTCAAGTTCAACATGTATTTACAAGGGGTTATCCAAACATACGTGGACATTCTGTATTCCGTAAAATATATTTGAGATATTTAGCCGAAATTTTTTACACAATTTAAAAGATAATATATGATAAATTAACACAGAAAATTTCATGTTTATAGCTGTTTACATCTTTAAAATACAAAAAATTATGTAAACACATATTGGCAACTGTGGAGCACTCTGAAAATAATCTGACGTTAACGTCAAAATAGCGTAATGTTACAAGCTTCAACACCACATGTTAAGTCACTGCTTCTCGAAATAATCTCCATAGGCCCGCACACTATTATACACATTGGTGAACCATATCTCATCAAGACCAGACAAAATACGTTAAGTGGCGTTCAGCAAGTTTCTGATGGAATATAATCAACGGCCCCGCAATTGTTCTAATTTTGTTACCATTAAAATATAAAAATATTGATATATTAATTTTAAATATTATTAATTATCAATGATTGTTGATAATTTTATTTATTAAGAAATAATTTAATTGCTTTGTTTTATACATTCATGATTGTTACATGAATACTTCAAATTGAGCGACATCCCACAATATCTCGAAGGCCATAGCAGCCAGATCTGGTGAGCAGGCGGAATGCTGTGACATTTAACTGCTTGTGCCAGAGTGGATTTTCATGAAGGATGTGCCATGATGTTCCATTTATGCAATCGACCAATCCCACAATTTCTTCATTTGACATCTGTCAGTATCTCGACACACCTTGACGCCGTCAATAACAAGAGGGCCATGATGGCCCTATATCGCTCACCAGATAAAAAGACTATTAGAGAAAATTATCATGATGAGCCTATGTAAAATTAAGTGACCTGGGGGCGGGGCCAATTTTGCCCCAAGGGCAATAATTCAACAAACTTGGTAGAGGTCCACTAGACAATGCTACACACCAAATATCTAAGCTCTAGGCCCTGTAGTTTTGGACAAGAAGATTTTTAAAGTTTTTCCCATTGGTTGCCATGGCAACCAGAGTTTTTAATGAAATTAAATCTTTTTAATAACTTTGGTAGAGCTTCATGCAAGGAACATTCATGTAAAGTTTGGTTGAAATTGGCCAACTGGTTAAGAAGGAGATGTTGTTTAAAGCAATTGTTGACGCATGAGCACACACGCACGCACAGACAATGGACATCACGCGATCACAATAGCTCACCATGAGCACTTTGTGCTCTGGTGAGCTAAAAAGAGGTTGCAAAGTTCTGACACAGTGTTCAATCTAGAGCGTACCATTGACTGCACGATGGGCGCAACAGGCAATATCTAATACCTTTAAGTGTAATTCATCTTTTGCTTACTTTGACTTGCTTTCTGCTACTTATTTGAGACTGGATTAACAAGAAGTGTTTGTGGAACATGAATGCCCCCTTACAGCCAAATGGATAGTATCACTTCAACTTTTGACCTATTCAACTTAAAATCAATAGGGTCACCTACATGCAATGACCAACCTCCTAACCATATTTGAGGTCCTAAGGCCAAATCACTCTCTAGTTCTTTGTCAGACAAGGTTTTTGAGTGACTGAAGGTCACTGTGTTCTTGACCTTTGACATACAGACCTAAAAATTGATAGGGGTCACCTACATATGATGACCAACCTACCAACCAAATCTGAAGAGCCTATGTCAAATCGCACTCTACTAATTAGTCAGACAAGGTTTTTGTGCTGAATGTAACTGTGACCTTGACCTTTGAGATACTGAGCTCAAAAAGGGTTCATCTTCATATGATGACAAACCTCCCAATCAAATTTAAAGAGCCTTGGCTAAATTGTTGTCTTGTTATTGGTCGGACAAGATTTTGTTACAGACAGACCAACCGACCGACATAGACAATGCAATATACCCCTTTTCTTAGAAAGGGAGCATAATAAATGCAGTTCAAGCGGTACCCACTAATCAGTGTGGGGAATCCACGTGACCTAGTGACGTCACAATGTTATCCTTACAAGCGCATTCGAACTAGGAAAACATCACGTAAGTGCTTTATTTTTAGTTTTCTTCTAAAGCCACATAACTGTTGCAACTCCTTACATAAAGGGCTACCGGTACCTCCGGTTCAGAATTTTGTCACTGAAGGCCCTCTACTTTTTTACTTTTCTTGTCCAAACCATTTTCTAAAATTTTCTTGTAAAAATAACGTTCATTTTCATAACACTGTCAAGCGGTTTGGACAAGAAAAGCAAAAAAGGTAGAGGGCCTACAGTGACAAAAATCTGAACCGGAGGTACCCATAGCCCTTTATGAAAGGAGTTGCAACAGTTATGTGGCTTTAGAAGAAAACAAAAAATAATGCACTTACGTGATGTTTTCCTAGTTCAATTGACAGAAAACGCGCTTGTAACGATAACATTGTGACGTCACTAGGTCACGTGGATTCCCCACACTGCTAATGGTTGAAAATCGATAAACCAGTCGGTTGCTAATAGCAGTCTATTTTTAGTAACAGACTCCAAAATGTTGAAGCGTGTAATAACTGATCTTTTCTCGTCTTTGGCGACAAAAATATCAAAATGTTCTGATGATAAATGTAACAAGAGCTGTCAGAAGACAGCACGCTCGACTTTTTTAAGTCTTCAGTATAATAAAATGCTTGATAGATGAGAAAAATCTAAGTTAAAAAGGGGCATAACTCTGAAAATACAGTTAACAGAGTTATGCTGCTTGTCCTACAGATGTGCCATGTCCCCATAAAGAAGTAATAAAAGTTTGAGTTGAACATCTCTGAAAGTCTTCAAGATATTGTACTATTTCACCTATTTTAACGAAGTTTCTAAGTTAAAAAGTGGCATAACTCTGAAAATACTGTTGACAGAGTTATGCTGCTTGTCCTACAGATGCACCTTGTCCCCATAAGGAAGTATTCAAAGTTTGAGTTGAATATCTTTGAAAGTCTTCAAGATATTGTACTATTTTACCTATTTTAACAAAGTTTCTAAGTTAGAAAGGGGCATAACTCGAAAAATACTGTTGACAGAGTTATGCCACTTGTCCTACAGATGCGCATTATCCCCATAAGGAATAATTCTAAGTATGAGTTGAATGTATTTGATAATGTTCAAGTTACTGTACTTTATCAAAAACTTTAACCAACGCAGACGCCGATGCTGGGGTGAGTAGTATAGCTCTCATTTTTTTCAAAAAGTCGAGCTAAAAATGAAGGGGCTCATCCTTGTCCATCAACTCAGATGACCGCCACTACCAACAAAATGGTTAAAGATGTTTAAAACATGATTTTAAACATAAATAGCTGGCTGATGAAGTTTGTCTTTGATGGAAAAGGCCTCGGTCATGAAATGTTCTTTATGCATTTTCACTGGTAAAAAAAAACTTTTGTGCCTGGTTGTTCGAATATCGAACATCGACGCTTGGCAGACACATTTCTTCCTATTATCACATCTGGGACCATTATACATTTGTATGTATAACGGTTTTAGATCACATTAACTCTTTGAGTGATGAACTAACAGCTTCAACTTCAAAATCCCTACCTACCTACCCAGTGCTGACTTGGAGCACTCCAAACAAACTTTTTTTTTTCAGCCTTAGACTGCTAACTAGCATCTGGTTCAGTGCCTAAATCCTGACAGTTTTGGTGTTTTTTACAGATAATTACAGGAAAATTATTCTCATTAACATGAAATTTGGACTAAATAATCTTGGGTTCTTCATAAATCTTCTGATAAATTCTAGAAATTTTCATTGTTAATTTTCATTGTGAAATGTTTCGTCGAATTGGGCCAGTAAACGGTGTCAAAATCGACCTTCAGGGTGCCTAAATATTGAATTCTGATAGTGTTTAAATCCAAAATTATCTGAGTATAAAAATTGAAACTGAGTAAGACATTATTTCCAAATATATATTTATTATTATTTAATTATATTTGCAAATATAGATTCGGGTCTCTTACTGGTTGAAAATTTATTCTCAGTTACATACACATTGTAGCCCGCCCAGCTAGCTCAGTGGTCAGAGCGTTTGTCTACTAACCGAGAGGTTGTGAGTTCGAACCACGGGCGAGGCTCACACTGTCCGTGACAAATTTAACTGAAGATATTACATCCCATGTTAAATTGTCCTCCACCTCTGAATTATGTGGGGTAGCTTGGCAGAAGAATGTGGTTAGTACTAGTTAAGGCCTAAATGAAGTCCAGGAAAGCTGGTTAGGATAACTGCCCGCCTCGATATGGCTGAAATAAAGTTGAAAATGGCGTTAAACCAGATGAAAAAAACAAACAAACATACACATTGTACAGTCTGCCCATCAATTTATAAATAACTGCCCATAAGTAATCAATTAAATTACCTGTCATATCAACCAATATAATATCTCGTTATCAACCCTAATTTACATCAAATGCATTGTTAGTGAACTCCGCTAAAAAAAAAGAATATTCCAGCATTTAACTTGGACCTCACCGCACCACAATTTGACATGCATACACTGTATGACGTCATCCCCACTTCACTATGTATCGTGGATGCACCAGTTTTCAAACCCCTTAATCGTTAACTCAACCTTTCTCTATAAACTGGAGATATATTGACTATCAAATCAAATGGTCAAGTAAAATATAGAGAATACATGGTTGGTGCCGGAGATGGAGAAGGTTTATCCGGTGAGTGAGAAAGTGTAAGATTTGCTTTCGCAGCGAACCGGATAAACCTTCTCCATCTCCAACACCAACCATGTATTCGATTTATCCTGCTACTCTTATTAAGTTTAGTACAACACTTTCTTTACTGAAATCCATTCTTTTTCGCCAAATTATATGTGATGTAACGTACACTAATATCTTTTCATTTGTGACATCACTTATCACATGGAGCTTTACATCCTTTAAAATGGAAACAAAGCATTTAAAGGTTTAATATTTAACACTCAAAATAGCATTATGCAGTTTACATATGACAAAAAGTATAGATATCTCTATTTTAGTTTTAACAGAGCGTGGGAATCTTAAAATGATTTGTATTCTTACGCGAGTTTTTAGTTTTTCCAATTGCAACAAGAGGGCCACATTGGCCCTTTATCGCTCACCTGAGAACAAAGGCCAATAATTAATGACTAGGATATATAGTTTCCATCTCATAAAACTTTCCAGTTTTTACGTAGATTTTGAGATCAAAACCAACAATGAAGGTTTAATACTGTTAAACAAGCTAAAATGTAGCAAATTTTCTAATCCAAGGGCCCATAACTCTTGAAGTTGTGGTCCGATTCCACCCATAACTGAACTTGTCCAAAACCATAAGGTCATACACATTCATTGCAAATATGATTAGGATCGGTGAATAAATGAAGGCGCTAGAGTGTAAACAAGCTAAAATATAGAAAATTTGCTAAGTCAAGGGCCCATAACTCTTGAAGATGTCGTCCGATTCCGCCCATAATCGAACTTGTCCAAGATCGTTTGGTTATACTCATTTACTGAAAATATTATTAGGATCGGTGTATAAATGAAGGCGCTAGTGTGTAAACAAGCTAAAATATAGCAAATTTTCAAAATCAAGGGCCCATAACTCTTGAAGTTTGGGTCCGATTCCGCCCATAATCTAACTCATCCAAGATCTTTTGGTTATATTCATTTACTGAAAATATAATTAGGATCGGTAATAAATGAATGCGCTAGAGTGTAAACAAACTCAAATATAGCAAATTTTTCTAAGTCAAGGGCCCATAACTCTTGAAGTTCTGGTCCGATATTGCCCATAATCGAACTTGTCCATGATCTTTTGGTTATACACATTTACTGAAAATATTATCAGGATTGGTGAATAAATGAACGCGCTAGAGTGTAAACAAGCTAAATATAGCAAATTTTGTAATTTAAGGGCCCATAACTCTAGAAGTTATTGTCCGATTTTGCCCATAATCGAACTTAGCCGAGACATTGTGGCCATATACATTGTGAGCAAGTTTAATTATGATTCGTTAAGAGCTGCGGTTGTGAGAGTGTTAACAAACTAATTGTGGACGTACGACGGACGCCGGACATTCAACGATCCTAAAAGCTCACCTGATGAATCAGGTGAGCTAAAAAGGCTGTTTTTCCCAATTTTTGGCAATAAATTACCAAAAATACAATGCTATTCAAAGTCTAACCTTCTCAAAATTTGGCCAAATATAGGCTTGAATTTCCCAAAATGAAAGGCCCTTTTCCAATATTTGGAAAAAAGGCCCTGTTAATTGAAGAAAAATGAGCTACCGCCGAGTAACCCTAAATCGTGATACCTTCGTTTTCGTTATACCGGAAATATTTACAAAAAGCTGGCGCTATACTTTTTTTGAATGACGTCATACCCTGGAAGCCAACTGCAGAGACGAAAAACCTCTCTCGGCAATAAAAAATGCTTCGAATAGCTCTTGGAAACATAAGAAAAAAATTTCCGATCGTATACTATCATAAAAGCATGTAAAAAAGATAATTCAATTAGTAAACCTACATCTTACATTATTTTTTTTAAAACATAACGATCTTTCCCTAAAAATCTGTTAAGCAGCCGATTGTTTACACCATTTTAATACAGTTAGGTCATTACCTTGGATGACTGGTTCCGTGGCTGATATTTAAATAACGAAATGGAAGGAAAGATTACCTACTTATATGGTTAGAGACACCTAAATTTAATGTTTTGTCACTTGTTATAACAGTCACCATGTAGTATATTGCCCGAAATACAGTCAAAACTCGTTATATCGAAGTGCGGGGGACCTGCCAAAATAGTTTGATATAAACAAACTTCGATATAGGAATTTCAATACCCGTGTTTACATTTTAGAGCTTAAGTCAGTGTGTCGTAATAATAACGTAATCGTGTTATTTGATGTACGGAATGGTAATGGGTAATAAGAATACGGCATTTATACTGGTCCTTATTATTCGGGTACTTTTGATATATTTATTTTGTTATATACATTTGCGTAATATGCGTAAGACAGTTTTAAATGAGCGAATAGCAGCATTAATAATAATTTGTATCATCAACGAAAAGTTTGTATCAGTTTTAAGATCGTGAGAATGAACACTTACATGTTTATACAGCTGTCAATAATTAAATATCGATTTTAAATTGTAGGTGTTTGTTTGCGGAAAGGTCACTGGTGCGAACGTTTCTTTTGTAAGTTGGCGCGATAATTGGTTCAACATAAATGGTCACTTTATAGTTGAAAATATTTGGTTCGGACCGAAAATCTACTTTGATATGTAAAAATAACGAGAACCACGAATTTGATATACGTGCGTTTTTTTAATATGTAATAAGAAGGATAAAATCGGGACTTTATCTTTACTTCGATATAAGCGAGTTTCGACTCTACAATAAATTATCAATAAAAAAAAAATATATATTTCCCCCATACACATCAAAAGAATGTGCGAGCCACATTAAACCTATATCTGGCATATAAATTTAGAAATATATGATACTAGATCTAGATCTAGCCCACATCCAGCAAAATGCAGACAGGCAATATTCACCAACAATTCTAACCAAGGTCTATGAGCGACCCGTCTATGAGATAGGCTATAACTGTTGATACCGAAATAAAAGATATGATAAACTATAACATTTTAAAAACGGATCTAAAATAAACCTTTAATACATAAAACTGCATGTTAAATGATAGCTCTCGTTCTATTTGGCCAAGTCAGTCACTTCGCTAAACCTCACGAAAACTGTTCTACCATACATTACTTAATGGAAGTCTCATTTTGTACATGTATGAAAACGGATGCGTCCATGAGTTAGCAAGTGAAGAATATTTTTATAAACATATGCGATATTATGCATGTTAAGTTGTGTTATTGATACGTTGTTTTTAAATTTTGTAGGAAACAATATTGTTTTTGAGCGCGCTCGATGTTTCCTTAACCTCACAGAAACTGGTTACTCGGGGGTATATCTACCTGTTTATGACGCAATTTTCACTTGACAGTAGCGAGCAAATTGTTTACAAATAAAGCATCGGTGCACATGTAGTGATGACGTTTCAATGAAAATCGCGATCGCAATGACTCTTTTTTATCGTGTCCGAATATTTAGGTATTGTCCAGATTTAGGCACTGAACAAGTACACATGAGAGTACTAAATATTTAAAAAAAAGTGTACCCGGTATCGCAAGTTCTGATATTAGACAATCCAACAAGTGTTCTGGCAACTGGGACATCCACTCAGCAACGTTAAACTTAATATTATTTGCCATTTCAATCAATGAACAAGCCGGTATATTTTCAAGTCTGCATCATCCAGACGTTTGTGTTTATATTCGTACCCGAAAATGCAAACGTCTAGATGATGCTCAACTGGTTCCCGTTGACTTGTGTCTACAAAGCCTTTAGTGCACTGCAACATGGAACGGTAACCCAAGTCAACGGGAACCAGTTTACATGGAACGGGAACCAGTGGACAGATTTTAAAAAATATTATTTTTTATAGGTTTCCATTATAGAAAATGATTTACCGTGAGATTTTTTAAAAACTATGACATTCCTTTCAGCAGTAGTCTAAATACAACTACCTGCTTTCAGTTATAAATTTGCATTGAAGTCTATGGGAGTGACCCATTTTTAAAATATAAGAAAAAAGAACACCAGTTTCAATGAGAACTCATTGTAAAAAATAAAATAGCACAGTATCAATCTATTTTGATAGTCACCATGCAATATTAAAAGAAATTAATATTTTTTCTATTTTTCATCAAGGACAACAACTCTTACCATTTTTGCATTATTAACATTTTGCGTAGCATGGAGCAATTGCTTCAGATAAGTACATTAAAAGAAGTTCAACTATTTATACATAGTTCCCACATCTACAACATTACCTCCCCTGTCGGCCATCTTGCTTGGCAAATTCAACAGGCATACATTGATAGAAGATTTTTTTTTTTTTTTAATAATTATATATATAGGATATTCATATACATGTGACAACTACATTTTCTTAAACCCGATGTGCTTATGGCATTAACAACATCGTGATTAAGTTAAGTTTTATAAAATGAGTTGTTTAATAACCAATTTTCAGATTTTTTCTACAGATTGCCGCCAAGGGAGGTAAATATTGTAGATGTGGGAACTATGTATTGGTTTTCGTTCGATGCGGCGGTATTTTTTCTGGCAGACGAATGCATGCCGTATGATCGGCAATAATCTAACATTGATATATGTGTTCTGTGCCTTTTTTGAATCACGGAACTAAAGCTGAGGATAAAAGCGCTTGTCTAATATACAAATAAATAAAAAATGATTTTTTTGAAAAAAAGTATACATGTATATTTATCTTTGTTATTGAATATTCCTATAACTCGAGGTATGGAATAATCACTTTCAATATTTTCGTATTTATATATGGTATAAACTGTATACAAATGTATACACGATATATTAATTTGATACAGTCAGTAACTTTCCATAATCAGAGCTCTTAAGGTTCCGTTGTTGTTCGGAACTACAAAGTAGTCAAAAGTTGAATTTCTTTGTAGGGCGAGGTATTGGACTGAGTTTTGGACACTGAACGATAGTTTGCGCATGAATTTTGATACATACCAAAGTACTACGCTTTCTACACCCGCCATGCAATTGTTAAAGTTCTTTCCGTTCCATGTGCTTTCAGTACTTTGATTTATGTTCAGCAATTAGTACATGTATATGTAGTCTGCATTACCTGCCCCTTTGTATACCCTTTGCATAGCCATCTGATTTTGACTTGAATGTACGTAATAATTTGAATTTGTATACATTCATGCCATTGAATTGAAAAATTGGAACTATATTCGTAGGCGGAAGTTAATGGAAGCTCTTCGGTATGCAGGAAAATTAAAACCGATCGACTGTTGAGAAATGGTCTTAACTTTGTGTTCGTACCTAACAACAATCAAAGCTCTGAAGATTCTGCTGTTGTTCGGAACTACAAAGCAGTCAAACGTTGAATTTCTTTGTAGGGTGAGTCACGGAAGTAATAACAGTTAATTCCTAACTTAAGTACTACTAACGCTTTTCTACACCCGCTATGCAATTGTTAAAATTGTTCCCGTTCCACGTGCTTTCGGTACTTTGATTTATGATTCCCATCTGATCACCAAAATTAGTTCAGCAGTTAGCATAATATTGTACATATAGTCTACATTACCTGCCTCTTTGTATACTCAACTTGTACATGAAGACATGCTCGAAGAAAAAGTTACACTTTATAAGCATTAAATTAATCGATTACAATTTCCCGATGAACCACTTTATAAATATCTGTTTGACACCCAGTTATCATCGCATCGTCCGTGAATTCAATGATGAATTCTATACGTTTACAAAAGAAGCTAGGAACCAGACCAAATTAGCATATACAGCAAGAGGATTATGACGTCATCCTTCCTTGATATGTGTATACTGATATAGTAAATATTGTAGTAATCCGCGAAGAGGATTGTTTAGATATTTACGACTGTTTTGTATTGCTCGTTTACGATATTGCATAGCCGTCTGATGTGGACTTAAATGCACGTAATTTTTGAATTTGTATATACGCAATTGAATTGAAAAATTGAAACTATGTTCTAAGGCAGAAGGTTAAATAAGGAAGCTGTTCGGTATGCAGAAAAAATGAAAACTGAGCGATTGTTGAAAAATGGTTATAACTTTATTGTTCGTACCGAACAACAAAAAAAAGGAGAAAAAAGCAACATTCTTCTTCTTTTTGTATAATCGTTCCTTTATAAATGAATATAAGTTCAAACAAAACAAAAGTAGAAAAAGAGTTGGTTGTGTTATTTAACAGTAAATACATTCAAACCAGAGTTAGCAATCACCTCCGAATTAAGGCCATCGTGCGAGTAAATGTCATTCTTTTACATACTAGTCTAGTACCGTCATTGATTATTTATCTAGAACAAAAATGACTTCCGAATAAAGGCCACCTGTCAATGAAGGCCAGATTTTGTCCTTCCGAAAGGTGATCTTTGTTAACAGGTTTGACTGTATTAGAAACAAAAGCGACCAACTCATTAAATCTGTATATACGTACAACCCTCGTTCAACGTAAAATTATACATTCGATATCTGTCCGTTTTGGTGAGTTATTTTCAATACAGAATTACGTTATATAGTAAAGAATACTCAAACCTATCAGTGACAATTTGTCAAAATATACATTTTACAATATATACACCGTGTTAAAGTTACTACAATGAAATAGGATGAAATATTTTGATTGCTACAGTTTACTTCCGGTTTCGGTTCATCACCAATGCGACAGCTCTCAGTCTGTAAGCCGTTTTATCAAGAAGAACACATGTGCAGTCCATAATAGTTATACTCACAGTGTACTGATTTATTGACCAGGTAAGTGATTATTTTTATGAAATGATTCAACTATGGTTATTCTTTCTTTGTAGAACATTGATAGCAGCTATAACTAAATTGTTATCGTATTGATTAGATACAATACACATGTAGATTAGTTTTGTGAATGTGTACACGTGCTGTTTGAAACGATTTATTTATATTTATCTGTTGTTTAACGACCATTCGACATCTGTGATTATTTCAGAGCCGCTGTAGCATAAAATTTTGACCCCGTGGAAAAATTGCCCCTAGTGGTCATTTTTCTATAAGTCCTTGGTATTGATTTCAGCAAGTTGTGGATTATTTAGCGTTAAACCGAGATCTATATCTCCTGGTCCTTTTTTGTGCGATCTGAGTTTTAGGGAATGTGAGAGTATTATTTTTCTCACGAGGGTGAAGGATCATGGTCTTCAACACAATAATTAAAAGAAAAAGGTCATGGAAACTGTAGCAAACGTTTAAAAAGAAATTCTTTCACTGTTTATTTATAGGGTCTGACACCGAGTTTTTTATTTTGTTTGAAATACTGACAAACACTGAAAAAACATCATCCAAAGCGGAAACAGGACATTAATTTGTACGACAGAAAGTACCCTCCACTCACGCAAAAAGCGTTGTGCACAGCGCTACAGTTACTGTAGAATTGTCCGTTTTGAACATTAATTGAATGATAACTGTTTGATTAAAAACTAAGCAAAATATTCGTCCTTTTTTCTTAAAAAGCATCTGTAAACTAACTCATGGTGACCTTTTCCACTAGCCAATCAGCGCCTTACTTTCATAATTCTGAAAGTGATCTGATTCTATTTTTAACCGCAGTAAAAAACGATATTTGACTTGTAGTTATCACGAACACCTATTCTTACGCAACTAAATGTAATGATAGCGCCCATGTGACATGCGTGTTTACTAAATTTTCTATACTACTATGGCCGAATCGATCAGGATTACTAAAAAAATCAAAATGTGGTTGCAGACAAATATGTTATACGTAATTTAATGTTTACTAACGTTTAAATAACATCGTCAGGTAGAAAGTTCATTCGGCCAAAGTACCGATGAAACGAGTTATACGATTGGCTGAATTATAAATAGATATAAATAGTGATCATGGAAATTCCGACTTTTGAAAATAGAAACTGGTATAGGCCGTCATCAGATCTTGCCGTAAGGAAGATCGAATACTTTAGTCAGATTGAAAAGGAACTGCTTTACTACTAGAGCTACGCTCTCGCAGTACTATGTTAAACTGCTTTACTAGAGCTACGCTCTCGCAGTACTATGTTAAACTGCTTTACTAGAGCTACGCTCTCGCAGTACTATGTTAAACTGCTTTACTAGAGCTACGCTCTCGCAGTACTATGTTAAACTGCTTTACTAGAGCTACGCTCTCGCAGTACTATGTTAAACTGCTTTACTAGAGCTACGCTCTCGCAGTACTATGTTAAACTGCTTTACTAGAGCTACGCTCTTGCAGTACACAAATGTACTAATTCTCATATTCTTACGTTCAACTAGGGTTTTAGTTATCGTTAAAAAAATATCAAAATTTAACACTGATCAATATCTAACCGGACTTCCTTGTTAATGTTGAAAATCTGTCGGTTTCTGCCCAATGTCATTTCACAACGTGTCTACCCCGATCTTCTAGACACAGTACTTGGCTCGGTCCCCATCTCAACAACGGTTGTTGAGATGGGGACACTGCAAAAAGCATGCATGAGAAATTCGAAACCTACGACCTTTCGTTTAGTAGTCAAGCGCGATACCACTCGACCACCAATCCCCCTGTTTGAAATTCACCATACTCGAATACTTATGAACAAGACAATAGACAATATTTCTATAGTAACTGAACGAGTTTTTATTGTACATATTCATGTAGCTACTACGATGATATGGTTAAATATTTGTGTCACCAACGTGTTTTAAATCATTCTTTTATTTAACGTTTTATATGCGAGGGATTAAATTGGAGAAAACAGACAGATGGGAAACAAATCGATGTGGTATCTTGTTGAATATCTGGGTGCATTTTATTAACACTTCTGGTTTCTTATTTCAATCGTTTTACGCTCGAATTTACATAAAATCTTGAATATGATTTAACACTTTGTACATTGTATATCATCTAAAAAAGATCGCGTGCAAATTTACGTTCATAGATGACTCAAGTTTCACTAACTTTTACACGGGTGGTTAACTCTCCCCGCCACCGCAAAATGCGACGCAAAGAAACTGCTGGGAGCGAACTTCACAAGTGTGAATATCAGTTGTCAATATTTTCCTTTAAATTCATTTTGATAAAAACTTTCACAACTCTGGGAATGTAGTCACCAGTCGATATGATTAGACTACCGTTCGCTTGTAATTTGGAAACAAATTATCGAAAATTGTCGTCTCTAGAACTTTTATAAGTTGTCAAGGATCTAGATTTTTCATAACTAAAGTTAAACTTTCGTTATTTTTTGCCCAGAACCCCGTTTTTCGTATATATTTGAGATCCCATGTACGACTTCATGTACAAAAAAGTCATTTCTTGTCACTGGATGATCTGGTCAGTGCATTAATTGAAGTTACACTCTTTTTTAAAATGCGATGGCGGGGAGATGAACGGGGTGGCGGAGATTTGGAGGTGGCGAGGAGGTAAACGCTGAAAATAATTCTAGCTCAAAGGCTGATCATTTTTTAATGAAGGTCAAATTTTCATGCGTAATGGGGTCATTATTTAACGGTATGGGTCATTTTTAACGTTGAAATATGATCAGTAATACGTTGAAAAATTTTCCACGGGTCACAATTTTATGCTACACCGAGCCTCCGTGGTCGGATGATTTTGGTCTCGGACTAGCAATTACTAACGCCTCAACGCTCTTAATTCGAATCCTACCCATGCCCAGACAACGATCACATAAAGAAAATAATGATGGGAGGTTGATGGTTCCACCAAAGTGTGCGCCTGGTCGAGGTCTTCCGTCACCGTTAAAAATGGAAGTATCAAAAACTGACAATGCATCCAATAGAGAAACAATTAGATAAAAAGACAAAGGATTTTTCATGATTCGTATATTTTCATTACCGAAAATAAAAAAATTCAAATATGGCGGAATAATATAAAAGAATATAAAAGGAATGTTTATGATACGTATGTTTCTATTACAGACAGTTCAATATGGCGGACTTAAGAAGAAACAAAAACACCGGAGAAGGTAAATCATCCGTTCAGTTAGCATCATATATCTTTGACACATCACAATGTCTCTATTTGTTTGTTTCTTTGTGTTTCTTTTATACATTGGATTACTTTTATAACATGCTATAACTTGTGACATCATATTTAACAATGTTTCTGTGTGTAAAAGAATTTTCTGGATAGTAGAGGGTATGTGCGCGGGAGTCTATGCCATACACCATTTGCCTATGTGTGTTACAAATTTGTTTGTTTGATAATAAACGAGTGTACATGTATCTAAATATTTCCCCAAAACACTCCAAAATGATACTAACGTTACAGTGCCGTTGGGAGTAGCAAAATTATGTTGTTGTTGAGAGGTTGTTGCTCGAGAGAGGTTAAATTAATAGTTAAATCATGCAGTGGGAAAAACATGCTGTTCTTGAATGGAGGTTGTTGCTCAAGAGAGGGCCGCTCTGGAGAGGTTGTACTGTTTCTTACGAGAACTTTTGATTATATTGAAATGCTTAAAGAAGTTCTGAAACTGTGTTATCAATAGTAATATTTATGACATGCATACTACATGATACGTAAAGTTTCCTTCTAGGTACACAACTATTTTATTTGACAGTTGTAATAGTAAATGGTACAAAATTACAAGAGATAAATTACTTCATGTCTTCCTTTTCAAAAAATCCCACTAAATTCATTACAATAACTTCCGCATGTTACTAAACTGTTTTCCCGAAGGACGTAACAAGATTCGTTGAGGGACACATGTTACTTTCTTTGTCTTTTTTTCACTGTAACATCGGAAGGTAACCCAATCAGGAATAGAAGCCTCAAGAACTAGTTCAGTACTGAATCTTAGCTGGAGTGATCATGGCGCTTAAATAATTCCGATTATTGCAACTTATAGAGTCCTGTTCTTACTCATATAAGTGCTCGCCCCACTTTCTTATCCAATTAGGGGACAAGGGATTTTGGGCCGTTTCTGATCTTAATAGAATACAAAACCGGCGTTCACAATTCTTAGGTTCGAAGAACGATTTAGTACACACTGCGCATGCTCAGAAATGGAGCACTAATTAAGTATTTGGGTGTTCTTCGTAATAAGAAAGCTAGAGTCGCTACCGCTCCCTGTGACTTTATCTTTAAAGAACACCCAAATATATACTCTTACCTATAGATGGCTGCGATACTTTCGTTTAAAGTATTATTTGTTTCCATAAAATTTGTGTGAATATAAAAGATAAATCCCCTTTTTGTAAAGTATTAATACTAACAATTAATGGACTTCCGTATATTTCTGTCAAGATTCAATACGAGTGGCACTTCAAAAGTTAACATGAACACTTTTTTCAGATGTAATTTAAATGATTCTATATCAGTATGATATGTAGGTTATATATGGTATCAAACAACACCAACATCTGCGGGGGTGGGTGTTGATTATTATATGTTGGACGAATTCCTTAATGGCCCCTTCTCGTACGATGTAGACAACACGTGGAAGAAAGACCATAAAATTATATCCCTTCCCCTTAGACATTGAGGCGAGGTCATACTAAATGACAATACCGGTCTAGACCGAAAAAGTCTAGGGTCGGCAGAAAAAGGGATCGGGCGGGTTAGCGGAAAACTAACTGTTAGGACATGTCTGGTCACGATTTAAGTCATTTTAACGCGTCCATTTACGCGCGTAATAATGTCATAACTTTACAATCGTGACAATAATTTACAACGAGTATACTTTATTGATAACCATAACTATATACACTAGTCCACTTACAACTAAGTATTCTACTGTAACAAAAAAACGCGTGTTTATTTCGTAGAATAGAAAAACATTGCTTGATCACAGTTTGGATATTTATACCTAAAATTTTAAATGTACATTAAAGAACTACATATTTGGCAACAAAAAAAATCTAGTTTTCGTTAGCCCGACCGGCCCCTTATCTCTTAGGGATTCCTTGGGTTAGGCGTAAACTTTTATAGTTTCCGCTTGCTCGACACCTACCTATGTTTCCGCTTGCTCGACACCTACCTATGTTTCCGCTTGCTCGACACCTACCTATGTTTCAACTTGCTCGACACCTACCTATGTTTCAACTTGCTCGACACCTACCTATGTTTCCGCTTGCTCGACACCTACCTATGTTTCAACTTGCTCGACACCTACCTATGTTTCAACTTGCTCGACACCTACCTATGTTTCCGCTTGCTCGACACCTACCTATGTTTCAACTTGCTCGACACCTACCTATGTTTCAACTTGCTCGACACCTACCTATGTTTCCGCTTGCTCGACACCTACCTATGTTTCAACTTGCTCGACACCTACCTATGTTTCAACTTGCTCGACACCTACCTATGTTTCAACTTGCTCGACACCTACCTATGTTTCAACTTGCTCGACACCTACCTATGTTTCAACTTGCTCGACACCTACCTATGTTTCCGCTTGCTCGACACCTACCTATGTTTCAACTTGCTCGACACATACCTATGTTTCAACTTGCTCGACACCTACCTATGTTTCAACTTGCTCGACACTTACCTATGTTTCAACTTGCTCGACACCTACCTATGTTTCCGCTTGCTCGACACCTACCTATGTTTCAACTTGCTCGACACCTACCTATGTTTCAACTTGCTCGACACCTACCTATGTTTCCGCTTGCTCGACACCTACCTATGTTTCAACTTGCTCGACACCTACCTATGTTTCCGCTTGCTCGACACCTACCTATGTTTCAACTTGCTCGACACCTACCTATGTTTCAACTTGCTCGACACCTACCTATGTTTCCGCTTGCTCGACACCTACCTATGTTTCAACTTGCTCGACACCTACCTATGTTTCCGCTTGCTCGACACCTACCTATGTTTCCGCTTGCTCGACACCTACCTATGTTTCAACTTGCTCGACACCTACCTATGTTTCCGCTTGCTCGACACCTACCTATGTTTCAAACTTGTTATTGAGGTATTTTCATTTTTAAATGAACTTTATCTCCGAACCATGAAAAGCATATGTAAAGAAATTCTGCCAACCTACTACTTGAGGGGAGGGGGGGGGGGGGGGCTAAAAACCAGTATTTTATTGTTAGAGTGTTCTTAGACAAATTGGTCGGTCAACCTGAATGCCTTACTGCGTTAAATTGAACGTATCTATCTAAGTTAATTCATATCAATCTAATGCATTAACTTATGAAGACAATCTTAATTTAACCGTTTCACTTATACATATAATATCCTTTCAGAATCCGATGTTGCAATTGAGGAAGAACGCCCTGAACTACGTACTGTGGACATAACGTTACATGAGAGCAATGGTATATTAACCAAGTTCTTCCCCATTTCTTTTAAACAACTGTCAACCTTAGGACATTAAGGTCATTGTTTGGTCCCAAATTTTCTAAATTCTTTCTTTATACACAAAGTCAAAAGAATGAAGTAATTTTGTAGTAAAAGTGTAGCATTCCCTGGCTGTATTATATCTAAATCATTGAAAAATTGTATAACGTTTCAAGTTAGAACTCAAAATATGTACCTAAATATCTAAGTGAAAGGAACAATGTACATGCTCATTGAGTCATGCAGATAAGCATGCATGCTCAAATAAGCACTTTATGGAGACAAATCAATTTACATATTGTCAGCAGTAATAAAAGAATTTCAGTTTTCGTTTGTTACCACAGTGCCTCTCCTTGTATCATTCATCGGAAAATCGTTGTCAATTTTGTAAAGTAACTACTATTATCACATACCCGTGCCCGTGCATATAATATATGGTTATAAACTATACAATGAATGAGACAATTTATCATTATCCCTCACAGCACGGTTATAAACCATACAATGAATGAGACAATATAAACTATACAATGAATGAGACAATGTATCATTATCCTTCACAGCACGGTTATAAACTATACAATGAATGAGACAATTTATCATTATCCCTCACAGCACGGTTATAAACCATACAATGAATGAGACAATGTATCATTATCCCTCACAGCACGGTTATAAACTATACAATGAATGAGACAATTTATTATTATCCCTCACAGCATGGTTATAAACCATACAATGAATGAGACAATTTATTATTATCCCTCACAGCATGGTTATAAACCATACAATGAATGAGACAATTTATCATTATCCCTCACAGCACGGTTATAAACCATACAATGAATGAGACAATTTATTATTATCCCTCACAGCACGGTTATAAACCATACAATGAATGAGACAATGTATCATTATCCCTCACAGCATGGTTATAAACCATACAATGAATGAGACAATGTATTATTATCCCTCACAGCACGGTTATAAACCATACAATGAAT
Source organism: Lutraria lutraria (assembly GCA_964023205.1). Taxonomy (NCBI): domain Eukaryota; kingdom Metazoa; phylum Mollusca; class Bivalvia; order Venerida; family Mactridae; genus Lutraria; species Lutraria lutraria. The sequence continues at coordinate 26,344,402 of OZ026844.1, read as the reverse complement.
GAGACAATTTATCATTATCCCTCACAGCACGGTTATAAACTATACAATGAATGAGACAATGTATCATTATCCTTCACAGCACGGTTATAAACTATACAATGAATGAGACAATTTATTATTATCCCTCACAGCACGGTTATAAACCATACAATGAATGAGACAATTTATCATTATCCCTCACAGCACGGTTATAAACTATACAATGAATGAGACAATGTATCATCACTCCCTCACAGCACGGTTATAAACTAAACAATGAATGAGACAATGTATCATCCCTCCCTCACAGCACGGTTATAAACTATACAATGAATGAGACAATGTATCATTATCCTTCACAGCACGGTTATAAACTATACAATGAATGAGACAATGTATCATTATCCCTCACAGCACGGTTATAAACTATACAATGAATGAGACAATGTATCATTATCCCTCACAGCACGGTTATAAACTATACAATGAATGAGACAATTTATCATTATCCCTCACAGCACGGTTATAAACTATACAATGAATGAGACAATGTATCATTATCCCTCACGGCACGGTTATAAACTATACAATGAATGAGACAATGTATTATTATCCCTCACAGCATGGTTATAAACCATACAATGAATGATACAATTTATCATTATCCCTCACAGCATGGTTATAAACCATACAATGAATGATACAATTTATCATTTTCCCTCACAGCACGGTTATAAACCATACAATGAATGATACAATTTATCATTATCCCTCACAGCATGGTTATAAACCATACAATGAATGAGACAATGTATCATTATCCCTCACAGCATGGTTATAAACCATACAATGAATGGGACAATTTATCATTATCCCTCACAGCACGGTTATAAACTATACAATGAATGAGACAATTTATCATTATCCCTCACAGCACGGTTATAAACCATACAATGAATGAGACAAGTTATCATTATCCCTCACAGCATGGTTATAAACCATACAATGAATGAGACAATGTATCATTATCCTTCACAGCACGGTTATAAACCATACAATGAATGAGACAATTTATCATTATCCCTCACAGCACGGTTATAAACTATACAATGAATGAGACAATGTATCATTATCCCTCACAGCACGGTTATAAACTATACAATGAATGAGACAATTTATCATTATCCCTCACAGCACGGTTATAAACTATACAATGAATGAGACAATTTATTATTATCCCTCACAGCATGGTTATAAACTATACAATGAATGAGACAATGTATCATTATCCCTCACAGCACGGTTATAAACTATACAATGAATGAGACAATGTATCATTATCCCTCACAGCACGGTTATAAACCATACAATGAATGAGACAATGTATCGTCCCTCCCTCACAGCACGGTTATAAACTATACAATGAATGAGACAATTTATCATTATCCCTCACAGCACGGTTATAAACCATACAATGAATGAGACAATGTATCATTATCCCTCACAGCACGGTTATAAACTATACAATGAATGAGACAATTTATTATTATCCCTCACAGCACGGTTATAAACCATACAATGAATGAGACAATTTATCATTATCCCTCACAGCATGGTTATTAACTATACAATGAATGAGACAATTTATCATTATCCCTCACAGCATGGTTATAAACCATACAATGAATGAGACAATTTATCATTATCCATCACAGCACGGTTATAAACCATACAATGAATGAGACAATGTATCATCCCTCCCTCACAGCACGGTTATAAACTATACAATGAATGAGACAATTTATCATAATCCCTCACAGCACGGTTATAAACCATACAATGAATGAGACAATGTATCATTATCCCTCACAGCACGGTTATAAACAATACAATGAATGAGACAATGTATCATTATCCCTCACAGCACGGTTATAAACTATACAATGAATGAGACAATGTATCATTATCCCTCACAGCACGGTTATAAACCATACAATGAATGAGACAATGTATCATTATCCCTCACAGCACGGTTATAAACCATACAATGAATGAGACAATTTATTATCATCCTTCCCTCACAGCACGGTTATAAACCATACAATGAATGAGACAATGTATCATTATCCCTCACAGCACGGTTATAAACTATACAATGAATGAGACAATTTATCATTATCCCTCACAGCACGGTTATAAACCATACAATGAATGAGACAATGTATCATCCCTCCCTCACAGCATGGTTATAAACTATACAATGAATGAGACAATGTATCATTATCCCTCACAGCACGGTTATAAACCATACAATGAATGAGACAATGTATCATCCCTCCCTCACAGCACGGTTATAAACTATACAATGAATGAGACAATTTATCATTATCCCTCACAGCACGGTTATAAACCATACAATGAATGAGACAATGTATCATCCGTCCCTCACAGCACGGTTATAAACTATACAATGAATGAGACAATTTATTATTATCCCTCACAGCATGGTTATAAACTATACAATGAATGAGACAATGTATCATTATCCCTCACAGCACGGTTATAAACTATACAATGAATGAGACAATTTATTATTATCCCTCACAGCATGGTTATAAACCATACAATGAATGAGACAATGTATCATCCCTCCCTCACAGCACGGTTATAAACTATACAATGAATGAGACAATTTATCATTATCCCTCACAGCATGGTTATAAACCATACAATGAATGAGACAATGTAACATTATCCCTCACAGCATGGTTATAAACTATACAATGAATGAGACAATTTATCATTATCCCTCACAGCATGGTTATAAACTATACAATGAATGAGACAATTTATTATTATCCCTCACAGCATGGTTATAAACTATACAATGAATGAGACAATTTATCATTATCCCTCACAGCACGGTTATAAACTATACAATGAATGAGACAATTTATTATTATCCCTCACAGCATGGTTATAAACTATACAATGAATGAGACAATTTATTATTATCCCTCACAGCATGGTTATAAACCATACAATGAATGAGACAATGTATCATTATCCCTCACAGCATGGTTATAAACCATACAATGAATGAGACAATTTATCATTATCCCTCACAGCATGGTTATAAACCATACAATGAATGAGACAATGTATCATCCCTCCCTCACAGCACGGTTATAAACTATACAATGAATGAGACAATGTATCATCCCTCCCTCACAGCACGGTTATAAACCATACAATGAATGAGACAATTTATCATTATCCCTCACAGCATGGTTATAAACCATACAATGAATGAGACAATTTATCATTATCCCTCACAGCATGGTTATAAACCATACAATGAATGAGACAATTTATCATTATCCCTCACAGCATGGTTATAAACCATACAATGAATGAGACAATTTATCATTATCCCTCACAGCATGGTTATAAACCATACAATGAATGAGACAATTTATCATTATCCCTCACAGCATGGTTATAAACCATACAATGAATGAGACAATTTATCATTATCCCTCACAGCATGGTTATAAACCATACAATGAATGAGACAATGTATCATCCCTCCCTCACAGCACGGTTATAAACTATACAATGAATAAGACAATGTATCATCCCTCCCTCACAGCACGGTTATAAACCATACAATGAATGAGACAATTTATCATTATCCCTCACAGCATGGTTATAAACCATGCAATGAATGAGACAATGTATTATTATCCCTCACAGCATGGTTATAAACCATACAATGAATGAGACAATTTATCATTATCCCTCACAGCATGGTTATAAACCATACAATGAATGAGACAATGTATCATTATCCCTCACAGCACGGTTATAAACCATACAATGAATGAGACAATTTATCATTATCCCTCACAGCACGGTTATAAACTATACAATGAATAAGACAATTTATTATCATCCCTCACAGCATGGTTATAAACCATACAATGAATGAGACAATTTATCATTATCCCTCACAGCACGGTTATAAACTATACAATGAATGAGACTATTTATTATTATCCCTCACAGCATGGTTATAAACTATACAATGAATGAGACAATTTATCATTATCCCTCACAGCATGGTTATAAACCATACAATGAATGAGACAATGTATCATTATCCCTCACAGCACGGTTATAAACTATACAATGAATTAGACAATTTATCATTATCCCTCACAGCATGGTTATAAACCATACAATGAATGAGACAATTTATCATTATCCCTCACAGCACGGTTATAAACCATACAATGAATGAGACAATGTATCATCCCTCCCTCACAGCACGGTTATAAACCATACAATGAATGAGACAATTTATTATTATCCCTCACAGCATGGTTATAAACTATACAATGAATGAGACAATTTATTATTATCCCTCACAGCATGGTTATAAACTATACAATGAATGAGACAATTTATCATTATCCCTCACAGCATGGTTATAAACCATACAATGAATGAGACAATGTATCATTATCCCTCACAGCACGGTTATAAACTATACAATGAATGAGACAATTTATCATTATCCCTCACAGCATGGTTATAAACCATACAATGAATGAGACAATTTATTATTATCCCTCACAGCATGGTTATAAACCATACAATGAATGAGACAATTTATTATTATCCCTCACAGCATGGTTATGAACTATACAATGAATGAGACAATTTATCATTATCCCTCACAGCATGGTTATAAACCATACAATGAATGAGACAATGTATCATTATCCCTCACAGCACGGTTATAAACCATACAATGAATGAGACAATGTATCATTATCCCTCACAGCACGGTTATAAACTATACAATGAATGAGACAATTTATTATTATCCCTCACAGCATGGTTATAAACTATACAATGAATGAGACAATTTATTATTATCCCTCACAGCATGGTTATAAACTATACAATGAATGAGACAATTTATTATTATCCCTCACAGCATGGTTATAAACTATACAATGAATGAGACAATTTATTATTATCCCTCACAGCATGGTTATAAACTATACAATGAATGAGACAATGTATCATTATCCCTCACAGCACGGTTATAAACCATACAATGAATGAGACAATTTATTATTATCCCTCACAGCACGGTTATAAACTATACAATGAATGAGACAACTTATCATTATCCCTCACAGCATGGTTATAAACCATACAATGAATGAGACAATGTATCATTATCCCTCACAGCATGGTTATAAACTATACAATGAATGAGACAATGTATCATTATCCCTCACAGCATGGTTATAAACTATACAATGAATGAGACAATTTATCATTATCCCTCACAGCATGGTTATAAACCATACAATGAATGAGACAATGTATCATTATCCCTCACAGCATGGTTATAAACTATACAATGAATGAGACAATTTATCATTATCCCTCACAGCATGGTTATAAACTATACAATGAATGAGACAATGTATCATTATCCCTCACAGCATGGTTATAAACTATACAATGAATGAGACAATTTATCATTATCCCTCACAGCATTGTTATAAACCATACAATGAATGAGACAATGTATCATTATCCCTCACAGCACGGTTATAAACCATACAATGAATCAGACAATTTATCATTATCCCTCCCTCACAGCATGGTTATAAACCATACAATGAATGAGACAATGTATCATTATCCCTCACAGCACGGTTATAAACCATACAATGAATGAGACAATTTATCATTATCCCTCACAGCATGGTTATAAACTATACAATGAATGAGACAATTTATCATTATCCCTCCCTCACAGCATGGTTATAAACCATACAATGAATGAGACAATGTATCATTATCCCTCACAGCACGGTTATAAACCATACAATGAATGAGACAATGTATCATTATCCCTCACAGCACGGTTATAAACTATACAATGAATGAGACAATGTATCATTATCCCTCACAGCATGGTTATAAACTATACAATGAATGAGACAATGTATCATTATCCTTCACAGCATGGTTATAAACCATACAATGAATGAGACAATTTATCATTATCCCTCACAGCACGGTTATAAATTAGTTCAATCAACCTCAATACGAATACCACATTTGCGACACTAACATTAGACATTGTACAGTAAAACCCTGAAAATCGGACCCCTTCCGGACCGGACCAAAGTAATTTTTCTGAGAATTCCTATTCTTAGAGAACTTTTGATATACATGTATTCCGAAAAAAACGATGAACTTTGTCCAATTTTTAGGGAATTCTGGTTTTTGGGGTTTTTACTGTACATGTATTAAGGTGGGTCTTTTATTAAGTTAAAATACGGAGGAAAATATTGAAAACCGGTCCGAGGGTAAGTAGTCGTTGTAATGAAGTGGTCGTTGAGTGACGTTCTACTGTATAATGTTTTTTTTCTAGATGGACACACAGGAACGGAAAAGACGAAGAAAGAGAAGCGGACGAAACAAGAGAGATATCTTAGAGCATTGTTGAAAATCTATTTCTATGTTCCATTTAAATGGAAGGATTCCACGTGCTCATTCCACATCATATATCTCTTCATCTTTGTGGTCCAAATAGTGAAACTGTCATTATTGACCAGACAGGTATTAAAGTTCATAAGTACAACTTGTTTAATTGATAATCAGCGTATTCATGTGTTAATGATTATTATGTACTCTAGAGACGCGGGCTATATGATACACTTTTAACTTATTCAGAGTATTGCTTGATTGAAATATTTAATATTTTTACAGAAAACTCATGAACAACGTGCATTAATACAGAATCAAGGACTAATATACATAAGTCCTTGACAGAATTTAATAACAGGAAAATGAATGAACAGTCTAAAGAATTTCATTTTATTTGTTGTAAAAGATCTGTAACAAGTTGCCCCTCGTAACGAGGGGCACACTGTTAGAATGAGCGGAGTATTCTGTTACATGCTGAGCATTAAGCACTGATATATACAGCTTCGTAACCACACATAAGTAAGCAGTATCCATCTTCAAAACGTGTTTGCACAAACAATGCAATGTACATTTACGTCAAGTCATCATCTGAGTGACAGTTGAGGTATATGTAAATACCACATCGCGGGATATCGACACAATCCTTGTGAACCTAGTCCTTGTACTGGTAACACTACACCCAGTTTTCTCTAGGCCTACTATTGCTATAGGTATCCGCGCACACCAAACAATACTATTCTTCTCCTGATGAACCGTCGTCGTCACTGACTTGCTTCTTTTTCTTAGTTTTCTTCTTCATTGATTTTGGGTTTATCATATTGTCAACGGATTTCGAAAGGTTTGCATAATGCCGATAATATAATATCTCCTGTTTCAGTGTTGTATGTCATATGATGCACATAGTTTTGTACCCCTAGCAGGACATCAAAGTTGTCTTGAACGAATTCTGTGTAAAAGTTCTGGTTTTCACATATGTCATTCAATAACATTTCACAGAGTGCTTCATGTGTGATATCTACAATATTTTCTGCCTCTGACAGTAACTAACTCTCGACCCATACGCGTCTT